>OX333081.1:9977384-10447796 GCA_946863875.1 Alloplasta piceator | reverse complement strand
GGGATCTTTTGCATTCGTTCAAACTAAAAAAAAAAAAAAAAAAAAAAGGCTTATTTGAGACATGAACGATGTTTGTGGATGCACATGGAATGAGAAACTCGTGGAATGGGATACAAATGCTTTTTTTTCTCTTGTTATTTTTTTTTCTACCCTCCTCGTTCGTTTGAGTATCCTTAATCGACTACTTAACCCCTTTTGATACCGAAATTGAGAATGATTTTACAACGAGGATGAAAATGGGGCTTTACCGTGAGCCAGAATGAGAAAGAGAGAGAGAGAGAGTGAGAGAGAGAGAGAGAGAGAGAGAGAGAGAGAGAGAGAGAGAGAGAGAGTGAGAGAGAGAGAGAGAGAGAGAGAGAGAGAGAGAGAGAGAGAGAGAGAGAGCATGAAGGCGTGGAGAGAAAAAGCCATTCGTTAATTGGATATTCGGAAATTAATTAACACCGACACACATTGTCAATAAATCATAAAGAAATGTTTTATGGTAAAACATATTTAGAGTTAATGAAGCTTTATTATTTTTGTTGTTGATGTTGTTGTTGTTATTATCATTATTATTGTTGTTGTTGTTGTTGTTGTTGTCGTCGTTGTTGTTGTTGTTGTTATTGTTGTTGTTGTTGTTGTTGTTATATCAAATCAATCAATAGAGTTTTATTTGCACAACTTTTTTCAAGTTTTTTACAAAATTGTTGTTGTTATATAAAATAATAATATTATTATAGTAAAAAGCTATTAAAAATCCGTTTTTCCATTTCCCGACCAAATTTTTTAAACTTAAGAAATGAAATTTAAATAAAAATGATAAAACTTTTCGGAAAAATTGCAAAAAGATTGATTAGCACAAAAAAAATATTTCTTTTAAAATATCGTATAAATTGTGACATTTAAATTATCAAAATTAATTTTATTACCGAAAATCAAGAGACGACTCCCATTTTCTGGGAAAAAAAAAAATAATTACCCAATAAGCGTTGAAAAAAACTTTAAATGCTACACTGAGAAAAAAGTTCAGTTAAAACAACTAAATCCATTTGGTTGAAAAAAATTCAGTTGATTCAATTTTAATTTGTTTGAAATAATGAAAGTATAATTACCTCAACAAATTAACTCAACGATTCAAGCAACGATTTAACCGATTTAACTACAATTTCCACTGTATCTTTGTTGAATTACCAAAATGATCTCGTTGAACGTCCGGAAACAAATATTTGGTTGAGTCAAACCAATTTTTGAATTTTCAACAAAATTTTTTTTCCAAGTGTATTCATGCCCAAAGTAAAAAAACATATTCGAAAATATCATGCAATATAAATTTGAAATAATAATAATGAATATACTTGAATAAATGAATGAGTAATAATGAGTACGAAAATTGTGAGTGAAATTTCATCGTCGACCAACACATAATAGTGAGACTTCACCTCTCGACCTTAGGCCTATATATATATATATATATATATATATATGGGGCATTCCAAGTGAGAACGTGGGGTCATTTCCCTCGGGTCATCAGATCCTTGCATAACTTTTTTTTTCGCACTGATTCCACCTCAAAAACATCCCAATTTTTTTAAAAAAATTTCTGGCCACTCCTTCAGGTGGCGCGACGATCATTTTTGTGTAAAAAAGTGATAACTGGAAAAACACCATTTTTAAAATTCTGCAATTTTTTCCACAGATTCTGGGTAAAAAATAAGTAATTTCTATCATGATTAGAAAGTGGACCGCGCCTGCCTTATATTTTTTTCTATAATTTTCTTTTTTCAGTTTCTAAAATAAAATAAAAAAATTAATTCCTAATACCTATTGCATGAGTAAAAAAATAAAATAAAAATAAAACATATCTTGGCAAATTTCGATATTTTGCATATTTTACAAAATAAATGAGAAAAATATTTAATTGAAAAAAAAAAAATTTCTCATTCATTTTGTAAAATATGCAAAATATCAAAATTTTCCAAGACATGTTCTATTTTTATTTTATTTTTTTACTCATGTAAGGGGTATTAGGAATCATTTTTTTTATTTTATTTTAAAACTGAAACAAAGTTGATTATAAAAAAAAATATGAGGCAGTCGCATCCCAATTTCTAATCATGATAGATATTACTAATTTATGACCTAGAATCTGTGGACAAAATTGCAGAATTTAAAAATTGGTATTTCTTCAGTCATCCTTTTTTATTGAAGTATTTTGTTGAAAAAAAAAGATTTTTTTCTCATTTATTTGGAAAAATATGCAAAATATCAAAATTTGCCAAAATATGTTTTATCTTTATTTTTTATTTTTTTTACTTTATTTTAGAAACTGAAAAAAAGAAAATCTTAAAAAAAAATATGAGGCAGCCGTGGCCCACTTTCTAATCATGATAGAAATTACTTATTTTTAACCCAGAATCTGTGGAAAAAATTGCAGAATTTTAAAAATTGTGTTTTTTCAGTTATCCCTTTTTTACACAAAAATGATCGTCGCGCCACCTGAAGGAATGGTCGGAAAAATCTTCTAAAAAATTAGGCTGTTTTTGAAGTGGAATCAATGCGAAAAAAAAAGTTATGAAAGGATCTGATGACCCGAGGGAAATGACCCCACGTTTTCACTTGGAATGCCCCATATACAAGTATTATACGATTCATTGTAATTGTAATGAAGGTTATCGCATCCCAGGATTTAGAGATCTTCTACGATTTCATTTCTTTTCTGATGTTAAGCTCTCCGACGAAAAAAGGAGAGGGACGATTTAACGAGTATATATTTTCGATATCTTGGACGTTGATATACGAGATATCCATGAGATTCGATAATAAAAAAAAGGAATTCTTGAGTGGCAGAAATAATGTTATGAATTTGTAACATTAAATATATTTGTAAAATATTAAATATTAATATTTATATATTTTATTAACATATTAATATTAAATATATTAACATAATATATTAATATTAAATATATTAATATTAAATATATTTACATAAATATATTTACAGCATTCAATTATTATATAATTAAAAAAATTCTTTCAGTTCTATTCTTCGTTAAATTCAACGCCGACGACCCTTGTTCATTGTTTCATTTTTTTTTTTAATTTTAAGATTCATCCTCTTGAAAATGTTTGGCCAAAATTTCACGTGATTGTTTATAATTACATCGGCCAGATTTTTGAAAGAGCGATTTTCATTTGAAGGAAAATTTTCATTCGTTAGACCAATAAAACCAAATTTTCGAATCGATAATCGAACTTTTTGGCAAAATCGTCGCCATCTTGAAAAAAAAAAAATAGCTCAACCCTTCGTTCACGAGCTTTTTATCGATTAAAAAAGAAAATCTTTTTGTAATAATTTTTTTTTTCTTCATTTTAGTATCAGCCTAATAAGTAACCTATTAGGTCGATATTTGATCGAATCTTTCAATTTTTAATAAATTTTTTAAAAATGATTAATTACTTCTCGATTTGACAATATCCCAAGAAAATGTCGTTGATTTTTTCACATTAACCGTTGCAAATCTATAAAATTCACATTCAAACTTGGCTAAGAAAAATTATGATAATCGCGACGCTGCCGCGTCTCTTGATAATAATAACAATAATAAATGTATAATATAATCCGATTATATTAAATATAGTAACAATAACGTGACAAATCGCGATTGGTACATCAATAAAAATAAAGTAAAACTAAAAAAAACAAACAAAAAAATGATGTTGACGACAATAAAGTGAAAATATCGATTGAAATTCTGTCAGAGGCGAGAAAAACGACCGGATATCGAAAAGCAAAAAAAAAGCTCTGCAAAAAGGATGAAACAGTAAGAAAAAAAAAGTGTCTGGCCTGTCGAAGGTGTCGAGCTCAAACACACGGCGTATATAAAAAGTCGCGTGCATCGGACACTTTATGCATGCATCTCGCATGCGCGGATCACGACGGGCCAAAATCACCGAAAAAAAAGATGAAAGACAAAAAAAAATATGACAAGAAATTAAGGGCAGCGCTATTGGAGAAACGCGAGCGCCAAAAGTTTCCGAAGGTGTGCGAAAAAAAAAAAATAAACATCACCGAAGGCATTACATAGGCGGAAAAACGAGGAAAAAAGAAGGAGAGAAAGTGAAATAAAGCGGGAAAGGAGGATAGGAAAATAAAAAGGGTGAAGAGGATAGCGTGTCACTCAAAGAAGCCGCGATGCACCATCGGGCAACGAAATTATTCCAAAACCAATCATCATTATCGTCTCGAGAGTGAGATAGACAGAGAAATAGAGAGAGAGACAGAGAGAGAGAGAGAGAGAGAGAGAGAGAGAGAGAGAGAGAGAGAAAGTAAACCCGTAGGGGAATCTTCTACTCGATATTATCAGTCGAATACAAACGTGACGATAAAAATAAAATTATTGTCCTAAAAGGGTAAAATATTCATTTCAATTGCCACCTCATTTATAATTTGGATCAGGGTTGAAAATAATGCATTACTTTTTTTTAGTGCATTTGCATTATTTGCAACCCTGAATAGAAAAAATTTCTATTACCCATTGCAATGAAATGTGTAATGGACAAAACTTTGATAGCAATTTTAGGAATGGAAAAATATAGATGAATAAATTACTGCAGTTTTGCATTACATTTTATTGACTTGGGACTTGGATTTTTAGAATTATAATATAGATGCTTTTTAGAATTTAAGGTGAAAATCCAAGTCCTAAGTCAATAAAATGTAATGCAAAATTGCAATGATTTAGTCATCTATATTTTTCCATTCCCAAAATTGCAATCAAAGTTTTGTCCATTACACATTAAATTGCAATGGGTAATGGAAATTTTTTCTATTACACACTACATTGTAATGGACAGGGTTGCAAATAATGAATTACTTTTTTTAATGCAATTGCATTTTCATTAACCATTAACATTTAATGGTTAATGAAAATAATATCCATTAACCATTAATTTTAATGGTCAATGAAAATAATTTCCATTCACCATTAAATTTTAATGGTCAATGAAAATAATTTCCATTATCCATTACATTTTAATGGTCAATGAAAATAATTTCCATTAATCATTACATTTTAATGGTTAATAAAAATGATTCCCATCAACCATTAAATTTTAATGGTAATGAAAATAATTTCCATTAACCATTAAGTTTAATGGTCAATGAAAATAATTTCCATTCACCATTAAATTTTAATGGTTAATGAAGATAATTTCCATTAACCATCAAATTTTAATGGTCAATAAAAATAATTTCCCTGAACCATTAAATTTTAATGGTTAATGAAAATAATTTCCATTAATCATTAAATTTTAATGGTCAATGAAAATAATTTCCCTCAACCATTAAATTTTAATGGTCAATGAAAATAATTTCCATTCACCATTAAATTTTAATGGTCAATGAAAATAATTTCCATTAACCATTACATTTTAATGGTTAATAAAAATAATTCCCACTAACCATTAAATTTTAATGGTAATGGAAATAATTTCCATTAACCATTAAGTTTAATGGTCAATGAAAATAATTTCCATTCACCATTAAATTTTAATGGTAAATGAAGATAATTTCCATTAACCATCAAATTTTAATGGTCAATAAAAATAATTTCCCTGAACCATTAAATTTTAATGGTTAATGAAAATAATTTCCATTAACCATTAAATTTTAATGGTCAATGAAAATAATTTCCCTTAATCATTAAATTTTAATGGTCAATGAAAATAATTTCCATTCACCATTAAATTTTAATGGTCAATGAAAATAATTTTCATTATCCATTACATTTTAATGGTTAATTAAAATAATTCCCATTAACCATTAAATTTTAATGGTCAACGAAAATAATTTCCATTAGCCATTAAAAAGTAATGGTTAATGCATTACTTTTTCATTAAAAATTTCGCAATCCTGATCTGAATTAAAATATCGAAATACCTCGTTAAAAAAATGTTAGAAATATTAATAATAATAAGTAATAATAATAAATTAATTTATTATCTGGCTTAAAATGCCCAAATACTCATTTAACAGAAAAAGTATGATAAAAAAAAATTTGAGTAATAAATCATTGTAATAAATAATAACAATAAATCCATTTATTATGTGGATTAAAATAGCCAAATATCTTTTTGATAAAAAAAAATAATAATAATAAAATAATAAATAAATAAAACAACTCAAAAAAGAACTTCTTGCGGTTTAAAACTTGCACACTGTTTTCTAATATTTTTTAATAATTTTACTGCATCGAAAAATTCTTTTCAATTGAAGAATTTTCGATGAAAAAAAATAATGAGTTAATTTGGGACACGAATTTGAATTAGCGCGATTTGGCTGTCAATAAATAAATCAATTTATTATCTGGATTAAAATGCCGGAATATCTATTTAACAAAAAAAAATTATAAATAAAAAAAATATGGAATAAATCATTGTAATAAATAATAATAATAAATCCATTTATTATGTGGATAAAAATAGCCAGATACTTTTTTAATAAAAAAATTAATAAAAATTGGGAAAAAAATAAAACAACCCAAAAAAGAACTTTTTGCGGTTTGAAACTTGCACACCGCTTTTTAATTATTTTTAATCATTTTTCTGCATTGGAAAATTCTTTCTAATTGAGAAAATTTCGATGAGTAAAATAGTGAGTTAATTTGGGACACAAATTTAAATTTGCACGATTTGTCTGACCATTTTGAAAGCCAATAAAATGTTAATTGTCTGTGAATTATCTATTTGACCGGATATCGTAAAATTTGCATCAATGATAGCAAGAATTATGAATATGCAAAAATATTCAATAATTTTGTAAACTTTCGTTTCTTAATTTTTGGGAAATTTTGGAATTCCTCAAAACCTTGTTTTTCAAATTATTTTTAAGCATACATTTTTTGGCTCATCACAAAATTTTGTGTATTAAAAATTTTATAACTAAAATCCTTCAATGATTTCCCCAAAATTAATAGCTGAAAAACATTGTTTACCAAATTATCAGTGTGAATGTTTCCAGACCGATATTACGAAATTTTCAAGAGAAACAAAATTGCAAAGTTTTCTAGAATTACTAATTTTTGAGTAATGAAAAAAATGCTTTTTTGTTTGGACATTCTTTTAACAATCGCATGAAAATCCTGAAATAAATATATCATTAAAATTATTAAAAAATAATTAATAAAAATATGTTATTTTCGTACAAAGCCTGCATAATTATTACAAATTATTATTCCACGATATAATACCAAAAAATATTACGTCACCAACGACAGCATAGAAATTTTAATGAAAATACACAATTTCCGTGAAAATAAAAAATTAATTCATAACTATATACAGAAAAAATAATGCGTCGTTTTGAGGCGTCATATTTTCTCTTCTTGCAAGCGAGATCGTATTTTTCTTAAACTTCGGTTTTCTTTCCGGTCGAAGTTGTAATACGAAAGCCTCCGGGCCTTCGTAATACAAAATTTGTATATATTCATATATATATATATATATATATATATATATATATATATATATTAGGGCGATTTTTTTCGACTTTTTTTAATTTTCATCCCTCCCCACCTAAAATGCTGTTGCATATGTTTAAAAGAAACTACCCTGAAAGTTACAGCCCTTAATATTAATGTTAAGTACTCGCCCTTCGCGTGAAAAGATTTCCCATCCAAAATACACGTAAATAAAAAACTTTTTTCTTCAAATTGCTATAACTCCACGGCATTTTATGCTATTATATTGTCCTTGGTCGTAACTTACGCAGAATTGAACGTTCTTCAAAAGTGTCCTGAGCAGCATAAGTGTAATTTACACTGGTGAGATGGTACGAGTCACTAAAGTTGATTTTAACCCACACTTCTCGTTTTTTTGCTGTTATTTTTGAAATGATCAGCGTTATCGAAAAATTGCAAAGGAAAGTTTTGTTGGAAATTTAATTTCCTACAAAAAAGGTCCTTAAGACCTACTTGAGAAAATTGATATTTCTTGAGATATTGAACCTTATTTTATTTGCGGTATAAAATTTTTACGGTTCATCGAACCAAAAGTTCTTAATTGTTGATATTTCATATCATTTCGCCACTGGTGATATGATATGTGATATGGTGATATGATATAGAATATCAAAAAATTGAAACTTTTGGTTCAATAAACCATAAAAATTGTATACCAAAACCAAGTTAAGGTCCAATATCTCAAGAAATATCAATTTTCGCAAGTAGGTCTAAAGGACCTTTCCGTAGGAAATTAAATTTCCAACAAAACTTTCCTCTGCAATTTTTCGATAACGTTGATAATTTCGAAAATAACAGCAAAAAAACGAGAAGTGTCGGTCAAAATCAACTTTAGTGACTCGTACCATCTCACCAGTGTAAATTACACTTACGCTGCTCAGGACACTTTTGAAGATCGTTCAATTCTGCGTAAATTGCGACCAAGGACAATATGATAGCATAAAATGCCGCGGAGTTATAGCAATTTGAAGAAAAAAGTTTTTTATTTACGTGTATTTTAGATGGGAAATCTTTTCACGCGAAGGGCGAGTACTTAATATTAATATTAAGGGCTGTAACTTTCAGGGTAGTTTCTTTCAGACATATGCAACAACATTTTAGGTGGGGAGTGAAAAAAATAAAAAAAGTTGAAAAAAAAAATCGCCCTAATATATATATATATAATGTATTGAGTTTTTTGGAAGTTTGTGAGGATGCAAGCGAACATGTCTAAATTACAGTGAGAATATCCGGTTGGACCGGAAACCGCCGTATCTTCGCGATATTTTAAAAAGTCCCTCGAGACGAAACCGACAATCACCGATGACTTGACTGACACACCAAAAGGGACGCGAAATCTGTCGCACGCGATTTTCAATTAACTCGACTTCCTGTTTTTATTTTTTCGTTGTGTTTTTTTTTTTCTCCCGCCGAAGCTTTTTCAAGTCTCCGCGTCAAGAAAGTTTCGCCTCGACACTCTTTCTTCTCTTTTCTCGAGCAACGAGATGACAAAAGAGAAATTAAAATCAAAATTTGAAATAAAATTTTGAAACCCAAAGTTTTTTTTTCAAAATTTTGGTCCGCAAAGTATCTCAAAAGTTAGGAGATAAAAAAATTCTCAACATTTTTTTTCTCATGCAAAAGACCCTCGAAATATACAAATTTTGAGTGGTTTCTGGTGAGGGAATATTTTGAAAATGACTCATGCAAAATTGTGCAAAATATTTCGAAATCATCGAGAATAAAGGAGTAAAATGAATCAAAATAAAAATCTTACAATTTTTTCATTTTTTTTGTAAATAAATCGCCTTTTACGTGGATATTAAAATACTTTAAATATTCACATATGAGGCATTCCACGACAAGTCGGCCACCCCATTTTTTTAAATCACCAAAAATCGCATACAAATTTTTATAAAGTAGTTCCAACTGTCAAGAAAATTCGTTTGTTTCTTCAGATTTTTATATTACATATTTTAGCCGGAAAAAATACAAAAAATTTTCTTGTTCCATTTCGTAACTCGAATTCATCGTACGAAAAAAAAGTACAACGTGAAATTATTGAAACCAATCTTCATGGTTTTTTTTCGATTTTTGGAAAAAATAGAAATTTTCTCGATCATTTTACCACTTTCAATTAAAAAATTTTTTTTTTTCAAATTCAAAAGTTCTCTGAACACTTTCAAAAATTTGCAGAATAGTGTTATGAGAAATAAGGCTAGTTGAAATTTTTTTTTTCATTTGGAAAAAAAATAGAAATCTAAAAAACACCACTCTGAAAAAATTTGAGGATTTGCAGAAAATGTCAAAGTTTGATATAATGAAAAGAAAAAGAAATAAAAAATGGTAATCATCGAGAAATTTTCGATTTTTTTCAAAAATCTGAAGAAAAACAATGAAGATGAGTTTCTATAATTTTCATGTATTTTTTTTTTAAAAAGTACATTAAAAAATGAAAATTTTGAAAAAAAAAACGTTCCCATAAGTCAAATTTTGAAAAAGTGATAGCTCTTTGAGAAATAAAAATCCAATTTTTTTGAAAAATTTATAACTTTTTATCGATCGGATAGAAAAATTTGAAAAAATTCTGAAAAATGTTTTTGACAGGGTAGAAAATGATAAAAAAGTTTCAGCCAAATCGAAAGGGGTCGGGTTTTAAAGTGGTCGATTTGTCGTGGAATGCCCCATATAATATAATTTATTATTATATATAATAATAATATTAATTGTTAATATTAACATTAATAATACTATAAACACTTTGAATACTAAATTTATTAAATTTCCCAGATTCGTACGAGATTATTTTTTTAGATTTCTTGATTCAAAAAAATGAGACATTTTAGATAATCGATGTTTGACATATGGATAAAATTGACAGATGGTCCGACATGTGCGACGAAACGAAAGGGAAAAACAAATTTCGAAGTGTAAGAAAAAAAAAGTAATGGCTTTTTTTTTTGTCAATTATGGCGTATATATTATTTGGGTGAGGGTCGAAAAACCGACTAACCAATATTTCGAACGACCGAAATCCCGAATTTTACGATCACGAGCGTTAGAATAACGAAGCGCCGAAATCCCGATCGCCAGAAAAGAGAAAGTCGAGAGAGCCGCCCCATGCGTAAGAGAGAGAGGAGGCGCATCTCTCTCTCTCTTACGCATGGGGCGGCTCTCTCCGCTTTCGCTTTTCTGGCGTTCGGGATTTCGGCGCTTCGTTATTCGAACGCGCGTTATCGTGAAATTCGGGATTTTGGCCGTTCGAAATATTGGTTAGTCGACTCTTCGACCCCCACCCTATTATTTTACCATGTAGTCTTCAAAGATGGCATTTTTTCGGTTCGTTTGACGGTAATTTACGAAGGAATGGATTCACGAAGGGCTTTTTCCTCTCTCGCTCTCTGTCTCTTTCTCTCATGCACTGTCATCGAGAGAATCGTACGAGAATGAACCCCTCGATAATCGACGTATGATTAGACGCTATCACGTCGCTTGAAGATGACACGACGTTTCACTGGATATTTTTCGAGGGATGATGGGGGAGCTTAAAATGACGGTTCGAAAGTTTTCAGAACCCTTGAAAACGAGGAAAAGCCTTGTTTCGTGTAATTTTCTATGATAGCACCCCCATGAAAAAAAAAACAAAAACAACCCCCTTTTTGGGATTTTTTTTCTATTAATAGAAAAAATAGAAAAAAATAGAAAAAAAATAGAATACATACAAAACTGTTCTAATAGAGAGAAAAAACAACCCTCCGGATAATGGATTGTATTTTTGTTTAAACAAAAATTATTATTACAATTTTAGCAAAGTCAAATTTCCGAAATAAAAATTTCCTGCTGATAATTTCAAAAGAAAAAAGTAAACTAACATTAACAATAGTAATTTTGTATCATGACAACTTAAAAAAAAATGAAATAACTTTTGTTTGAAAAAATTGTTATCAATCAAAACATATTTCTCATTTTTTATGTCAGATGAAGGTCGATGAAAAACAAAATAAATACAAGCTTGTCCCACTTGAGAAAAAAAAAACATCTCTCCGGATAATGATAAGTGATAATTTTTTTGTTCGGTACAGTTTGTTTATTTTTATACGAATTTTAGAATAGTCAAATGACTGAACTCAAAATTTTCTGCTGATAATTTCCCTGGAAAAAAAAATTCAATTACATTAATTATAAATAGTATTTTCATCTTGAACACCCTCATTTAAAAAAAAAAACAAAAAGCTCTCCCCTCACAAATTCTTTTTCCATTAATGAACAAAATATTAATTAAAATATTAAAGGAGAAACCGCCTTTCAACAAATTCTTACTACTTTATAATAAAATTTATTAAATAAAATTACTGAATAAATGAAAAAATAAATAAAATCAAATAAATTTAATAATAATAATAATAATAAATTTAATAAATTTATGATAACATTTGTTGATTTTTCAAAAAGTTTTAGGACAGTTAAATGTCCGGAAAAAAATTGTTAATTATAAATAGTATTTTCATATTGAACACCCTCATTAAAAAAAAAAAACAAAAAGCTCTCCCCTCACAAATTCTTTTTCCGTTAATGAACAAAATATTAATTAAAATATTAAAGGAGAAACCGCCTTTTAACAAATTCTTACTACTTTATAATAAAATTTATTAAATAAAATTACTGAATAAATGAAAAAATAAATAAAATCAAATAAAATTAATAATATAAATTAAAGCAAATAAATAAATAAAATAAATGAATAAAATAAATAAATAAAATAAATGAATAAAATAAATAAATAAAATCAAATAAATTTAATAATAATAATAATAAATTTAATAAATTTATGATAACATTTGTTGATTTTTTAAAAAGTTTTAGGACAGTTAAATGTCCGGAAAAAAATTGTTCCGTTCTCGGTTGATAATTTGGGAAGATGAAAAAAAACAAAGTAGGGTGCATCCTCTGAATCATCACGTGGTTTGCGACCAAAAATCGTGGACCATGTATTATGCAATAATAATCGTGAGAGAGAGAGAGAGAGAGAGAGAGAGAGAGAGAGAGAGAGAGAGAGAGAGAAAGGACAAAGATAAAGGATGAGTTGAAGCGTGGAAGGATTCTTCGCGAAGGATCCTGCGGTAAAGGAAGATATATACATAGTCCCTTTTCTCCTCGATCTCGCTAAATAACACCGCAGGTTCGCGTGACGGAAGTACGAGAGATCACTTCGCAGCAAATTTCGCAATGCATATGCATAAGAGAGAGGGATAAGACCCGCGTTTGCCCACCGGACGACCGTGTCGACGAAACGTCATCCAAAATTTACAACCCCCTGATAAAAATATATGGGGCGTTTCCTGCCCTTTCCAACCAACATCCAACAAGTTTGACCCTTGCCTTCTCGGATTTAGCGTGGATTTTATTATCATTGAGGAGGGTTAAACCCTTCGCACATTTTTTTCAAAATTTTCATTTATATCATCCCTCATTTATTGAATTTGCTGTAAATTTTATAATTAGCGAATAATAATTAGAGGAAAGGTGACCAAAATGATCCCCTGGAAGAAAAAAAGGTTTTTCAACATGAAGTTATTTAAACTTTGAATTTTTTAAATTTTAGATTTCCTAAACTTCAGCGTGGATTTTATTATCATTGAGGACAAAAACCCTTCGCACATTTTTTTTTTCAAAATTCTCTTCATCTTGGTATCATCCCTTATTTATTAAATTTTTTGTAAATTTTATAATTAGCGAATAATAATTAGAGGAAAGGTGACCAAAATGATCCGCTAGAAGGAAAAACGCTTTTTAAATATGAAGTTATGTAAACTTTCAATTCTTTAAATTTTATATTTCCTAAACATCAGCGTGGATTTTATTATCATTGAGGATAGTTAAACCCTTCGCACAAGTATAGAACCGATGAAAAAAAAAAATTGGGAAAATTTTTTTTTCATCGGTTCTATACTTTTGGGTCATAATTACGTCGATTGCTGAAAAAAAAAATTCGATACGCCCTTATGACTTTCGACACCAACTCGGAAAGCCATAAGGGCGTATAAAAAAAAAAAAAAAGTTGGGAAAATTTTTTTTTCATCGGTTCTATACGTTTCGGTCATAATTACGTTGACTTGAAATTTCGCTATTTTCAGGTTTTTGAAAATAGGCCCAAAATTGAGCAAAACAGTTTTTTATCGAGATTAATGAAAATTTTGATTTTTTGAAAAAACTATTGATAGATTCGTGTTTAGGGGGCAAAAATACATCGATATGAGGCCCGAAAAACAAAAATATTTTTTTTTCTTTTTTGCATTTTGGCCAAAATTCAATCGGTTCACTAAAATGGCTGCAATTTATTTTCTAGATACAAATGCGGCTTGAGCATGAGCTCATTCTCTTCGTAATCGTTCACGCTTCAAATTCCCGTTTGGTTCATCCCATTACGATCGTTTTTCGATTTTTGGCAGATTTTTAAAGTTCAACAATAGATTTTTGTAAATTTTTTAAGGTATACCCCTTTCCATTTTTTTCGGCGATTTTCAAACTGCTCTCATTTCTACAAAAAATTAGTTATCCGGATGAACTTAACGGCATTCTCTAAGTTTGGTCACAAGCTTTGCGTACGAAAAACAAATTTTGAAATCGGTTGAACCAAAGCGAAGTTATGAGCACTTGAAATTTCGCTATTTTCAGGTTTTTGAAAATAGGCCCAAAATTGAGCAAAACAGTTTTTTATCGAAATTCATGAAAATTTTGATTTTTTGAAAAAACTATTGATAGATTCGTGTTTAGGGGGCAAAAATACATCGATATGAGGCCCGAAAAACAAAAATAATTTTTTTTTTTTTTTTTTGCATTTTGGATAAAATTCAATCGGTTCACTAAAATGGCTGCAATTTATTTTCTAGATAGAATTGTGGCTTGGGCATGAGCTCATTCTCTTCGTAATCGTTCACGCTTCAAATTCCCGTTTGGTTCATCCCGTTACGATCGTTTTTCGATTTTTGGCAGATTTTTAAAGTTCAACAATAGATTTTTGTAAATTTTTTAAGGTATACCCCTTTCCATTTTTTTCGGCGATTTTCAAACTGCTCTCATTTCTACAAAAAATTAGTTATCGGGATGAACTTAAGGGCATTCTCTAAGTTTGGTCACAAGCTTTGCGTACGAAAAACAAATTTTGAAATCGGTTGAACCAAAGCGAAGTTATGAGCACTTGAAATTTCGCTATTTTCAGGTTTTTGAAAATAGGCCCAAAATTGAGCAAAACAGTTTTTTATCGAAATTCATGAAAATTTTGATTTTTTGAAAAAACTATTGATAGATTCGTGTTTAGGGGGCAAAAATACATCGATATGAGGCCCGAAAAACAAAAATAATTTTTTTTTTTTTTTTTTGCATTTTGGATAAAATTCAATCGGTTCACTAAAATGGCTGCAATTTATTTTCTAGATAGAATTGTGGCTTGGGCATGAGCTCATTCTCTTCGTAATCGTTCACGCTTCAAATTCCCGTTTGGTTCATCCCGTTACGATCGTTTTTCGATTTTTGGCAGATTTTTAAAGTTCAACAATAGATTTTTGTAAATTTTTTAAGGTATACCCCTTTCCATTTTTTTCGGCGATTTTCAAACTGCTCTCATTTCTACAAAAAATTAGTTATCGGGATGAACTTAAGGGCATTCTCTAAGTTTGGTCACAAGCTTTGCGTACGAAAAACAAATTTTGAAATCGGTTGAACCAAAGCGAAGTTATGAGCACTTGAAATTTCGCTATTTTCAGGTTTTTGAAAATAGGCCCAAAATTGAGCAAAACAGTTTTTTATCGAAATTCATGAAAATTTTGATTTTTTGAAAAAACTATTGATAGATTCGTGTTTAGGGGGCAAAAATACATCGATATGAGGCCCGAAAAACAAAAATAATTTTTTTTTTTTTTTTTTGCATTTTGGATAAAATTCAATCGGTTCACTAAAATGGCTGCAATTTATTTTCTAGATAGAATTGTGGCTTGGGCATGAGCTCATTCTCTTCGTAATCGTTCACGCTTCAAATTCCCGTTTGGTTCATCCCGTTACGATCGTTTTTCGATTTTTGGCAGATTTTTAAAGTTCAACAATAGATTTTTGTAAATTTTTTAAGGTATACCCCTTTCCATTTTTTTCGGCGATTTTCAAACTGCTCTCATTTCTACAAAAAATTAGTTATCGGGATGAACTTAAGGGCATTCTCTAAGTTTGGTCACAAGCTTTGCGTACGAAAAACAAATTTTGAAATCGGTTGAACCAAAGTGAAGTTATGAGCACTTGAAATTTCGCTATTTTCAGGTTTTTGAAAATAGGCCCAAAATTGAGCAAAACAGTTTTTTATCGAAATTCATGGAAATTTTGATTGTTTGAAAAAACTATTGATAGATTCGTGTTTAGGGGGAAAAAATACATCGATATGAGGCCCGAAAAACAAAAATAATTTTTTTTTTTTTTGCATTTTGGCCAAAATTCAATCGGTTCACTAAAATGGCTGCAATTTATTTTCTAGATAGAATTGCGGCTTGAGCATGAGCTCATTCTCTTCGTAATCGTTCACGCTTCAAATTCCCGTTTGGTTCATCCCATTACGATCGTTTTTCGATTTTTGGCAGATTTTTAAAGTTCAACAATAGATTTTTGTAAATTTTTTAAGGTTCAAAATCCCGTTTGGGAAATTGGGAAATTTTTTTTTTCATCGGTTCTATACTTTTCGGTCATAATTACGTCGATTGCTGAAAAAAAAAATTCGATACGCCCTTATGGCTCCTGGATGCCATAAGGGCGTAAAAGAGGTGATTGCATTCGAAATTTCCTAGATAAAATCAGTTTAAGGATCATTTTACTCACAGGGATCATTTTGGAGACGTTTCCCCTTAATACAACTTTCTTCAACTTATGTATGCTAGGGTGGGTCAAATAAAATGACTAATTTTTTTTTCCTCGATATAATGAAAAATGTATTGTTTGGCATCTCAAAAAAACCTTCTGCAAGATTAGCCCTTCATATTTAAATTAAGAGGTCCCTCAACGCAAATTTTTATTTTCCATTTAAATAACATAGGAAATTTCTTTTTTTAACTTTGGAATTTTATTAGTCTTGAACCATTTAGCTTAAGAGAGTCTACAAAAAAGCTCTCCTGTGTTTAATCGATAAAACTAACCGTTCAAAATATAATCGGTGATCATTAGTGATTATTATCACCGATTATTTTTTGAATGGTTAGTTTTATCGATTAGACACAAGAGAGCTTTTTTGTAGAGCATCAGATGTTCTACAAAAATGTGCTAAAGAACTCTCCTAACCTCAACGGTTAAAGTCTAATAAAATTCAAAAGTTAAAAAAAAAAAAAAATTTCCTACGCTAGTTAAATGGGAAATAAAAATTTGCGATGAGGGACCTGTTAATTTAAACATGAAGGGCTAATACTTGCAGAGGGTTTTTTTGAGATGCCAAACAATAGATTTTTCATTATATTGAGGGAAAAAAAATTAGTCATTTTATATGACCCACCCTAATGTTTATATTTATATATCTGTACATATAATATTAACGTGTATAAGACGATAGCCTTAGGGACGAGTTGCGTGAATTGGGGTTGCATCCCGAGGATGTAGCAATTACCCGTCCTCGCGAGTCTGTTCGCTGCTGCTGTTGCGCCTATTGCTTTTTTTTTTTTCCATTTTATTACTTTTCTTTTTTTATTCCTCCGTCCATCGGACGTCGTCGTCTGCGGCGACGGACGCGCAACGACGATGGAAAAACGGATGGAAAGGGCACCAACGCGAGAACGAACCGCAACAACCACGAAAACGCCCATCGCGCGTTACACATATGTTACGACAATTCCCACCCTCCGACCCTCTCCTTCATCCCGTACTCCCAAT
This sequence comes from Alloplasta piceator, assembly GCA_946863875.1. Lineage (NCBI taxonomy): Eukaryota > Metazoa > Arthropoda > Insecta > Hymenoptera > Ichneumonidae > Alloplasta > Alloplasta piceator. The sequence continues at coordinate 10,430,421 of OX333081.1, read as the reverse complement.
TTCGTGTATTCCTTGAAAGACGAACGCACGATACCTTTGTCGGCTTTGTTTCTGAAATGATGATAAAATATTTATCAATATATTTTTCGCATAAACTTTTCCCCGCCATTTGGCAAAATGACAACAAATTTTGAACAATTGAAGTAAATTGGAAAATTGAAATTCATTTCCTCCCTTTAATACTCCTTCAACCCTTTTACCCTCTATTGGGGATTTTATTTCTTTTTTTTTCATCTTCGTTCTGTAAATTTTTGATAAAATTTGAGTCGAAAATGATCGAATTGTTTTTTATTCAAGTAAATTTTTGATTTTTTTATTATTTAAATTTTTAAATTATATTTTTTCTGTCATTTGGGAAAATTACAACAAATGTTTAAAGTAAATTGAAAAATACTGCAATGTCGTCAATTTTGGAAATTTATTTCCTCTCCTTAATATTCTTTCACACCTTTTGCCCGCTTTTGGGAATTGTATTTTTTTTTCACCTTCATTCTGTAAAATTTTGTTAAAATTTGATTTTAAATTCTTTTTGATTGAAATAAATTTTTAATTTTTACATTATTAAAATTTTTGAATTTTCAAATTATTTCAATTTTTTAATTAAATTTTATCTTTGTCATTTCGGAAAATGACAATAAATTTTCAGAATTTAAAGTAAACTGGAAAATTGAAAAACACCGCAGTGTCATAAATTTTGGAAATTTATTTCCCCTCCTTAACATTCTTTCAACCCTTTTGCCCTCTTTTGAGAAATTTATTTCTTTTTTTTCAGCTTTATTCTGTAAAATTTTTTAAAAATGTGAGATTAAATTGTTTTCAATTGAAGTTTATTTTTAATTTTTTAATTATTCAAATTTTTTTAAACAAATATTTCTAAAATTTAAATTTGAGTTAAAATAATTTGCTCACGTAAACCTTTTTTTGAATCCTTCAACTTGCTTCAGATTTTTTTTATATTTTTCATTTTAGCAATGATTTTGTGAGCCTTAGCTTTCCACTGATTATTATTATTATTATTATTATGATTATGATTATTATTATTATTATTTTAAAGCTGTAAGGTTGAAGGTAAATTTTTAACGGTAATTTGGCAAATTCCGAAAATCTGCGTTATCTGCAATTATTTACATTGTTTCAATTTTTTAATTAAATTTTAACTTTATCATTTAGGAAAATGACAATGAATTTTCAGAATTTAAAGTAAACTGGAAAATTGAAAAACACACCACAGTGTCGTAAATTTTGGAAATTTATTTCCTCTCCTTAACATTCTTTCAACCCTTTTGCCCTCTTTTGAGGATTTTATTTTTTTTTTTTCAGCTTTATTTTGTAAAAATTGTAAAAAATGTGAGCTCAAATTGTTTTTTATTGAAGTTCATTTTTTATTTTTTTATTATTTCAATTTTTTAATCAAATATTTCTAAAATTTAAATTTTAACTAAAATACTTTGCTCACGTAGACCTTTTTTTTAAATCCTTCAACTTGCTTCAGATTTTTTTAATATTTTTAATTTTAGCGATGATTTTGTGAGCCTTAACTTTCCAGTGATTATTATTATTATTATTATTATTATTATTATTATTATTATTATTATTATTATTATTATTATTATTATTTGAAAGCTGTAAGGTTAAAGGTAAATTTCTAATGGTAATTTGGCAAATTTTGAAAATCTGCGTTTTCTGCCATTTTTTTTTGTCCCTGTAAAAAGAAAATTTGCTCTGGGTCATATATTATAACGGTGACCTCGAGGGAAAATCACTCGGTATTTTCCGCGTGACCGTGAACTCAATACACATATTATCGTATCATCATTTTCTCTCTCTCTCTTTCTCGTGCGTGATTGCGGTTGTGTGACAATGCGAATCGCGTCTCGGAGTTCACCGGTATTTCAAAATGTCCCCGCTAGAGTGGAGAACGCACGCGATGACCCCGGTACATACGGGTGACCGGAAAAAAAAAAAACCCGACGAAAATCAGTTCACCGTGAATTACAAAGCCCGCAGTGGGTTAATATGGGCCAGATCGTCGAAATGAGCAGAGACTTTTTCATGTCAAATGTCGACTCTGGAAAAAAATGTCAATCTTACCTTCCCATGCAAAAATGTCAATCTTACCATTTGTGTCATTTATTTGGAAATTTCGACAAGTCTGAACCGTCAAATTTTCCGATTATCTACAATTTTCATTTGTCGGCGAGTTTTTCGGCCCTGGAAAATTTTTTTAAAAATTATGAGTGCACCGTTCCATAGATCACATTTTTAGGTACAACTTTCATTCGGGTCAAAATTCATTTGGAGCGATTGGCTGGACGCTAGAAGCAAAAATACTTAGGTGACTCTTATTACCCCACGCCGTACGTTTATAATGAAAACAACGTATTTATGCGTGTGTAGGTTACAATAATATAAAATATAATTCATGCTTACAGTATATTTATGACATTTTCTCATTATAACGGCAATCTGTGACCGTTCGTTCTTTTTGTAGGCACGCGACACGGCAGTAGAAATCTCTCTCGACGAGATGCTCGCACCGTAAAATATCGTCGCTTCGCATCTCTCAGAGTGAACTAATTTTTTTTGTACGTTATATTATTGACGGAGAAAGAATTTGAACCTTTTCCCGCCCTTTAAAAGCACGCGGTAACCCCTTAATCTGCCTGGAACAGAAAGTGAAGAGAAATACTTGTTTCCAGTCGGCTGTGTTGAGGGTAATCAGGGTCACCGTATTCTCCACTGTAAATTATTTGTTTACGAAGAAAGCTGTTACTTTGGGGGGTGGAAAATAAATACTTGACACTTTGAATCAGTGAAAAAAAAATGAAAAATAACACTGCGATGTTAATAACAAAATATAGAACAACAAAATGTACAAATTGAGTGAATCAGAGTTGCCAAAGAGGAATTAACCATGCAAACTGCAGGCAATAAAAATGCATTTTTTCATAATCGAAAATAGTCCATTGCCTCGAAAATTTATTTTTAAGTTTGGGTTGAATAAAAAGATTAGACATTTTAGGGAAATATCCGTTTATGCTGAAAAATCACGATATTCATCACCTGACTCTTGAAGTGAATCTGCCTTGAACATAACTGGAACATAAGATGAAGAGAAGAGATTTTTCTAGTCGGCCGAGTTCAGGGTAATGAGGGTCAACACACTCTTGACCATAATCTTTTAATTTTTGAAACAAAAAAAATTATATAACAAAAATTTAACCAAAAATGTAATGTTGAACGTGAATTTGCACGATTTTTAAAAATTCAAAATTCTCCAAATTCATCATTTATCAAAATTTTTTTTCAGAATATTTTTTTTTTCGTAGCCACAAGTATACTCTTCAAGACGAACCTAGAATGATATTTTCGTAAATATTATAATTTTCGAGATATTTAAAAAATAAATTTGAAAGATTTAAAAAATTGTGAAATATTGAATCTTGCATAACTTTCGAAAAAAAAATTTTGAATTTTTCTCCATTGGTAGAACTTCGTTTTATTAAAGATGCAAACTCTTGATTAAATTTCATCGAAATTGATAGGGTTCGATTCCAACTCTTGGTCGATTTGACATGGAATGACCCCCATACAAGATGAAAAACAAAACATAAAAAAATAAAATACAAGAACTCACGTGAATTTGTCAGAGAAATTAGTCACAGATTGCTTAGCGTTGACCCTTATTACTCCGAACTCGGGGAAATGAGGGTCAAAACATTATCGACTATATGTACTATAAATGTAAGGACTATAAATGTAATTAGCGTTTCAAAATTTATTAATTACAAATGTAATCAGTAATAGAAAACTGCATAATTACAAAGTAAATTAATTACAAATTAATTACAAATTACAAATGTAATTAAGGTTCAAATGTCGCGCTAGTTACATTTTATCGATGTAATTAGATTCAAATTTCACTCTAATTACATGTAATTAGTGCGAAATTTGAACCTAAGTACGTTTGTCATTTGTAATTTTAATTTTTCTAATTACTAATAACATTCGTAATTTGTCATTAGTAATTAGAAAATTCGTGTTACAAATTACATTTGTAATTTGTAATTAGAATGTAGAATGTGCCCGTAACGCTCCCGCGGTGAAGCGCACCCGCAGAAGTTTCACTTCAAAAAACCACAATAGAAAATAAATTTGAAAGAAGTAGTAAAATGCAGGAATTCAAGTTCTATTAAATTGGCAACAATCACATTGGCGAGAAGAACAAAGAAGGTTTGAAAAAAAAAAATTAGCGTCATCGCAGCTCTACGACCCCCTGAAGGTGATGCTCGCGTGCATCTCGGCATGAGCCGGGACATAATGACAGGGCCCCCCTTCTTATTATCGATCTAAATCAATCGTCTCCGTCGACCGATACAAAGCCTCTCTTCTCAGGTGTCGGGGTTCAATTTCTAGTCGGATCTTTCCTATACTCAAAGGCCAGAAGGAGAAAGGAGAATAGCCCCTAAACTGGGCTGCATGCTGAAAAGTGCATAGAAATCCCTGCAGTCTCAGATTGAGCGTGCCTCACACGTGCTGATGCACATTATCGTCGCCGAGATCAAGAGACGCGGTAGCGTCTCGAGACATATTATTTTGTAGGCAAAGCGGGCTTCGGGCTGTGGTATCACGACAAAAATTGCCCAAACGTTGCGCCATACACTTGACGGATGAATAAAAATAAAAATGCATCCTCGCGTGTGGCGAAAAGTGTATGTAGAATGCGTAAGGGACGAAAAGGTGGAGAGCGATGCGAATCGACGGAGGGAGAAGAAAAAGGGAAGGAAAGGGAGGGGAGAGGGAGGAAGAGAGAGAGAGAGAGAGAGGGAGAGAGAGAGAGAGAGAGAGAGAGAGAGAGAGAGAGAGAGAGAGAGAGAGAGAGAGAGAGAGTAAAAAAGGTTTGCGTGGAGAAAACGCAACCCTAAACTGGGCCCGGGCGAATTATCGCTGGAGCAAAAAAGGGAACGGGGGAGAAGAAATTGAGAAAAAAAATGGCGGCTTCTGGTGATGCTGCTGACGCCTCGAGCAGCTACCGGCGATATCTCGAGACACAATTTTCGGTCGAGGCCCAAAAAATAAATAAACGTGCGCGCCCTCTCCGAGATGAATGTCTCCCCGAGAATGCCCAGAGCCAAATGTGAAATTTCAATGTTTTTGAAGCCCCGAATGGCGCGAGGTGTGGAAATTACGAATCCCCAGAAGACTAGTGATAATGGCACAAGCTCCTCCTAGGGCAACATTTTGAGCTCGACGAATTATCGAAATGCCATTTTTCGTTTTGCCATCTAAACCCTCGAGCTGGAATCTCAATTTCACGAAGGTGTGGAAATTTCGTGGCTACCTTTTGCCCCCTAGAAACATTCTCGAATAGCCGCGAGAGCATTTTTGTGGATGTTTTTCTCGATTTTTTTTTTTTTCTTAAATAATGAATCTGCCAGTTTGACTTGCTTGGAGTTTTGCCTCCTTTTAGAGGAAGCTTTGTTATCAAGGATTTTCGATTTTTTCGGATTTTTGTGAGTTAGAAAAAATGTTTAGAAAAAAATGTGCTGGCCGAAATTCCATTTTTCTTTTCGAGTGCAAATTTTTAATTTTTGAGCAATATATTCCTGTCTTTTTTTGTGATTTTAAGAAATTTGGAAAGAATTAATTTAGATGATTGGTTCTAAAATTTTTTTAGAATTTTTAATATTTATTGTGAACGCTGTAATTTGTGTCATTTCGACGTCCCTCAGTAATGGTTACGTTTACTAATGAGCTCGTAATTCGGTTAATTTGGTCATTAAATCTTTTTGCAGATGTACTTTCTTTTTGAATACTTTTAAAATATGGAAGAGAAAAATACTGAAAGAATAGAGAAAACTGAAAAAGTAGGGGATGCTACTGAAAGGGATGAAAAAATGGTCAATAAATCGAGCATTTATTTCAGAAACATAATTAATTATTAAAGGATCAGGTTATTATTATGTTGTTAAGTATATATTTAATTTACATAATCGAAAAATCTCGAAAATAAACAGAAATATAAATATTATCTTGACGTCAAAAAACTACCCTTGATATCTTTCTGAAGGGTTATCTGAAAATTTAAAAAAATATGTTTTTTTTTCAACATATCTATACAAATGTAGTTATCGTAATGCGTAGCTATTTTTTCTTTTTTATTTACAAAATGGCGAAGAAGTAATTAAAATTTTTTTTTTCTAAATTCAAGCAATTTCAACCCTTCGTAGTCACACCGGGTAAAATATACCCCAGCCGTTTTTTGACTTGAAATAGCTTCCGTAAAAATCGGGAAAATGGTAAATATTTTTTTTGCATATTTAAAATCACACTTTTCAAAAATAATCTGTATGGTCGTGTAGAAAAGAGTTGAAAGTACATTGCAGTATTTTTTTTTTAATTTTTCAATTATTTATCACATTGCAAAATGATTGGGGTGAATTTCACCGCACAAAGACTTTTACGTAATTTTTTCGAGGTGTGCCTATGAAGGGTTAAAAAATTACAAATGTAATTAGTAATTGAAAAATTTCGAATAACAAATTACAGATTTAGTTGGTAATTAAAAAAATTATAATCACAAATTACAAATGTAATTAGTAATTGAACAAATTTTAATTACAAATGTAAATAGTCATTCACAATTTCTTAATAGCAAATTACAAATGTAATTAGTAATTCAAAAAATTCTAATTACAAATTAAAAATGTAATTAGGTTCAAATTTCGCACTAGTTACATTTTATCGATGTAATTAAAGTCAAATTTTACTCTAATTACATGTAATTAGAACGATATTTTCGACCAATTACAATTTTCAATGTAATAAGAGTCAAATTACACTCTAATTACATGTAATTAGTATCGGATTTTCGAATAATCACATTCTTCAATGTAATTAGTGCGAAAATTAAACCTTCGCTTTTCTAATTTGTAATTTGTACATTTGTAATTTGAATTTTTCCAATTACTAATTACATTTGTAATTTGTAATTATAAATTTTTCAAATACTAATTACATTTGTAATTTGTAATTAGAGTGTAATTAATTACAAAAACGCCCAACTCTGACAAGCAGACGGCAAAGACACTATTTGTGCGAAAAACGTGACGCTCGGCCGTTCCATTTGCCTGTAACGCTCTCGCCCCGAAACGCGCCCATAGAAGTTTTTGTTTTACTTCAAAAAAATAAAAATCGTCCAAGTTTTTGAGTATTCGCCGGCACAAGGCCAAAAAAAAGTAATTTTGAAAAAAACGGGTTCTCCGCTCTCACTAAAGTGACTATAGCTAAATCAACTTTCAGAACTTCAACTCAAAATTTAACCCCCATGTTTTCAAAAATATAACCTCAAAAAAATGCAATTCTTACATTTTCCCTCCTTAATAAACAAACAATCGCGTCAAGTCATCGTTGCCTGATTATAAAACCGAGATAGTTCCTTCTCGATGGTCATCGCAGGGGGTAAAACAACGAGGAAAAGAGAATTTAAAAACAAAAATAAAATAAAAACAAAGGGTCGAATCAACCCGCCGAAATGAGAATGCAAAATGGCGTGACGAGATACGAAGCGGAAGGTCCGTTTTTCAATATTAAATACCAGATATTACAGCGGCTCTTTGTCATCGCTTGAGGGGCGATGGTCAGTCCCGTTGAAAGGCCGTGAAATAGCATCGGGAGATAGGCGAACAGCCCCAATGAATATATGTATGCATAGAGCGTGGATGGCTTCGCGTTCTACCCAATTAGCGACGAGCTTTTAATCCAGACTGGTGAGTCCGGACTTTTAGCCCTGAGGGCACTCTCTCTCTCTGCAGGGCTCGACGAGAGCGTGTGATCGACGCCATAAACATCTACGGGAACGACATAATACAAACGTGGTCCCTGAATCGTGGATTATAACGGAAGCGGAGATGCGAAAGGAGAGGTCGCGATGGTCGTGGACCTCTCGCCGGCAGCATCATCGTGATTTCACTCTAATTAACGTCATTTGCCTAACGAGGTCAGCAGAATGAGGGCCTCGTACGAGCAAAACGCTTGTAAACGTTGGCAAACACAAGAGCATTCAAAACCGAGATTTCACAGAGCGTAAAAATCACGATAAAACAGGTTGAACGGACCTTGCGGAAAATCGTGTCCCCTAGTTCATCCAGTTCGCTGAGCCATTTCCCTAGCTGATCCCAGTGACTTGGCAATTGGCCTGAACCGTCGAACCGAACTGTCCAGTGGTCCACAACTTTATGATTGTGACCCGGAGACGTCAAAGAACGTTCTGATCAATGATGATCCAGAAAAAGGTATGATAAAGACCTAGAATTGGACTAGTCCACCGTCTTTGGATGTCTAGAATTGGACTAGTCCACCGTCTTTAGACGTCTAGAATTAAACTAGCCCACCGTCTTTGGATGTCTAGAATTGAACTGGTCCACTGTCTTTGATCGTCTAGAATTGGACTAGTCCATCGTCTTTGGATGTCTAGAATTGGACTAGTCCACCGTCTTTAGAGGTCTAGAATTAAGCTAGCCCACTGTCTTTGGATGTCTAGAATTGAACTGATCCACTGTCTTTGATCGTCTAGCATTGGACTAGTCCATCGTCTTTGGATGTCTAGATTTGGACTAGTCCACCGTCTTTAGACGTCTAGAATTAAACTAGCCCACCGTCTTTGGATGTCTAGAATTGAACTGGTCCACTGTCTTTGATCGTCTAGAATTGGACTAGTCCATCGTCTTTGGATGTCTAGAATTGGACTAGTCCACCATCTTTAGAGGTCTAGAATTAAGCTGGCCCACTGTCTTTGGATGTCTAGAATTGAACTAGTCCACTGTCTTTGATCGTCTAGAATTGAACTAGTCCACCGTCTTTGGATGTCTAGAATTGGACTAGTCCACCATCTTTAGACGTCTAGAATTAAGCTTGCCCAGCGTCTTTGGATGTCTAGAATTGAACTGGTCCACTGTCTTTAATCGTCTAGAATTGGACTAGTCCATCGTCTTTGGATGTCTAGAATTGGACTAGTCCACCGTCTTTAGAGGTCTAGAATTAAGCTAGCCCACTGTCTTTGGATGTCTAGAATTGAACTAGTCCACTGTCTTTGATCGTCTGGAATTGGACTAGTCCACCGTCTTTGGATGTCTAGAATTGGACTAGTCCACCGTCTTTAGACGTCTAGAATTAAGCTAGCCCACCGTCTTTGGATATATAGAATTGAACTAGTCCACTGTCTCTGATCGTCTAGAATTGGACTAGTCCACCGTCTTTGTGTATCTAGAATTGGGCTAGTCCACCGTCTTTAGACGTCTAGAATTAAGCTAGCCTACCGTCTTTGGATGTACAGAAATGAACTAGTCCACTGTCTTTGATCTTCTAGAATTGGACTAGTCCACCGTCTTTGGATGTCTAGAATTGGACTAGTCCACCGTCTTTAGACGTCTAGAATTAAGCTAGCCGACCGTCATTGGATGTTTAGAATTGAGCTAGTCCACTGTCTTTGATCGTCTAGAATTGGACTAATCCACCATCTTTGGTCGTCTAGAATTGGACTAGTCCACCGTCTTTAGACGTTTAGAATTAAACTAGTCCACCGTCTTTGGATATCTAGAATTGAACTAGTCCATTGTCTTTGATCGTCTATAGAATTAGACTAGTCCACCATTCCTGAACCTCTAGAATTGAACTGGTCTTTACTACTAGTCTATACTACTAGTTTCTGTTAGCCTGTTCCATCTTGCTGCTCTTGCCTAAAAGAGATAAGAGCAGCAACACGGGACAGGCGCCTAGAAGCGCATCAAGGGTTGGACTGAAGTAATGCGAAAGCGGTTTCCGATCCAACCACCTTCACTACTGTGACGGGAAGCAGAGCATTGTTTTTAGTTAGTGAAAATCTGACACTAACATTACAAATGTCGTTGATGTCTTTTCGAAGATTCTTCAACCTCTAAAAAGAAAAAAAAACTACTAGTCTCTACTACTAGTCTACTAGAATTGGTCGTCCAGTCCACCGTCTAGAATTGGACTGGTCCATCATCTATTGGTCTCCGCCGTTCCTCCGCCACCTCATTCTTCGTCATTTAGTTCTTCCATTGCCCCGAAGATCCGGCAATCCTCTTATTTGGCTCGACAACCAGAGCTTCTTCGTACTTTCACGATGTGTAGGTCCCAAAACCAAAGAAACTGTTGCCCCGGGGCCTGTTTTGTTTTGGGCGAATTCTCCTGACTATAAGTCCGGCCTTTTTGGTCTCCTCTGACTCTCTCTCTCCCGCTCACACCGTTAAATTCCACCTTCCTCTTCGTTCTCCTGTCACTGTCTACTCGGCACATGTGGCCTCGCGTGTCCAAAACCTCCTCGGGCCCGCCTGGTTCAGAGTAACAGGTGTGCTTATGACGGTGTACGCGTGTATCAGCCTGGGGAAAGAGGACGGACAGGAAGCGGTCGTTAGCCCGGGCCCGGTCCCAGAAGTTCAGAGCAGAAGGGAACTGACGTATTGGAGTCGATCCCTGGGCCCATTACGTATCCGCTCGTAATTAGCTGTAACGCTGCCAACTTCGCCAAGATACACCTTAACTCTATCATTTTTGTTTCCGATGGGGCGATGTGGAAACCTTATGCAGATGCAGTTCGTGTCGAGTCTGGAGGAATGATGGTGCCTTTGTTGTTTCTCTTTGCACTACACTCTGCGATAGTGGGATGCTCTCTTTGGAGGGAAATTGGGGGATCATCACCACTATTTTTGTATCCACCGTTGAAAGGCGCAATTTCGGGTTTGGATTCTGATTTCAACGTCAATGACAACATCCCCCAATCCAATGATGTATTTTTTATAATGATTCAATTGCCTATCAAAACAGCCCCATCTCTAATTGAAACAATGGTCATTCCCCATTATTCGATAGACCAAACTTGTTGTGTCATAGTTACAATGATCCATGGCACCCTTGACGCTTCCCTCTTATTTACGTTATCGTTTCACGCACTTGGCCCAATTTCACGCGATTCCAAATTTCGATGGTACAAACACACTGGCCGGGAAGCCCATTGGGGAGGGCACAGGGAAGAAGGCGAAAGGAGATTAGCGCTTGAATAATGAAGACACGAACCTCCCCCCCCCCCCCGTTAGAAATCCTTAAGCGGACCTCCTTTAAGCTCTTGGTGCTTCTTCGAGTAAAAGCCAAAGCCGTCGGAATGGGGAATTATATGTCTCTATGGGTCATGCCATGTCAAGTCGACCAATAGTTGGAATCGACCCCCTTCAATTTCGATGCAATTTGGTCAGAAGTTTTCTTTTATCACAAAACAAAGTTTTACCATGGGAACATTTTTTTTTTAAATTTCTTCGAATTTTATGCCAAATTGAAAATTTCACCATTTTTTCAATTTTTCAAGTTTATTTTTTAAATATCTCAAAAACTATTATAGTTATGAAAAAATCGTGCTGGGTTCGTATGAAAGAGTATACTTGGAACTAAAAAAAAAAAAATCCGCAAATTTTTTTTCTAAAATAATGAATTTGGAGAATTTTGAATTCTTTCAAATCGTGAAAATCCACGATCAACGGTAAATGTTTGGTTCGATTTTTTTAAATATAATACCTTGTACTTATCTTAGAAAATCCTAAAAGGTTTAGAAAGGTTTTTTTTTAATGTGAATTTTTTAATTTCGGTAAAAAAAAATTGTTGTTCCACCTCTAAGTTAAGTAAAGTTAAGCAATCATGTAATTTTGTAATTTTGAGTAGTAAAAATTACATGATTGCTCAACTTTACTGAACTTGGAGGTAAAAAAAATTTTTTTTTACCAAAACTCAAGAATTCATATTTTTGAAAAAAAAAGAATACCTTTCTGAAAATTTCAGGATCTTTTAAGATCAGTACAAGGTATTGTACAAAAAAAAATTGCACCACAAACTTTATGTACTAAGGCACTAAAAATAACATGATTGCTCAACTTTACTGAACTTAGAGGCAAAAGAAAATTTTTTTTTTTTACCAACATTCAAAAGTTCATATTTTTGAAAAAAAAACGAACACCTTTCTGAAAATTTCAGGATCTTTTAAGATCAGAACAAGGTATTATATAAAAATACTGGAACCAAAAATCTAATGTTAATCGTGGATTTTCACGATTAAAAAAAAATCAAAATTCTCCAAATTCATCATTTTTCAAAATTTTGTTTCGGAATTTTTTGTTTTTCGTAGCCTCAAGTATACTCTTTAAGGAGAACCCAGAACGATTTTTCTGTAACTATAACAGTTTTGGAGATATTTAAAAAATGAATTTGGAAAATTTTTAAAAATGGTGAAATTTTGAATTTTTCATAACTTTCAAAAAAAATTTTAATTTTTTTCTTTTGGTAGGACTTTGTTTTATGACAAAAGAAAACTTCTGACGAAATTTCATCGAAATTGAAAGGGGTCGATTCCAACTATCGGTCGGTTCGGCATGGAACGACCCATATGCAGACAAGGGTGCATGCGCTCCCTGATATGGCAGTGATGGTGGTTTGCGGGAGGAGGGTTCCTCTTTCCTATGGATAGAAGCAGTTAATTACTCGGGGCGCATACACAAGGCTCCGCCTTGGCACATAGGACCAGGGTAACGACTTCCCCTTATTTGTCGAGAGGCGCAAACAGCCATCCCCGACACTCTCACTCAAATCCCTGGGCTTCGTCGTACAGTTATCCGCAAACGACGAGAGAGAAATCCCTCGCTCTAAGAAGCGCTCTCCCAAGGAGTTAAGAGAGCAGAGGGAGAGACCGAAGAGGCTGTGAAGGAGGCACGAGAAAACCAGGCACACCGGCTGCGAAACTTGCGCCATAAACTCTCCCCCCGAGCGCCATTTTAGTCCTTCCAGCTTTTGGGGGAGAAGATAAATTCATGGCGTTAAAACAAAACCTCTGTCCATGCGCGCCTTGGAAACTATATATTAATCGCTCTCGTACAAAAGACCCCCGCTCCGAATCCACTAATAACGTCATTTATTTGGCCAGAGAGGTTACAGCTTTTTGCTAGGCTTAACTACAAAAAAATAGTTCCGAGTCAAGAGGATTTGACCTAACTGAATTCAACCTTTTGACATTGTGTGACCTCATGGTTTCAATTGGCCAAGAGAGCCCCATTTTGGCGATGGTACCGTACCGAAGATGATCGGAGATTCGACTGAAAAGAGTTCAAAGTGAGTTAGAGTGGTTTACGCATGGTTAACCACTTCTGTTCGTCACGATCAAGTTGATTCGTGATTCCAATTGATTCTAGACACCACTAACCCCACATTCTTACCGCTTCCCGTTACGGTTTCATCCCTCAATCCACTTTTGGATTTAACCCTCGGCAACAGTCGAATGTCCGTTCTAAAGTCCATGTTCTAAAGTCGAATGTCCGTTCTAAAACAAAACCTCTGTCCATGCGCGCCTTGGAAACTATATATTAATCGCTCTCGTACAACAGACCCCCGCTCCGAATCCACTAATAACGTCATTTATTTGGCCAGAGAGGTTACAGCTTTTTGCTAGGTTTAACTACAAAAAAATAGTTCCGAGTCAAGAGGATTTGACCTAACTGAATTCAACCTTTTGACATTGTGTGACCTCATGATTTCAATTGGCCAACAGAGCCCCATTTTGGCGATGGTACCGTACCGAAGATGATCGGAGATTCGACTGAAAAGAGTTCAAAGTGAGTTAGAGTGGTTTACGCATGGTTAACCACTTCTGTTCGTCACGATCAAGTTGATTCGTGATTCCAATTGATTCTAGACACCACTAACCCCACATTCTTACCGCTTCCCGTTACGGCTTCATCCCTTAATCCACTCTTGGATTTAACCCTCGGCAACAGTCGAATGTCTGTTCTAAAGTCTATGTTTTAAAGTCGAATGTCCGTTCTAAAACAAAACCTCTATCCATGCGCGCCTTGGAAACTATATATTAATCGCTCTCGTACAACAGACCCCCGCTCCGAATCCACTAATAACGTCATTTATTTGGCCAGAGAGGTTACAGCTTTTTGCTAGGTTCAACTACAAAAAAATAGTTCCGAGTCAAGAGGATTTGACCTTACTGAATTCAACATTTTGACATTGTGTGACCTCATGGTTTCAATTGGCCAAGAGAGCCCCATTTTGGCGATGGTACCGTACCGAAGATGATCGGAGATTCGACTAAAAAGAGTTCAAAGTGAGTTAGAGTGGTTTACGCATGGTTAACCACTTCTGTTCGTCACGATCAAGTTGATTCGTGATTCCAATTGATTCTAGACACCACTAACCCCACATTCTTACCGCTTCCCGTTACGGCTTCATCCCTTAATCCACTTTTGGATTTAACCCTCGGCAACAGTCGAATGTCCGTTCTAAAGTCTATGTTCTAAAGTCGAATGTCCATTCTAAAACAAAACCTCTGTCCATGCGCGCCTTGGAAACTATATATTAATCGCTCTCGTACAAAAGTCCCTCGCTCCGAATCCACTAATAACGTCATTTATTTGGCCAGAGAGGTTACAGCTTTTTGCTAGATTTAACTACAAAAAATAGTTCCGAGTCAAGAGGATTTGACCTTACTGAATTCAACCTTTTGACATTGTGTGACCTCATGGTTTCAATTGGCCAAGAGAGCCCCATTTTGGCGATGGTACCGTACCGAAGATGATCGGAGATTCGACTGAAAAGAGTTCAAAGTGGGTTAGAGTGGTTTACGCATGGTTAACCACTTCTGTTCGTCACGATCAAGTTGATTCGTGATTCCAATTGATTCTAGACACCAATAACCCCACATTCTTACCGCTTCCCGTTACGGCTTCATCCCTTAATCCACTTTTAGATTTAACCCTCGGCAACAGTCGAATGTCCGTTCTAAAGTCTATGTTCTAAAGTCGAATGTCCGTTCTAAAACAAAACCTCTGTCCATGCGCGCCTTGGAAACTATATATTAATCGCTCTCGTACAAAAGACCCTCGCTCCGAATCCACTAATAACGTCATTTATTTGGCCAGAGAGGTTACAGCTTTTTGCTAGGTTTAACTACAAAAAAATAGTTCCGAGTCAAGAGGATTTGACCTTACTGAATTCAACATTTTGACATTGTGTGACCTCATGGTTTCAATTGGCCAAGAGAGCCCCATTTTGGCGATGGTACCGTACCGAAGATGATCGGAGATTCGACTGAAAAGAGTTCAAAGTGGGTTAGAGTGGTTTACGCATGGTTAACCACTTCTGTTCGTCACGATCAAGTTGATTCGTGATTCCAATTGATTCTAGACACCACTAACCCCACATTCTTACCGCTTCCCGTTACGGCTTCATCCCTTAATCCACTTTTGGATTTAACCCTCGGCAACAGTCGAATGTCCGTTCTAAAGTCTATGGACAGGATCTCTTCAGTTTCATCCGGGACATCGTCCTGCAACGTATTTGTCTCGTCTCGTTGTTCCGATCGACGTCTCGAAGCCGGTGGTTTGCCCAATTTGAAGATGTTCTCCGTCATTATGGTTTTTTTAATTCGAATTGTCTGCCAAAAAAAAAGATGGCGTCCATACTAACCAAATAATAACTAATGCTGGAATTGATGCGGAAAATTGGGCTAACCTCGTTTTCCTTGATCAAATAACGGAATCGATGGGCATCGCTGCCACGAGCGATGCACACGACTCTTCGCCCATCGTCCTTTTGATTGAGAACGACAAATTTCAGGATCTTCTCGTTGGATTCCTCCACACTGTCGACACGTCCGATGACGATTTTGTCAGGTTTTCCGATACTCTTCGACTCTTTCAACGATATCGATCTTTCGCCCAATTTTCGAATCATGATTCAAGCGAACCAAACCTCTTCGCACATTGATTTCTATCGCACGAACATTTCACAGCAACGTTCCGATCAACACTGACGATGAATCTTCAAATGCCACATTTCTCGTACCTTCGATACTTTCGTTTCATTATCAATGTCAATTTTTATCAGAATAATCGACGCACGTTTCCTATCGGTTTACGATCGTGACTCGGATCTAAACTGCAACGTTCCTTATCGTTAACCTTATCTTCTTCGAGATCGTTAAGATAGACAGAGACACTTTTTTCTCTATGAAATAGTTATGACGATATTTGTCTTCAACGCTCATTTACATCTCTACAGGTTAAAACTGTTCCGTCTAACAACTCTACCAAAAATAAGGCCTTCCGTTATAACCCAAACCAGTTTTTTGTTATTGCAAATATAAGAAAATTATCATGGGCACTTTTATGCGGTACCGTAAAAAGGGGCTACTTTGTTCGTGTTTCGGAAATTTTTTGGTCGTAACTTTTTGTTAACGTCCAAAATTAATTTTTTTTTTTGCTCGAACAGAACAATTCGTCCCTTGGCTATAAAATGTATAACAATAGACCCCCACCAGACCCTCACAATTTTATATACCCGTGCGTGAATTTGATTGAGGCCCCGACTAGGCCCTGATCGGTTTTCCCTAACTTACTTCGGGCCCTTGACTGGAAGCCCAATAGGGCCCCGGAATGGACGGTCACGCTTTTTCGACAAGGGCCTAAGAAGGTTGCCAAATGAGGGCCTTTAAAACCGCCTCACGTCTGCCATGTCAAATCCACGACAAGCCCATGGTCAAGCTCTATCAGGGCCCTAGTACGTACGTAGTATCGCTATACGTGTAGATTGTAAAATTGAATTATTTCAATAATAATAACAATATTATTATTATTATTATTATTATTATATATTTTAATAATACATTATTATTAATAATTATTGATAATAATATATTATTAATAATTCTCCAAGAGAATTTTTACAAAAAAATAGTATAAAGCAGAGGATTCTATGTAGAAATCTTGCGGGTATGACTCCCCTCGAGGCATGACTTCCTGAGAGGCCTGACTCTGCGGTGTCGAATACAACCCGTGCTCCCACTTCAGCTATATAAGCATACTATTTGCATATTCCGTATGCGAGAGAGCGCACGCCGTATGCGACATCTCATGGCGAGTCTCGGAACTAACTTCCCGTGAAGCCCGATTGGGCCCTCAAAAGGTCGCCTCGTCAGTGCCATGTTTGAAATAATTAGGGCTCCGATACTTCCGACCTATTTGGGCCCGATTTGGTTCTGTTGTAATTATACCGACTTCTTTAAATATGGGTTGCCCGATCGAAGCCCGACAAAGGTCCTCAACGGGCTGCCTTAGGTCAGCCATACTGTAAGTAAGCCTGGCAACCTTGGCATTGCCCTGTTACGGCCCAACCTGGCGGTGTTATGGCACTTCATGACAGGGCGTCCAGATTTAAACCCGACAAGGTCCTCAACGGGTTGCCTCAAGTCAGCCATATTGTAAGTAAGCCTGGAAACCTTGGCACTGCCATGTCGGGGCCCAACCTGGCGGTGGTATGGCAATTCATGACAGGACATCCACGTTTAAGCCCGACAAGGTCCTTAACGGGTTGCCTCAAGTCAGCCATATTGTAAGTAAGCCTGGAAACCTTGGCACTGCCATGTCGGGGCCCAATCTGGCGGTGGTATGGCAATTCATGATAGGGCATCCACGTTTAAGCCCGACATGGTCCTCAACGGGTTGCCTTACACCCAGAAAAATAATTTATTTGATTCAAATAAATTTATTTGAAATAAATAAAATTTTATTGAAATACCGGCTTAATAAGAGATTTATTAGGCCACTATTCATAGGAAGCGGTACAATCAAATAAATCTTTTCTCTGGGAGTAGGTCAGCCATATTGTAAATCGGCCTGGCAACCTTGGCATTGCCCTGTCGGGGCCCAACCTGGCGGTGTAAGGGCAATTCCTGACAGGGCATCCACGTCCAAGCCTGACGAGGTCCCGACTTAAGTCAGGGCTTCCCTAGAATTTTAACGCACGGGTATTTAGAAAAAAAAAACCCAAAGTAACCCCTAGTGTGGGGCTACTTTGGAGAGGCATTGAAATGCCACTTATGTCAAAGATCCACATCGTAAATGCAGCTTTGACATCATTTTGATAAAAAAAACAATAATATTTTATACATTAAACATGAAATTGAATGAAAATCAAAGATTTTTGACAATCAATTCGTCATTTTTATCGAAGAAATATTTTACATAAAAATACCAAATACTTGGGCCCGAATTTTAAGTTCTTAAGATCAAACTTGAGATCAAACGTTCTATCGAACTCAAATTTGAATTTTAGATCGAAATTGAGTTCAAATTTAAGATGAATCTTAAGTTTGAACTTAAGTATCATTATAAGTTCATACTTATGTTCAAACTTTGATGCGAGCTTCAAATCGATCTTAAGTTCAAACTTAAATGTGGTTCGAGGTTTGATCTTGAGATCCATCTTGAGCATGAACTTAAGTTCGATCAAACTTCTTTCATCGCCTCCCTCAAACGTGTTATTTTAAATTAGTCGTGAAAATAATTAAGTACGATCGAACTTAAGTTTAAGCTCAAGATGGATCTTAAGTTCGAACTTCAAGCCTAATTTAAATTTGAACTTGAGATCGATCTGAAGTTCGCACTAAAGTTTGAACTCAAGTACGAACTTATAATGGCACTTTGGTTCAACTTACGATTCATCTTAAATTGGAACTTAAGTTCGATCTTAAGTTCCAACTTGAGTTCCATGGAAACTTCGATCTTAGGGTAGGACTTGTGACTTGAAATTCGGACCTTACAGATGTAACAGAGGTTGGAGTCGTTCTTCTTGCCCTTCTTTATTCCCTTCATGCGAATGCCATCAACGATTTTTCGGACATCTTGGTTTGTTACACATACTTGTGTACCTGGTTTACGAATGACTTTTTTTCCTCTTCTACCCACTCCCCACACCCCCTCCCGCCCCACAAGGTCACGAGGGTTCACTGCGCTCACGTTTTTACCGTATTTTGCTGCTCGTACAAAGTAGCCCCAAAAACC
Source organism: Alloplasta piceator (assembly GCA_946863875.1). NCBI lineage: Eukaryota > Metazoa > Arthropoda > Insecta > Hymenoptera > Ichneumonidae > Alloplasta > Alloplasta piceator. Next base: position 10,411,519 of record OX333081.1, on the reverse strand, counting down.
AACAAAGTTACCCCCAAAGTCAAAGTATCCCCGTTTTACGGTAGAATTGTCATGCGGATTCTTATTCGGTAGAGTTATTTCCGGAAGCCTTTTTCTGGAAGAGATGTTTTTTTAAATATATTTGACAAGGATATTATTTTTGGCAATAATAAAATGGTAAAGGATTTTTTATATCATTGTGTTCTGGTAGAGTTTTTCGATCGTTAAGTTGCAACCGGTAGAGACATAAATTTATCTTTAGAATGCTTATGAAATAAAATTGTGTTTTTATCCGTTCAACTTTTAACTTCTCGATACTAATTACAGACCTGCACGCTCGTCATTGGTCGTGATAAGGGCTAAAAGTACAAAAATCTACATTAATCACTTTTCTCGTCGTTCTTGATACTGAAATTAAATTCTGGCGAAAGATTTAAAAAATTCAAGATATCGGCATGATTCTGGCGCCATTCTCTTCCTTGTCACGCGCTCTATCGACTGGAAAAAAGAAATCCCCGATCGGATAAAAGGGACCGGAGTTATAGCGGTTTTTCGACGTTTCTCGAAACTCGGCCGAATCCGACCAAAACCCTATTTCGCCTTTTAAAGCGCGATCCGCGTGGAATTTATCAGTCGCAAAAAGCATATTCGTGTTTCTCAGGAAATTCCTCACGCGATTTTGGACAATTGATCGTAATTAAATGGTTTTTGAAAATTTGGTTAAACTAAATTCAGCATTTTTAGTATCAGAACACGGTAAAACAGCTTTTTTAATGCGGATTTTTGGTAATAATTTTTTTCACGTAATGAAATAACACATTTGATGATGAATATTACATGATTATTATTACATTACTATTAAATTATTTGCCAGAAGCGATTCTTACAATCTGATACTCGAATCGTTGCTCAAACTCGTTCGTAGATAATTTATGTAAGACGATATAAGGTCGTCCATTTTGTAACCAAGGGCAGTTTCGCAGAGTATCTTTTGGCCCCTCATAAAATTACCGATTGTCATGTGAAAATACGTGTTGCCCGATGACCAATTTGACAATTCGGTGAAACTCCACATTGCGAGGATTTCCTTTGTCTGCGGATGGATCGCACTGACGCCATTTTTATTGATCGCAATGATCATGAATTCCGGTAAACTCGATTCCGTCGATTGCTTGACCTCGAAAAAGGCCGAGCCAAATGTCGGCCATTGATAAATGTGCTGAAGAAATTGTAGTTTCGATTCGGTCTCGCTGAGTCCTGAACATCCCAATTATCAAATAGCATTAAATTTTTTTTTTTTGAGGAACTTAATTTAAACGATTTGAATCTTTTGCCCGAATCTGATAATTAATTTTTACGACTTGGAATGAATAATTGATTTTGGATAGTCAGTCAATTTTTAGGATTTGGCCTATTTGAGAATGGAATTTTGGTTTTTTGTTCAAAATTTTAATGTCAATTTCTGAGACTTGGCCTATTTGAGAATGGAATTTTGGTTTTTTGTTCAAAATCTTAATATCGATATTTACAAAATTCGGACAATGAGAACTTGGATTCGAATGTCAAGCACTGAAATTCCTTCGAATTGCAAATTATTCTTCAGGGCTCAAAATTATCCTCAGAATGTTATTTCAAGATTCCTTTGTCCAGGAATTACTGAACGGACTTTAAAAATAAATTTGCCGTACTTGAAATCAGCTGATGAGAATTTCGAATTTTTTTTCAAGATGAATAGATTTTTTAAATCGTCTAGAAACTTAAAAATAGAAGGTCTAATACAATGATAAAAATTAAAATAATAAAAAAATAATTTATAATAATTGATATAAAAATTTTGAAAATTTACCCGAATGCTGATTATAGGCGGAAGTAATTTGTTTTTTCCACTCGTTGCCACTCAGAATATGATGAAGATCAGCTGGGACGTAATCTCGAATTTTATTGCTGCAAAATCGTCAAAAAAAAACACAATCATTCAAACTAAAAAAAAAAAATATAAGTTTAGGAAAAGATTCTAAAAAAAAGTGCTCAAAAATGGACTCGAAAACAAAAATTTGGACTTGGAATACAATGTGAAGGAAAAAATGTTAAATTTATGGTGCAAAATAAAAAAAAATCATTCAAACTAAAAAAAAAAATATGGACTTGGCAAAAATTCTTAAAAAAAGTTCTCAAAAATGGCCTTGAAAAAAAAATATTAATTTAATTAATGGTAAAAAAAACACAATCATTCAAACTAAAGAAAAATATAGGCTTAGGAAAAGATTCTAACAAAAAGTGCTCAAAAAATGGAATAGAAAAAAGAAATTTGGACTTGGAATAAAATGTTAAGGGAAGAATGTTAAATTTATGGTATTAATTTAATTAATGGTAAAAAAAAACACAATCATTCAAACTAAAAAAAAATATAGGCTTAGGAAAAGATTCTAACAAAAAGTGCTCAAAAAATGGAATAGAAAAAAGAAATTTGGACTTGGAATACAATGTGAAGGAAAAAATGTTAAATTTATGGCGCAAAATAAAAAAAAATCATACGAACTAAAAAAAAACTATGGACTTGGAAAAAAATTCTAAAAAAAGTGCTCAAAAATGGACTTGAAAAAAAAATTGGATTTGGAATAAAATGTGAAGGAAAAAAATGTTAAATTTATGGTATTGATTTAATTAATCGTCAAAAAAACACAATCATTCAAACTAAAAAAAAATATGGGCTTACTTAGAAATTTGGACTTGGAATAAAATGTTAAGGGAAAAATGTAAAATTTATGGTATTAATTTAATTAATGGTAAAAAAAATACAATCATTCAAACTAAAGAAAAATATAGGCTTAGGAAAAGATTCTAACAAAAAGTGCTGAAAAAATGGACTTGAAAAAAGAAATTTGGACTTGGAATACAATATGAAGGAAAAAATGTTAAATTTATGGTGCAAAATAAAAAAAAATCATTCAAGCTAAAAAAAAAATATGGAGTTGGAAAAAATTCTAAAGAAAAGTGCTGAAAAACGGACTTGAAAAAAAATTGAACTTGGAATAAAATGTTAAGGAGAAAAATGTTGAATTTATGGTATTAATTTAATGAATCGTCAAAAAAACACAATCATTCAAACTAAAAAAAATGTGAGCTTAGAAATTTTGACTTGGAATAAAATGTCAAGGGAAAATGTTGAATTTAAAAAGTGAAATCGTTCAAACTAAACAAAAAATGGGCTTAGAAAAAAAATGAGCTCAAAAAAATGGACTTGAACAAAGAAATTTGGACTTTGAATAAAATGTGAGGGAAAAAACGTTGAATTTAGGGTATTCATTTTTTCGCGAAAATAAAAAAATCATTTTCTCACGGTATTTCCGCCAATTCGTCTTTTTTGTCGCCGAATTTGCTTCTGTAGACGAAAGCGGCGAGTTTGATAGCATCCTGCTTGCCGCATCGATGATAACCTCGCAGGAATTTCGGTAATTCTTGATGATAGTAAAAAATGTCATCGGCATTTGGATCTCTGCCGGGATAAGCGTTGACCCACAATTTCTTCATGAAAAATATCTGATACTGAACGCGCAAGCTTTCCGTTGATTTTCCGGATGGTCTCGATTGTTTGGTCCATTCCATCAATTCGTGGACGAAATCGAAGAAAAAGTACTCGTGCGGAACGGAAAATACTTTGTCCGTTATTTTGACGAATAGGCTAAAACCGTCCCGACTTCTGAGACGCATTCTCGAAGCTATTTCATCGCACAAATCCATCGCACGAGTCGAGGAATTAACCTTGATGTGATAAAAATATTTTCATCACATAAATTATATAAATAATTATATTATTATATATTATATATTATATATTATATATTATATATTATATATTATATATATTATTATTAGTATATTAATCAATTATATAAATAAAATTAATGAAAATAGCAAAACATGAAATTCATAAAATTAAGGAAACAAATGAAGTCAATGATAAATAAATATAAGAGGTATTCCAGCTCAACTCAACCACTTTTACATGTTGTATTTTTTTATTTGCCTCAAACTTTTTTCTATTATTGTACCTATTTATGAAACTCTACTTGATTTTTTTCAAATTTTTTGACGCATGCATTTACAAGATATGATTTTTTGTTGAAATTCGATAATTTTTTTTTTCTAATGCTTGTAACTTTGCAAAAAAGGGACCAAATCAAGCCTTTTTTATTAAATGTTCGTTTTTGAGTGCACTTTTTGATTTAAAAAAAGATTAGTAATTTGCCGATATTGATCTTCTATAATCTATTTCGTTTTACCGCTTAAAGCAAAAAATTTTTAATTTCAAAAATCGGAGACTTTTAATTTTTTTCAAAAAATTTGCTAATAAACTTTGACTTTTTTAACTATTTTTAACGCTAGGCTGATCTTGGGCAGATTCTTCTTTATATTGGAAAAAAAACGTTTTTTTTACTTGTCATAAAAAAATGGTTTTAAATTACGAAAAAAATACAAGGGAAAATCTGCCCAAGATCAACCAAGCGTTAAAAATAGTTTAAAAAGTCAAAGTTCCTTTGCAAACTTTTTGAAAAAAATTAAAAGTGTCCGACCTTTTGAAATTAACAATTTTTTGCTTTAAGCTTTAAAACGATATAGAAGATGAATACCGTTAAATTTTTAATGTTTTTTATCAAAAAGTGCACTCAAAAACGAACATTAAAAAAAACAGCTTGATTTGATGCATTTTTCGCAGTAACAAACCTTTGAAAAAAAAAATCATCGAATTTCAACAAAAAATCATATCTTGTAAATGCATGGGTAAAAAAATTTGAAAAAAATCAAGTAAAGTTCCAGAAATAGGTACAATAATAGAAAAAAGTTTGAGCCAAATAAAAAAATACAACATGTAAAAGTGGTTGAGTTGAGCTGGAATACCTCATAAATAGAATGAATGAAAAAAAAATAATAATAAATTAAATTAAGTAAATTAGATTAATTGAACTAAGAAAATTAATAAAATTAGCAAAATCTTTGAAATTCATGAGATTAATTAATCGAATGAATTGAATGATTTTTTTTTTGTTTTTTTACCTCGAATGCCTCGTCGGTGTCATTGGGAAAATAAATTTTGTGATATATCTGCATACTTTTGAATCTTATCGCCTCAACCTCAAGTATGTAGGGTGAATATTTTCTGTTTCCGCACTTTGTCGTTCGGCCAAATCTAACGAGACAATCATCGGCGATCGAGCTTTTCGTCGATTCGAGAAATTCAACGATTTCCCTCTGAACGTATGCGCTGCAATTCATTATTCCCGTTGCCAACCACATCAATTCCCAGCCTCTTTCCTCGCTCAGACGTATCTTATTCTCCGTCAACTGTCTCATTATTTGACAGTACATTTCATCGCGAAGAACAGACTTGAGAGAAAAGAAAATCTTGCATCAGCCAATTTCTCATAATTATAAAAAAAAAATTATAAGAAATTATTATACACTAGTGGAAAAAAATAATTGAAAAATTTTCCCAATTTTTTAGTGGTTTTTAACAATGCTGTATCTCAGTGAAAAATGGTCGTATCGAGGTCTAAAAAAGAGCATTTTGAAGCTTGAAGTTTCTAGTTTTCAGATCATTTTCGAAGCTACAGGTTTCACGCGATTATGAGAAATACCAAAAAAAAAAATTTGGCAAATTTGCATCGCTTTTGTTTTGGCTGTAATTTTTGGGAAAAAATTATTCCAGCTAAAACATTACAAGGACCGGATAGTTTGTTTATTTAGCTTCAATCTGCTTTTTTTTAGACCTCGCTGCGACCATTTTTCGCTGAGATATCGAGCTTTTACGAAAAATAGTACATTATATCACGAGGAAATAGTACATTATATCACTAATGTACAAAATAGTACATTATATCACTCGTGTGATAGCAGGACTCGCCTTCGGCTCGTCCTGCAAACTCTCACTCGGCAGAAAATATTTTTACGCCGAGTGATGTACGATATTTTATGTCACCAGGTGCAATATGGACGTTTTCACGTCCGCTTGCGGACGTAAAAGCGTCCATTATTGTACTGAGTGATATAAAGACACTTTTCTGTTTGGCCATTGATATCTCAGCAACCAATGATCGCACAGAAATCAGAAGGGGCATTTCACAAACTTGAATCAATGCTCTACAAGAATTGTCGATGGTTTTTAGAAAAAAAAATTTTTTTTCCATCTTTGACACGAATTTGAAAAAACAGGAGAAAAGGGCTATTTATGGTTTTTTAGAAAACCAACGGCCAAATTAAAAATATTGGCAAAATGACTAATGTTGAGCGTGACTTTTACAGCTCAATATACCCACAAAATCCCTGTAAAGTTTCAATTTGATCTATGGAACGGTTTTTTTGTTTCAAGCAAACAAATTTTTGAAAAAAGCTCGATATCTCAGCGAAAAATGGTCGCAGCGAGGTCTCAAAAAAAGCAAAATTGAAGCTAAATAAACAAACTATCCGGCCCTTGTAATGTTTTAGCTGGAAGAATTTTTTCCCAAAAATTACAGCCAAAACAAAAGCGATGCAAATTCGCCAATTTTTTTTTCTTGGTATTTCTCATAATTGCGTGAAACCTGTAGCTTCGAATTTTTTTTTTGCTAAAAGATCTGAAAACTAGAAACTTCAAGCTTCAAAATACTTTTTTTTAGACCTCGATACGACCATTTTTCACTGAGATACAGCATTGTTATAAAAACCCCTAAAAATTTGGGAAAATTTTTTGATCCTTTCATTTTTTCTACTAGTGTAGAATATTTATTTATTCTAATTACTCCGAGAATGAAATTTTCAAGATTTTTGTCAAATAGATGACGATGAAATGATTGAAAATTTCATCATTTTTTAAATTATTTGCGCTTAAAGCCAAAGTCAAATTATTTTCATACAAAATTTTTACAAATATAATTGATTTAATTATCAGCTTTATTGTTGTTTTTTTTGTCAAATAGACGACGAAGAAAGAATTGCCTTTTTCAAGTTTTTCAAACATTATTTGCATTTCAATAAAACGCCAAATTTTTTTTTATACAGAACTGGTTACAATAAATATCATTGATTTTATTGTACCTAAATCTTGCCGTTGGTTTTTTTTTTTTTTCAAAAGACAACGATAAAAAGATTGACGTTTTGAAAAACAAAAATTATAAATAATATTAAATTCCCTTTTTTTAAGATACTCAATTCAAATTATTTGAATCTTTGCCCGAATCGGATCATTAATTTCCAGGACTTGGAATGAATTATTGTTTTGGATAATCAGTCAATTTTTGGGACTTGGCCAATTGGGGAATAGGATTTTGGTTTTTGATCAAAATTTTAGTATCAAGATTTCAAAAATTGCATAATAAGGGCTTGGATATGATTTATCAAAAATTATTTGCCCTTGAATCAGGCGTTGAATTATTTTCATACGGAATTGTTGCATTAAATAGAATTGATTTAATTGTAACTTTTGTTTTTGTTATTTGTTAAATTATTTTTTTTTTACTTACGTGTTCGAGAGCCGGTTTGAAAATCAAATCGGTGTACTCGGTAACAATTCTCTGTCTGTTGCTGGGTAAATCTCCCATGTACTTCAATATACTTGTAAATATACTAATTGCCTGTTGCGCCAGATCATCGTTTTCGCCCAATATCGCGAGATGCGGAGCCTTTATCGGCGACCTCGTGTGTTTCCAAAGTTTTTCAGCGACTTTGCCCTTAGCCGATGACAAACTCGAGCCCTTCGACAGGGTCACGTTGTAACTCGCGCGAAAATGTTCTTTGGCGAATTTTCTCAGTGTGTGAACTCGCCTTTCCTCGCTGTTTCGAACCGTCTGACGTTTTTCCAAATTCCTCTGAGCAGTGTGATCAGTTTTGAAGAAATTCTGTCACGAATTTAATGATTATTGCAATTTTTTGAACTGCATCAATTACTTTGTTACTAATAATTCATAATCTTAATATAGTTCCAAAGATAAAACGATTAGAATTTACATTGAATTTATATTAATCTGAATTTGGAAATGCCGCCCTCCGCCATAAAAATTAAAATATGTGTAAAATATATCTGGAGATATTTAAAAAGGCAAACTTATTCCGAAAAATATGATTTTTTTTTACCGAATCTTCTAATGTAAATGTAAAACTGTTTGTTCTATTGATTTAGGAACTCAAAAATACAAGTTTCCATTAAAAACAAAAGTTGACCTTGAAATCACCTTGAAGGTCATCGTCAAGGTCACTGCTAAATGTGCCTTGTTAATATTAATAACTTTGGTGGTTACGAAAGAATTTAAAAAGCTTCTATTCCCAGCGGTATCTACTCCTTGTTTAAGTTTAATCGACTTTAGAGGACCTTCAAGGTCAAAATGTACCTACGACTTAAGTCCACATTTGAAAGTGAAATTTTCCACTCTATCGATTGCCGATCTCAAAAAAGAGGGTTTGCATTTGAAGAAAAAAACTTAACCTTGAAATAACCTTGAAGGTCATCGTCAAGGTCACTACTAAATGCTTCTCGTTAAAATTAATAACTTTGGTTGTTATGAAAGAATTTGAAAACCTTCTATTTCCAGACATATTCACACCTTGTTTAAGCTGAATTAACTTTAGAGGACCTTTAAGGTCAAAATGTACCTACGACCTAAATACACATTTGAATGTGAAATTTTCCACTCTATCGATTGCCGATGTCAAAAAAGGGTTTGCATTTGAAGAAAAAAGTTGACCTTGAAATCACCTTGAAGGTCATCGTCAAGGTCACTACTAAATGCCTTTCGTTAAAAATGATAACTTTGGTTGTGATGAGAGAATTTAAAAAGCTTCCGTTCCCAGAGGTATTGACACCTTGTTTAAGCTGAATTGACTTTAGCGGACCTACAAGGTCAAAATGTACCTACGACCTAAGTACACATTTGAACGTGAATTTTTCCTCTATATCGATTGCCGATTTCAACTAAGAGGGTTTGCATTTGAAGAAAAAAGTTGACCTTGAAATATCCTTGAAGTTCATCGTCAAGATCACTACTAAATTCCTCTCGTTAAAATTAATGCAGTTACGAAAAAATTTGAAAAGCTTCTATTTCCAAACGTATTCACACCTTGTATAAGCTGAATTGGCTTTAGAGGCCCTTCAAGGTTAAAAGTACACATTTGAATGTGAAATTTTCTACTCTATCGATTGCCGATTACAAAAAAGAGGGTTTGCATTTGAAGAAAAAAGTTGACCTTGAAATCACCTTGAAGGTCATCGTCAAGGGCACTACTAAATGCCTCTCGTTAAAATTAATGACTTTGGTTGTGATGAAAGAATTTTAAAAGCTTCTATTTCCAGAGGTATTCACACCTCGTTTAAGCTGAATTGACTTTAGAGGACCTTCAAGGTCAAAATATACCTATGACCTAAGTACACATTTGAACGTGAAATTTTTCACTCTATCGATTGCCGATGTCAAAAAAGAGGGTTTGCATTTGAAGAAAAAAGTTAACCTTGAAATAACCTTGAAGGTCATCGTCAAGGTCACTAATAAATGCCTCTCGTTAAAATTAATAACTTTGGTTGTTATGAAAGAATTTGAAAAGCTTCTATTTCCAGAAGTATTCACACCTTGTTTAAGCTGAATTGACTTCAGAGGACCTTCAAGGTCAAAATGTACCTACGACCTAAGTACACATTTTAACGTGAAATTTTCCACTCTATCGATTGCCGATTACAAAAAAGAGGGTTTGCATTTAAAAAAAAAAGTTGACCTTTAAATAACCTTGAAGGTAATCGTCAAAGTCAAAATTGAGGTCACAATAACAACAACAACAATAATAATAATAATAATAATACAATAAAATTTTTTTCTTACTTACAATTATCGATTGCGATGGTTTCGCGATCGTGGGCAACAAATAAACGCATTCTGTTGGGAATTCACCCTCAATTCCGTTGCACTCGCCATAACCCCAAGTTGAGTTCATGAGTTGATGTCCCGTGCAATTTTGCGACAATTTTATCAAGTCGCCACGTCTGAGCGGCAGATACAATTGTGCCTCCCCAACAGCAGGAATCACTATAAACAATTTTTTATTCATTTTTCACCCCTTGATGCTTTTTTCAAAATTCAGAAGTCACATAAAAATAAAAAGATAAAAGTACAATTCTGCTCACCGTCATTCATGTATTCTTGAGTCGCAACAGCGTAGCAAGACTTCTCTTTGAGTCCATCGATCAAAAAATTGACAAGAGAAGCCAGATCCTCGGCGTCAGGACTCTGAAATACGTATTCCTCGATCTGAATCGTCGTTATCATCAAATTTCTCATCAACGAATTGCCGAATCTGCCGAGAAAAACATTCGTCTCAGTACCAACGAAAAAAAAAAATTGAAAATAATTTTCAACATGTTTCAAGCCTTTTGATTATTTACTTCTGAAATGTAATTTCAGCAATTTCGGGAAACGATAATTCCATCAACATTTGTTCCTGATCATCGACGAAATATACGCCCGTCCAATTGACAGCTATTATGACACTGTCAACCGGAAGTTCCGGCCCGGAAATTCTCGTTGCCTCGTAAAAACGCGAGAATAAAATTGGCCACGTGAGCTTCGAAAACAAAACTATATCCTCCTTTGCCTTTGACACTGGAACGCCCTCGATCACGTTGACATTCTATAAATATTGAGAAAAAAAAACTATGTAATTGACACTCCATCATTTCGTTCCTACAAAACATTTATTTCTCATTAACGTTTCGCAAAGTTTCCAGAGTAAGTTCTTCTCACTCTGACGTTGCATTTGACAGGATTGCAAAAAAAATCATTCAAATATATTTTCTAACATTTTTCTAATACAAAAAAAATTTTAATTACTTTTTGATAAGCTTCCAGAGTAAGCTTTTCCCACTTTGGCAGTGCCTCGTTAGCCGCACCTTGCAGCAGATGATTGGGGATGTACAGGGGCATTGCACTTTTTAAATTCGCAGATGTCAATCCCTTTTGATGATCGATGTACAATTGTTGAGCAACGAGCATAGCTATATCATTTTCCTAATAAATTTTTTTTTTTTTAATCATATACTTTATTTCCCAAGCATGATCTGGATATTATCGATCATGATATAGTTACGATCGATCATGATCTGAATACCATCAAGCATGATCTGGATACCATGAAATATGACCTGTATACCATTGAGCATGATCTAGATACTATAGATCATGATCTGGATATCATAGATCATGATCTGGATACCTTCAAAGATGATCTGGGCACTACTGAGCATGATCTGAATACCATCCAGCATGATCTAGATACCACAGATCATGATCTGGATATCATAGATTATAATCTGAATACCATACACGATACATCATTATCTGTATACCATAGATCATGATCTGGGTATCATAGATCATGATCTGGATACCATAGATCATGATCTGGATATCATGGATCATTATCTGGATACCTTCAAGAATGATCTGAGTACTACTATGCATGATCTGAATACCATTCAGCATGATCTAGATACCACAGATCATGATCTGGATACCTTCAAGAATGATCTGGATACTACTGAGCATGATCTGAATACCATCCAACATGATCTGTATATCATAGATCATGATCTGTATATCATAGATCATGATCTGGATACCATAAATCATGATCTGGTTACCATAGATCATGATCTGGTTACCATAGATCATGATCTGGTTCAGTAACCCTCCGGAATTGGTAAAATATCGAGTTTGGAAATAAAACACTCAACGAATTCAGAATCTATAAAATTTTGATGTTTTCGAAAAAAAAATAAGATAATAATCATGCACAATTCGAAATTTGGACGTAAAGAACTTTTTTTTATGAGCGATGATTTTTGACTTACATTGTTACACCTGTACTCGCCGTACTTGATGCCCCGAGTTATCTGATGATATATCAATTCAGTGGCAACTTTGTCCAACGTGGGATCGTGCCAGGGTGCAAATATTTCTTTCCTCAAAAAGAGCCTCCAAGGTGCTGAACGTTCAGGCTGCCCCTGTTCCCTCGCGTACTGCTCGCACTGCGAGATCGCGTCCATCACGTGATCCCTATAAAACATCAAATAATTTTAATACCAACTTGACTCGATATAAAATCGATAATTTAAAATAGATCTTACGATGCATCGATCATTTTGACTCGGGTATTCCTTGAATCTTTTTTTTTACACTTTCATTTCCAAAATTTCACAATTTCAGCGCCTTAAATGATTTTTTCTGAATTTTGCCAGATGGAAATTACAAAAATTCGAGCTTCTGCAACAATATGTTGAAAATTTCTAAATTTTCTCAAGACTCAAGACTTCAAAGGTGCGGCTTCTGTGATTTCTGCTTTGTGTGAAAAAAGATGAAATTTGAAAAATCCCGTATAACACGAAAACAAAGAGGATTCATGCAAAACCTCAAGATAGCAAAAAGTTGCGTCTGTTTTTGTTGAATTCAGAGGAATTTTTTCAAATTTTTTTGAAAATTTTGTTTTCTCATGTTGAGGCTGGGAAAAAAAATTGGGAAGATAATTTGAAACAAAATTCCAATAAGTTGAAAATGGTAAAATAAAGTATTTTACCCTCTTGAAATTTTATCAATAATCCCATACTTCTTGACTTATGGTAATTGAATGATCTTAGCTTCAACCCAGAAAATGAGGGAAAAAAAATTGTGGGAAAAAAAATCTGAACAATTTTCTCTGAACTCAAAGAAAGCACACGCAACTGTTTGCTATCTTCAAGTTTTGGAAAAAAAATCTGAAATAATTCCTCTGCCCTAAAAAAAAACAGACGCAACTTTTTGCTATCTTGAAGTTTTTCATGAATCCTCTTTGTTTTCCTGTTATGCGGGATTTTTCAAGTTTTCTCTTTTTTCACGAAACACAGAATAACTTTGAAAAAAAAAATCGCTCAAAGTTTAAAAAAAAATCAAATTGAAGCTCAAACTTTCCCCTTTATGAATCCAATCGTTAAAATGTATTTAAAAAATGTCCTCTGAAAGATGCGTGCACCTGAAGAGAGGGAGGGAAAAAGGCGAAAAACAGCTTTTTTCAAAATAGAGTCCAAATTCAAAAACAATTTGTAAAAATAATTTTAAAAATCCGGAAATGAAGCCGAATTCTTCCCCATTAAAATACCGCTTGTTAAATTAGTCTACCTTGACTTTCGACGAAATGGCATAAAAAAACGTTCCCGACCTTTTTTGAAGTTTTGTCTGGAAACTTTTCACCGGTAGTGTTTCATTTTTTTTTCTCAATCGATTTTTCGACAATTTTAAACATTTCTAACACCCCATCATAAAAAACTGAAAAAGAATTGTTCACACTCGGAAAACTTCCTTGCTAAAGAAGCAAAATTACTTATTCCGAAAAATATGATTTATTTTTACCGAATCTTCTAAGGTAAATGTAAAACTGTTTGTTCTATTGATTTCAGAACTCAAAAATACAAGTTTCCATTAAAAAAAAAAGTTGACCTTGAAATCACCTTGAAGGTCATCGTCAAGGTCACTACTAAATGTGCCTCGTTAATATTGATAACTTTAGTGGTTACGAAAGAATTTAAAAAGCTTCTATTCCCAGAGGTATCTACTCCTTGTTCAAGTTTAATCGACTTTAGAGGACCTTCAAGGTCAAAATGTACCTTGAAGGTCCTCTGAACATTTGAACGTGAAATTTTGTACTCTATCGATTGCCGATGTCAAAAAGAGGGTTTGCATTTGCAGAAAAAAGTTGACCTTGAAATAATCTTGAAGGTCATCGTCAAGGTCACTACTCTAAATGCCTCTTGTTAAAATCAATAACTTTGGTTGTTATGAAAGAATTTGAAAAGAATTTCCTTGCTAAAGAAGCACAATTCACAAAATAGGGCTCTTGATTTAAAAAAAAAAAAAGTAATTCTGAAAAACAATGTCGCGGATTTAATGGAGAAAAAGTACCTTCCCGCTCCGAGCGACAAAACTTTGTCGTAGAGGGTCATGAACAAAGAGAAGCCGAAAGTGTCCTCCAATTTAATGCTCTTGGCGACGATGCCGACGATTTCCTGCGCCGTACTCGCCGAATCGGCCTCCACAATTTTCGTCTCGCCGTTCATAAATGTAACCGTCAGTATGATCGGTTTTTTGCTCTTGGTAGCTTGCAACTCGATCCAACTCGGTGGTTGAGTTCTCGTGCCATTTTTGTAACTTCTTGACAAACGACGGTCGCAATAAGGCGCGTAACCGGGTGGACCGTTGCGTATGAAAGCCCTCAAATAATTGACAAATCGCTCGGTCGGCGAAAAACAACCGACGCAAAGTGACAGAAGTATCCAGCCACGTGCGTGGGACGATTTCGTTGGATTGTTCGTCAATTGTTTGACAATCTGACAGTATATTTCGTCGCGCAATTCGGGCCTTAATATTCCATGACCAATAACGAAATGTAATTTTTCAAGATTCGTACGACGCGTCTGGAGCCAATTCTGATATGTCTCGTTAACGAATTCGTCCTTGATTATCCCTGAAAATTTTTTGAAGGTCAAAAAAAGCGGTGGTTAAAATTGAGTACCAAAAATGCCTTGTTGTGACCTTGAAACTCATTTATGAATATTATAAATATTTATAGTATAAATCTAATGTTTATAATAATTATAAATGTTTGTAAATGTTCGTACACACTTTTATTGATTTATGAGGGAAAGGAAATTTAGCCAGATTTCAGGCCGAACACTCATATTTTGAAATCTTTGAAATGAAAACAATTCTGGTTTTTTGGACATTTTTTTTTAGTCATTTTATTTTTGATATTGGTTTGAAATGAAAGAAATGTTTTTTTTTTCGAATTTATTATGAAGCGTTGAAGAATTGAACGAGAAAAAGAAGATTTTATGTAGATTGAAAATGGCGATAAGATTGAATTTTGAAATTTTTTACTTCCTTTGTTTGAATAATTAATTTTTAATACCTTTTCTGACGTCCTCGTGAAGTTTGTTCTGTCTTTTGAGGGTCATACGAACGATGTGCTTACTTCTCTCCTGATAAATCAAATTCTCGTAATCCTTGGATCTCGATAAACTCTTCGAGAGCGTTTCGGTTATCGTCGCCATGACAGTTTTGTTGGCCGGGGCCTCGATCGGATTTCGGGGCTCCGGCAGATCACCCATAAATCGCAAAATCGTGATCCAGAGAGCCTGGGCTGACTGTGGCATTTTAAAACAAAAATGGCACATTACCAAAAATCTATAAAATTTAAGATATCTAAAAAAAAAAAAAAAATTCACGTAGACGGCCATTTTTTGAGTCTAGTTACTGTCCGATCATGCACTGAGAGAGAAAAATCACTAGAACCAATGAAATAAAGTTTTGAAGGCAAAAAATCATTTTTTTTTTCATTATTTGCCAAAACATATTAGATTGGTTCCCTTATATATTTACTTGGTTCATTTTTTTCAGTCAATTCCATAAATTTCTGTTTCAATAATAGTATATTACGATACTAGTGAGATGAAACTTTTTCTGACGAGTGTGAGTTTGCAGCATGAGCCGAAGGCGAATGTTGCAATCACACGAGTTGAGAAAAAGTTTCTCGCACGAGCATCGTACGAAATTTTATTGTACGAGTGCGCAAAGTGCCAGTTTGAGCACGCGCAGCGTGCGCAAAGTGGGACTTTGCGCACGGAGTGCAATAAACGAATTTACTTGAATCTAATAATTTTTAATCAATGATATGCAATATGTTGTCTGAATCAAGAGCACATTTTATCATTCAAAACATGCATCCCAGTGGACACAGTAATGTTGCAGCAATGTAACGGCGATGTTACCGTTTGTGACATGTAACATTACATGGACGTTCCATGTAAGTTACATGTAAGTTACAATTTCCTACTCAGCAATGTAACATTGTTATATAACAGTTATGTAACAGTTATGTAACAGTTATGTAACAGTTATGTAACAGTTATGTAACAGTTATGTAACAGTTATGTAACAGTTATGTAACAGTTATGTAACAGTTATGTGACAGTTATGTAAGAGTTACATAACAGTTATGTAACTGTATTACGTTACCGTAACTAAAATTAATTGTTGTTAAACATGTTATAAAAAATATATAGCTCTTGCAAAATAATTTAATATGCATAGTTTACCGGCCGCAAAAAGAGATTCATAGGAAAAAAAAATCTGCACCATTTGACCGATCTAACTTTTCTCAGAGACCGGGTATCGAACCCTCGACTCTACCTACCATCCCACCTATCTACCTAACACGCTACCGACTACTTATGAATTCGATCTACTTGTATAATATATGAATGCTGGAGTGCCGAAAAAATAATAGTAGTATAATAATGATAGTGAAATAATAATAATAATAATAATAATAATAATAATAATAATAATAATAGTATATGCATTTGAATGAGCAATAAACCATGAAAGTTGGTTTTTTAATTGCGAATTCGAATCCCCTGACTCCTCATAAGTTATGTCAACTTTATTTCAGAATACCTGAACCCTCATAACTTAAGTGATCCCTCAGAACTTACGTTACCTCTCATAACTTAATTTCAGAGCTTCTAACCGCTCATAGGTTATGTAAGCCCTCAAAACATGTTTGAAAAAACTGTGACCTCTCATAAGTTAAGTGACCTCTCATAACTTAAGTTCGTGAACTCTCAAAACTTTATTCTAAAATACCTGACCCCTAATAACGTACGTGACCCCTCATAACTTAATTTCGTGACCCCTGACCCCTTGTAGGTTTTGTAAAGCCGCGAAACTCAATTCCAGGATTCCTAACCCCTCATAAGTTAAGTGTCTCCTCATAATTTAATTTCAGAGCCCCTGACCCCTCATAAGTTATGTGAACTCTCAAAACTGTATTCCAGAATACCTGACCCCTCATAACTTAAGTTATCCCCCATAACTTAATATCGCGACCTCTGACCGCTCGTAGTAAAAATGTTTAAAATTTCATATCTTTTTTTACAGTGTGTAACTTTTATGGTATATTGTCGCAATATAACATTTTTATGTTCCATTACTGTAATGTAACAAAGCAGTTAAGTAACCTACATGTAACAAATGTTACAAACATCTTACTTGCACGGTATATAACAGCAACGTTACATAGGGATAACATTGTAACATTACATGTTACTTCCATGTTACATTGCGGCAATATAACGTGTTCACTGGGATGTCTTTTAATAGAGGAAGCACTTATCCTTTTTATGAACCATAATTTTAACTATATTATACTCGGAATAGAATAAATTATACACTGAGAAAAAAAATTTGTTGAATCAACAAATTAATTAGTCCAATCAACAGGAAAAATGATTGATTCAATCAAATGCGTGTTTATTAATTGTTGCTAAACATTTTATAAAAAATATATAGCCCTTGCTAAATAATTTACTATGCATAGTTTAGTGACCCCAAAAAGGGATAAATAGAAAAAAAAAATCTGTGCCAATTCTCCGATCTAATTTCTCTGTCCGATCGAGATTCGAACCCTCGACCCTACCCACCATCATACCTATCCTACCTAACTACCTAACACGCTACCTATTACGCTAACGACTACTACTGTGCACTTGAAAAAAGTTAGGAGTTATGAAGATTCCAATATAAGAAAACATTAGAAAACCAGTTTTCTAATTTGTAACAATTTTTGTATACTATTAAAGTATACTATAGAAATAATAGTTCTTTGCTTGGATTAAATAAAAATGTAATCATTCCAAACAAATTTCTATTGGAATAAAATAATGTGTTTATTTTACTACAGCTTCTTTTAAAATAATCACAATCAATTTTATATATAATAAATATTGAAAATAGTACAAAAATATTTTTAGAAGTAAAATAATAATGAATTTATTGCAAAGAAATAATTTTGTTCGAAAAAAATAATTTGATATTGATGTCGTTTTTCAGATTCAAATAATCTCATGTTTATGATGCAATAAATCTAATTAATCCAATGAATGCAAATTTATTGAAACCTATTTAAATAAAGATGTTTTTAGAAGTAAAATAATAATGAATTTATTGGAAAGAAATAATTTTGTTCGAAAAAAATAATTTCGTATTGAAGTCATTTTTTAGATCCAAATAATTTCATGTTTATGATGCCATAAATAACATTGTTAAAAAAAAATTAATTTCGTATTGAAATCGTTTTTTAGATTCAAATAATCCAATATTTAGGATGCGATAAATGTAATTAATCGAATGAATACAAATTTAATCAAATTTATTTGAATAAAAATATTTTTTAAAGTAAAAAAATGATGACTTCATTGCAAGAAAATAATTTTTTCGAAAAAAATAATTTCGTGTTGAATTCGTTTTTTAGATCCAAATAATCTCATGTTTATGACGCGATCAATGTAATTAATCCAATGAATACAAATTTAATCAAATCTATCATGCATTTAATTGTTACTATTAAATAAGAGTTTAATATAATGGAGTAATAGATCTGTGAAAATATTTTTTTAAATGAAGCGTGATTTTCTTGGTTCAACAAATAAATAATCGAATTAATACTTTCATTTCATAAATAAATTCATGTTCTCAAATTCAATAATTTTTTCTCTCAGTGTGTGCAAAAATCCCCCTAAAATCCTAAAAAATCATTAAAATAGATCACAAACAAAATATCGGGCATTTTCAAAAACCTCGAAATAGCGAAATTTCAAGTGCTCATAACTTTACTTCGATTTGACCGATTCGAAATGTCTTTTTCGCACTTAAAGGCTGTCACTAAACCTAAAGAATGCCGCTTGGTTCATTCCGATAACTTAATTTTTGTAGAAATGAGAGCTCTTTGAAAATCGCCGAAAAAAATTGCAAAAATCGATGGTCGAACTTTAAAAATCTGCCAAAAATCAAAAAATGATCGGAATCGAATGAACCAAGCGAGGTTTTCAAGCTCGAACGATCGTGAAGAGAATGAGCTAAAGTACAGTTCAAAATCTTTTATAAAAAAAAAATAACAGTCATTTTAGTGAGTCGATTGAATTTTGGCTAAGATGCAAAAAAAAATTTGAATTTTTTTTAGGGCCTTATATCGATGTATTTTTCCCCCCTGAACACGAATCTGTCAATAGTTTTTTTCAAAAAATCTAAATTTTCATGAATTTTCATCAAAAACATTCTTGCTCAATTTTTGCCCAATTTGCTAAAATTCTTAATATCACTTTGATTTTGTTTTGGGGGGGGGGGGGGGGGGGTTAATTCACGTACCAATTGATCAGAAGGCAATGGCAGATCAAGAAGAGCCTGCTTCAACGTCCTTTTTGAGTACTGAGGGGTGACATTGGAGGCAAAATAAGTTGCGGCAAATTTGCTAAAGTGATAAATCGAAAAATCAATGTTTCCATTTTCCTCCATTGGTATTTCGAGGAAGCTCGTTGTGTCATTATTTTTTTTGTCCTTGCCAGCGAGATCCTGAAAATAAAAAAAAATTAAGAATCAAAAAACAAAAAACAAACCGCCACTAATTTTTTTCAATATTTTTTTCAACAATTAAATATTAAAAATAATTTATAATTAAATAATAATTCATTATCTCTCTGCCAAAAGAAGATTCTAGAGATAAAAAAAAAAGTAAAAAAATCAAAAAGGAAAACAAAAACATCCACTAATTTTTTTCACCCTTTTTAAAAATAATTAAATATCAAAAATAATTTGTAACTAAACAGTAATTAATTTTGCCCATAATTGATTATTGATTTTCAATAATTTATGAGAAAATGATGTTTAGAATGTTTTTTTTTTTTTTTTTTTTTTGAAACGTTTCAACTAACCGCGTACATGTCTCCTGGTAAATCCTTGGAAATCGGTGTTTTTGGCTCACTTTCCAAAAATTCGAACATCACGTCGATATTGCTCTCGGATTCTTTCGTGGGTTTGCGAATTTCTCGATTATCGAAATCGACCAATTGACCGCGTAACTCCTTGATTCTTTCGTCGAAATTTTTGCGCCCAATTTCGCGCCAATCCTGGATTCCCTCTCTCTTCATCGTTGTCTCCTCGTTCTGACGAAGGCTCTCGATTTCCCTCATTCTCGTTTCACGCCACTGAAGATAAAGCGTATTTTTCATCCACGAATCGCGAATTTTCGTTAGATCCGTGAATTTCGATGAATTCGTGAAATAACGAAGATTTCGATGAAAACATTTTGCAACGTCGAAACTGCTCGATGAGCCTCTAATCGACATATTGACTCGACGAGTCGTTACGTCGAAGTGAATGGAAAATTATATCAACGCACGATTTCTAATGTGCTTTTTTTTTTTACCTGCAATTTCTCCTTACAGAGTCGACGAACGAGATAGCCACGTGCAACAGCCTGTGAAAATGTTGTTTAATTTTTTTTGTTATTTTTGTTATTTTTGTTATTTTTCTTTTTTTTTTTAATTTGAAACGAGAGGCTTCGCGTCATCTTGATCAGATAACATCCTCTCGATTGCGGTATCGTTAAAAGCATTTGTAAATTTATTTCTAAAAAAAAATCGGATTGACGAGAAAAATCGTTCGATCAATTTTCTTTGATCGCTTTCCGACTGATATTAATTACGGATCTATAAATATCGTCACCTGGAGTGATCTGATGATTCGTCGTTTTCTCTGATAATCGCGAGTCATGAGTCGCGATTTCGCGCAAGCCTGGAATCTCAAGTAACCTCGCAACATTTTTACGTATCTCTTTCTTGGTCCATAACCGCGCCATGTTTTTTGTATCATTATCGCCGATTTCTTCATCCTCGAGTATCTGAAATTTGGCCCAATGTTTCAGGAATTTTTCGAAATTTTCATTTTCACCGCAGTACCTTTTTCTGGATTGAACGTATGAAATTTATGAAATTTATGAAATTTATGAAATTTATGAAATTTATGAAATTTATGAAATTTATGAAATTTATGAAATTTATGAAATTTATGAAATTTATGAAATTTATGAAATTTATGAAATTTATGAAATTTATGAAATTTATGAAATTCATGAAATTTATGAAATTTATGAACTTTTCATTTTGACGAAGTACCTTTTTCTGGATTGAATGTATTGCGATTACTTTTGGTCATTGGCTGCCTTAAAATTCTAAATTTTTTATTTTTTGAATTGATTTTTATTTTTTGAAAAATAACATTCTCAGAGTTCTCAGTTGATACTGCAAATTTATCATTGAAAATAAAATCAATATGCATGTTAAATTCGTGTAAAAAAATATATATATTAGACTCATTAAAAAAAATGACTATTTTTTTTCGAAATCCCCTATTAAATACTTAAGGGGAGGTGAAAAAAGATGCCTGTTGAAAGCAGAGCTCTTAATTTTAATACTTAGCGGTCCTCATCGCATAATATTTCTATTTCTCATTTAAATAACACAGAGGAAGAAAATGTATGCAAACTTTAAAATTCAAGGTTATTGAAGGTTGTAGTTAAATTTAGAGTAAATTTCACTTTTTTTTTTAGATTCCGGCAAAATGTTAATACTTATTACTAAATATCGTAAAATTTGCAAACTTTAAAATTCAAGGTGATTCAAGGTTAAAGTTAAATTTAGAGTAAATTTCAGTTTTTTTTTTTAGTTTCCGGCAAAATGTTGAAAGTTATTACTAAATCGTAAAATCTTTCTTTTAAAAAAAGTTTAAATTGCATTAACATAAATTACCTTATTTTTAAAGAAATGACTTAGAATTGACGGTTTAATAATAACCGCGAATAACTTTTTAGGGAGTGAGTTAATAGAAAAATCATAAGAGATCTTTTTTGTAGAGCGTTCAATTCCCTGCAAGAATATGTGTCGCTCATTTCGGTACATTGATTTGAAGCCGAGGTATAAAATTTCAAAGTTTGAAAAAAAATTTTCCTCTGTTATTTAAATGAGAAAGAGAAACCGCGATGAGAAACCGCAAAATATTAAGTTTTGAGTTCTATTTTCAACAGGAGTCTTTTTTCATCTCCCCGAAAGCATTTAATGGGTGATTTCGAAAAAAAGTCTATTTTTTTGAATCAATCTAATATATATATATATTCCTGGTATGGATGTTTAATAATGAAGAGAAAAGTAAATGGGTACCTTTTTCTCGCTATCCATCCCCTGACGTGTCTCTGAATGGTCAATATGCTACTGGCAAGAACGCGACTTCTCTCACGCTCGAGGGCATAATCGGGTTCCTCTTTGATAAAAATTTTCGTACGACCAAACTGATAGTCGAGACTATTTTTACCTAGTACACGTTCACATATGTTCTCGGCGACTGTTCTTGTGTTCGATTTCGAACCGATTGAGATACCTTTTGCCAAAAAACGATATCGATTTACGAATTCGTCGTAATCGTGTCGTATTGGATAACCAGCACGACGTATGCGAGCCGTTTCCATCATTCCCGAGTATCTCAGCTGACGACAGCAAAGAGCGCGATCAAAGTACTAAAAAATTATGAAATTCATGAAATTCATGAAATTCATGAAAATTATGAAATTTATGAAATTTATGAAATTTATGAAATTTATGAAATTTATGAAATTTATGAAATTCATGAAATTTATGAAATTTATGAAATTTATGAAATTTATGAAATTTACGAAATTCATGAAATTTATGAAATTTATGAAATTTACGAAATTCATGAAATTTATGAAATTCATCAAATTTATGAAATTTACGAAATTTATGAAATTTATGAAATTTATGAAATTTATGAAATTTATGAAATTTATGAAATTTATGAAATTTATGAAATTTATGAAATTTATGAAATTTATGAAATTTATGAAATTTATGAAATTTATGAAATTTATGAAATTTACGAAATTTATGAAATTTATGAAATTTATGAAATTTATGAAATTTATGAAATTTATGAAATTTATGAAATTTATGAAATTTATGAAATTTACGAAATTCATGAAATTTATGAAATTTATGAAATTTATGAAATTTATGAAATTTAGAAACTTCTTAAAGATTCTTGATTGTTGTCACAACTCCCTGTAGCCTTTTTTATGAATTTCATTTATGAAATTTATGAAATTTGCAAACTTTTTGAAGATTCTTGTTATTTTCACAACTCACTGCAGCCTTTTGTTCCTCGTTCGGTTTAATGCATCTCACGAAAAATGGATTACAACTCTCGAGGGTTCTCATCAGTAAATCCAGAGATGTTCGAAATTCCGTTGACAAGGTTGGCGATTTTTTTTTACCATCGATACCGGTAGCGAGTAGATCATCGGTGAAGATCGATTTGAGAAAATCGTTGGACGATATCGTTATCAATTGCTTCAAATCTGCCGAGAATGTATCGCGATTTTTGTCCAAAAAACCATTGACCTCGTAATGAACTGTACCGGCGAAATGTCTTATGCCAAATGCCTTTACGAGATCCGATTTTGGCTTCACGTAATTCGCATGAGCGTTGTGCATCTGACTCACTTTTGCGAGTAAAGTCACGTCCGATCCCTAAAAATCATGAACATTGTCGATCAAGGATTTCGAAACTCTTTCATAGGTTTGAAATAATTTATCCATTTTTTTCTTGCAATATTTTGAAGTTGTATTTATTTCCAAAAAAATTTTTTTTTAACATTCGATTGTTTTATCTATTATTTAATTTTTTTTCCTTGTCGACTGAGTAAAGGCTTTGTTAAATAACTTTTTAATTGACTATTTTTAATAAATTGAAAATAAATTAAAAAATTAATTAATTAATTAATTAATTGAAAATCACCTTTGGAAATTTTCCCTCCTCGTCAATGAGCGCCATCAAATTAACAGGTCTGATTCCTATCAGATCAAGAACACACTGATTGTCAACAAAGTCAATGTGTTTCCAGGATATACCCTCGGCATTGTACGTATCCTGCTCCATTTTGAATATGTGCTTCACGAAAAATTGCTGAAGATGCTCGTTCGCGTAATTTATGCACAATTGTTCGAAGCTGTTCGTTTGAAAATTCTCAAAGCCAAATATATCGAGAACCCCGATTGAACTTTTTTTATTTCGCTTCGGCTTGAATATCGTGTCGTTTATCTTATCGACGATCATCACGAATAAACGACCGTAAATTGCCTTCACGAAAGCATCCTTGACCTCAAATGCTTGTTCCTTCGACAAATTACTTACCTAAAAAACAGTTGATTATAATTTTTTTTTTAATCAGTAATTTTTTGGACCCAAATGATTATTATTAATATCTGGGGCGATCATAAATCAGGATTGCGAAAATTTTAATGAAAAAATAATGCATTAACCATTACTTTTTTAATGGCTAATGAAATTAATTTCCATTAACCATTAACCATTAACATTTAATGGTCAATGGAAATAATTTTCATTAACCATTGAAATTTAATGATTAATGGAAATTGTTTTCATTTACCATTAAAATTTAATGGTTAATGGCAATTATTTTCATTAACCATTAAAATTTAATGGTTAATGGAAATTATTTTCATTAACCATTAAAATTTAATGTTTAATGGATATTATTTTCATTAACCATCAAATTAATTTCCATTAACCATTAACCATTAACATTTAATGGTTAATGGAAATTATTTTCATTGACCATTAAAATTTAATGGTTAATGGCAATTATTTTCATTAACCATTAAAATTTAATGGTTAATGGAAATTATTTTCATTAACCATTAAATGTCAATGGTTAATGAAAATGCAATTGCACACTAGAAAAAGTAATGTAATGTAATGTAATGTAATGCAATGTAATGTGCAGTAATGCAATGTAAGTAATGCAATGTAATGTGTAATGGACAAAATTTTGATCGCAATTTTGGAAATGGAAAAATATACATGAATAAATTATTGCAATTTTGCATTACATTTTATTGATTTAGGACTTAGATTTTCACCTTAAATTCTAAAAAGCATCTATATTATAATTACAAAAATCTAAGTCCTAAGTCAATAAAATGTAATGCAAAACTGCAATAATTTATTCATCAATATTTTTCCATTCCCAAAATTGCAATCAAACTTTTGTCCATTACACATTACATTGCAATGGGTAATGGAAATTTTTTCTATTACACACTACATTGTAATGGGCAGGGTTGCAAATAATGCATTACTTTTTTTAATGCAATTGCATTTTCATGAACCATTAACATTAAATTTTAATGGTTCATGAAAATGCAAATGCATTAAAAAAAGTAATGCATTATTTGCAACCCTGTCGTAAATATTAGCAAATTATAAATTTAGACATATTTTCCAAATTTTAACGACTTGCCGTAAAATATTTCTAAAATTGAATAAACAACTGAAATGTAATTAATAAAATACGAAATAAAATATAAAATACGAATAAAAAATCTTTTGATCGAATATCAATTGACACCGAATAGTTTCTTCGCAAAAAGAAAAACTCGGAAAATCGAAAAACCATTCAACAACGAATTTCAAGATTGTTGATCGAAAAATGAATTAATAAAAAATTTGGAAAAATGTTTACCACCCGATCTCCGTGTGCGAAAATTGTTCTTCCCGTCAGAGCGTCTTTCAAGGCTCGGAAATGCACTCCCAAAAGTTCACCAACCGATTTCGAATGCCTCTCTTCCTGTAGCTCACAGGCGTCCATATTGGCTGTAAGATTTTTTTTTTTTCGTTACATAAGTCCAAAAATTTCATGTCCGGAATAATCCGAATGACTCACCGATCGTCACGGACTTGTAACTCAAATTTCCAATGTGCAATATGGCGGCCAAAAGTTTCATGATTTCCCAAAATTCTTTGTCACTGAAATTCAGCACTTTCATCGCTGCTCTGACATTTGCAAATTCTTTGACGTCATTTCTTCCCTTGCACTCGCCATTCTAACAAAAATAAATATTGAAAATTATCATTTTTTTATTGTAAAAATACAATAATAAAGTAATGAAATAAAGACAAAAATAAAATGATTGAATAAAAATAAACCAATCAAAAAATGTATAAATTAAAAAAATGAAAATAATTAATAACGGATATTTGTTCACCCCGTTCAGATAATTGTAGTCCGATGGTGAGTTGAGGGCCAATTTTTTCTTCTCCTCAGCCGGAAGACCGAGAATCATCGAATAAAAAATATGATAATTTCGCTCGTTTTTCGATTGTGAAACCAAACGACACTTTTCCAGCAAATATTGCTCGATCCTCCCTCCCTCGATCGTCCCATTTTTGTTGAAATTAACGTCTATGTATTTTCCAAATCTCGATGAATTGTCATTCCGTATTGTTTTTGCATTGCCAAAAGCTATTTGCAATTAATAATTAGTTTTACAAAAAATAATTTTTCAACATAACGATACTTAGTTCGATGAGGGATGTTTTTACACTGCGACCTCGATAATCGGAATCCGTCGGGACCGGCTCTTGCAAGAAGTGGGGCTGCGCACATTGCGCAGAACCGTCTCTGCGCAGCTGGTGGCTGACGGCGGCCTGACGCGATTGGCTTGGCGCTTCCCCCACTACGCTGCAATTGCAACGATCGAGGTAGCGATTATCGAGGTCGCAGTGTACATATAATTGTTCACTTCACGAACAATTCATCGCACATTTTTTATTTTACTTATTATCGAACCTTCGAGAATTGGATTGGCCTCCAATATCTGTTGCTCGATCCAGGAATGTTCTCCACTGACAGCAGCGATATACTGGAGTATCAATTTCGTACTTTCCGTTTTGCCAGCCCCGCTCTCGCCGCTTTTTTGAGTACGAAAAATAATTTAAAAAAATCGATTTATAAATTTCCCCTACCCCCTAAATTCCCCCTAAATTCCCCCTCCAATCATCATCTCGATATTTTCCTGTGTTCTCTAACGTGAGAAAACATTGCTGTTAAATGGCTAGCCCAAAATAAAATTATTTGTAGGAGTTATGATTTTTTTGAAAATTGCGAACTTTTAACGACTCGAAAAACAACTTTTTTGCTTTTGTGTATAACTCCGCCGGATTTTGGAATTCGAGAATTTCACTTCGAGAAATCGAAACTGTATTCAAAACCCTTCGAAATGAGCACAAATTAACCTCACTTGGTGCATTTATGACGCCACAATTGTAAAAATACGTTTTTTCGAAAATCACGAATAAATGAAAAACCTCATTTTTTCAAAATCTGAATAAAATTATATTAAATTTTAACGATAACAAATCTATATTTCTGTGGAGTTTGAACTAGTTCTGACCAATAGATTCTGAATTATTGATCAATTTCTTCTTTTAGAAATCAGTTTCAGCTCTCTTGGGACATTCAGGTTTTGATTTTTGGTTTTCTGAGAATTTCGTCAATAAAATCGATAGTCATTGTTTCAAAAAATTGTAAATATATTGTTTTATATTTTTTTGAACCAATCACTATCGATTTTATTGACGGAATTCTCAGAAAACCTAAAGTCAAACCTAAAGTCAACTGAGTTCTAAAAGATGAAATTGATCAATAATTCAAGATCTATTGGTCAGAACCAGTTCAAACTCAACAGAAATATGAATTTTTCGTCGTAAAAATTTAATATGATTTTTTCAGATTTTTTAAAAATGAGGCTTTCCAGTTGTTCTTGATTTTCGAAAAAAACGTATTTTTACGATTGTGGCATCACAATTGCACCAAATGAGGTTTATTTGTGCTCATTTTAAACGGTTTTGAATACAGTTTCAATTCCCCGAAGTGAAATTCTCGAATTCCAAAATCCGGCGGAGTTATACAGAAAAGCAAAAAAGTTGTTTTTCGAGTCGTTAAAAGTACGCAATTTTCAAAAAAATCATAACTTGTACAAATAATTTCATTTTGGGCTAGCGATTTAACAATATCGATCGCATGATCGGAGACATCGATTTTTTTGACCTGCTGGTTTAACGTGGAATCACCCAAAAATAAAAACTTAAAATTAAAACAAAAAAAAATAAAGAATAATTAAAAATTGTATAATCAATTTTCTGCAAAAAAAAAAAAAATTCTTTCTAACCTGATTACTATACACTGATCAAGACCCGAACGCTTCATCTCGGCGAAACAATTGTCACCGATTGCAAATATGTGGGGTGGTCCATCCCCCAATTTTTTTCCCCTATATGCAGTGATCTCCTTTGCCGTGTATATATCAAGAACACGATATGGATTTATCGCCACCAACATACTTCCGGTGTATGTCTGAGAAAAACAAAAAAGTTTTGTTTGCGGCAATTTTTTATTTTTAATAATAATCATAATAATAATAATTAATAATAATATTAAATTAATAATAATAATTAATTAACCATAATAATTAATTTTAATAATTAATTAATTAATTATTATTTAATAATTTTACATTAATAAAATGACCGCTTAAAGTTAAATTCTTGAAAAATTATTACACTGCAACCTCGATAATCGAAATCCGTCGGGACCGGCTCTTGCAAGAAGTGGGGTTGCGCACATTGCACAGAATCGTCTCTGCGCCGCTGGTGGCTGACGGCGGTCTGACGCGATTGGCTTGGCGCTTCTCCCACTACGCTGCAATTGCAACGATCGAGGTACCTATTATCGAGGTCGCAGTGTAATACTAAAATCTTCCGCACATCTTGCTCAATTTTCCTTATCCTTCGCTCTCGAACGAAGCTCAATTACCGATGGAAAAAAAAATATTGAGAAACCAAGTGGAAATTACTAATTCGCATGATTTTTCACACAATTTTTCCAATATTTATAAATTTTATGAAATCTTGATCCTTGAAACGATTCTTTTAAAATTCAATTCCAATTGTCTTTGTCATCCAGCGCATTTATGCAAAAAAAAATTCAACTGGATAAATGAGAAATTACTTAAAACGATCACAAGGATTTTTTGTAAAAACGATATTTTTCAAATCAACTTCTTAAGCGATTTTTCAAATTTAATGTAAATCATTAAAAAATTTGACCCCGAGAATTACAAAAATTTTCCCAATTTAACATTTTGATTAATGATTAATTATAACGAATCCTTAATGAAACCACTCATTAATAAATGCCTCATTGATCATTATATAATAATAATAATAATAATAATAATAATAATAATAATAATAATAATAATAATAATAATAATAATAATAATAGAATTATTGATATTATCATTGCAATTACTCATTTAGTTAATCAATAATTTAATTCACCATCAATATTTTTTTGTTAATTACATTAATATGTAATTATCATTATGAATTTCATTCCATTATTAATTATAAATGACTTGCCGATGTAATATTATCAATAAACAGTAATGATTCTCAATAAATGAAAATTAAATATTAAAAAATAATATTTCGGCACAAAGACTCACGTAAACGAGATTTTTCGCATAACGCATGTGTAAATTTCTTAAAATTGCATATTCCTGCAAATCACCGAGTTTGATCATGTCCTCGACACCGACGACCGATGTGGGATGCATCATCTTAATTATCCTATTTTCGGCAATAGATTCCTCCTGCAAATTAGAACATTAACCCTGAAATGACCTTCTCATTCCATAAATTAAATTAACATTTAATTAATCAATATATTATCTCTGTATATGGGGCATTTCTTCATGTCCAATGAATTGTGGATTTCGTTTACCCCAAAATATGACCTCAAATTTTTAGAAATTTTTATTTCATTTTTGAGGGGTTGCCCGAGCGAAAAATCATTAAATTGAGGGAAAACACAAAGAGGGGCCTTTTTTAAATTAATAAAAAAAATTTCACAGAATCTGCCGCCCAAAACAGAAATTTTCGTCATAGTTCGATAATAGGCTAAAAATAATTACTATTTTTTTTTTGTATTTTAATTAATTAATTTTTATAATTTATTATTTTGATTATTTTGATTGTATTTTGTAGTGAGAATAACAACAACAAAAATAGTTTTCTCGTAAAACTTGATTTTTTTTCTTGGTTTAAGAGTGAAACGACATTTTTCGAATATTTATTAACCTCGACGACCTGAAAAAAAACCGATTAAAAAAACATTAAAAAAATAGTAATTATAATTTTTAAAAAATAGTTATTATTTTTGGCCCATTATCGAATTATGACGAAAATATCTGTTTTGGGCCCTATTTTCCGTGAAAAAAATTTCATTAATTTGAAAAAGGCCCCTCTTTATGTATCCCCTCAATTTAATGTTTTTTTTGCTCAGGCAACCCCTGAAAATTGAAAAATAAATTTCTCCAAATTTGAGGCCATATTTTGGCCCAAACGAAACCCACGATTCATTGGACATCAAAATCCGAGGGAGTCAGGCCGATGACCGCGTGATTTGACGTGGAATGCCCCATATGTATTTTGTTTTAAATTAAATGGTTAGGAATCTTTAGAAAAACACGTGTGACTCAACGATATCTCAATGATAAGATTACTCAAGAATACTCGAAGTTTACAGATAAGGGTTACTTTTTTTTTCAAAAACACGAGTGCAGACTTCTGCACAGAAAGTGCCACTTTCCTCGCCATTTTTAATTAAATCATTCTCACCTGTTCATCGTCGTTACGAACGTTAATCCCTTTACGATCCTTATTGACGATTTTGCACCCAAGTGGAACATCGAATTCCCCATTATTAGTATTTTTAATCCACACGTGGTCGCCCTTTTATCGTTTCGCACCAATTAATTAGTAATTATAAATTACCAAACGAAGATAAAAATTATTTAGAAATTAAATTTTGTAAAAATTCCACATAATATTTGGCCGCTAGATCATTGATCTATAGATCAAAGTTATTTAGTTATTACTGATAATCACTCGATGAGATTTATGCATTTTTTAAATAATCAACAATCATTTTAACTTATTCAAAATAATCCCAAGTAATGAAAAATAATTTAAAATGGTTTAGAATAATTTAAAATAACTACAATGTAAAAATTAACCATAATTTAATTCAGACAAATTTGGAACAACTTTAATTTAAAAAAAAAATAATTCAAAATAATTCAACGAATTGCTCCATAATTTTCAAATAACGAAAACAAATTTTTTTATTGTCAAAAAATATCAATTCAAAACGTTCACGATTTTTTTGAGACAAAAATTAAATATTACCAAGGTGTAAGTTGTCTTATTTTGTTCACTGGTACTTGACATTGTTTTTTTGTTTTTTTTTCTTTAAATTTCGGTGGGAAATAAATTATATATTCACGTCCACCAGAAACACGACAAAACGAACATTCATCGAGTGGCCGAGGACTGTCAAAGTAATGGATCCACGTAGAGTTATCGACTGATTAAAAAAAACATTGCACATAAGACTGAAGCTTATCTGGTGGCCGTATCGACTTTTTTCTCTCCCTCTTGTTCTCTAATCTCTTTTATCGGCTTCTATTTTTTTACGGTGCTAAAAAATAAAAAATTGAACATGTTCATTTTTTATTTCAACAATAAATAACAAGTTTCCGTAAATAACCAATTAATGTCAATAATATATCACTATATTTATTTACATTGTAATATTGACAATTCTATGGAATGAAAATACTAAAAACAAATCAAATTTATCGTTTCAGCGAGTAATTAAAAAGTTACAGCATATTTGACATAAAAATTCTTAAAAAAATTGATACGGTCGTTCATGTTGGTTATTTTTTAACAAAAATTATGCGTGCCTCCGTGGCGCAATTGGCTAGCGCGTTCGGCTGTTAACCGAAAGGTTGGTGGTTCGAGCCCACCCGGGGGCGATTTTTTTAATTTTTTATTTTTAAACGGAAAATAAACTACTACTCGTATTTATTTAATTTATCAGTTAAAGAGCAATAAACGTGTGAAAAGAAAATTTGTTCTTTTTTTGTGATCGGGATTGTTCGAGTACTTTAAGAGATATATCGAAAAAATTCTTCCTTGTTACTCACGCTTTCTTCCTATGTGATATCTGAATTTTTAGCCTACTCATCACCATTGCGAATCTCTCGGAGTTTTTTTTTCAGAAGGTTATTCAATTGAATCCTTGGTAATACAATATCTTACGGGAATTGTACTGTAGAGATTCGAATTATTCGCGCCATAATTGCGACGCAAGTCTTTCTCTCTGTCGGTGAAATCCTGCACTATGGTCACATCGCGCCCTTCCCCATCTGCGCATGGGCGAATGTGCCGCTCCATTTTTCCATCGGCGTTTTTGTAACTTCGCACGAGGGACGGAATAATTGAACGTTTTTTTTTTTAATTTACGACAATTAATACTCGCAGGAAAACGAGGATTAACGTAAGAAAAATGTGAACAATTCAGAAATAATTTTTAATCCGTGGAATCGGCTGTCAGCTAAAAAATTCTTTGAAAACATTCGATGATAAAAATTTTGGGGAAAAAAAAACGATGGCGAACAGAGAAACCGGCGAGGTTGATCCAAACGCTTTGTCTCTCGAATGCAATTTGTACACTTTTGTTTATCGTTGAAAATTTCGAACAAATAACTCGTTGCCGACTTATTACATTTTTAGGTTAGGTCGACATTTCGATTTTTTACGTAACAGGTGCCGGGTTTTAACAAGTGATTTCGCGGTTTTTAGGTTAGAAAACTTGGTGATTTTATCGTAATTTGTTCCACTGATTATTTTTCTCTTTCGTTTTGTTTGTTAATTTAGGAAGAGAAATGGCATCGAACTTTTTCAACAGGATGGGACAGTTGGGCCTCGGCGTTGCTTTAACAGGAAGTGTTATAAACTCCGCTCTGTACAATGGTGAGCCGTTTTTTTTTCTTGACTAATTTGTAGAAAAGTTCACGATATTTTCATTGATATGGCAATTTTTTTCGATATTTCGTCTTGAGATTATGTTCTTTTTCCAAAATTATGCTCCGTCGTTGGAAAAACTTATTCTGTGCAAACAATATTAACTTTATACGAAATGATGCAATTTTACGATAATTATGACTCCGAATCGATCTCCGTGTCAATGAAATAATGTTTCTTTCCCAAAAATTTAATTAGCTCCGTAAACAATTATGATATTCCCACGATGGTTTTTATCTCGTCTTATATATTTGATTCACTGAAATTATTATTTTTACAGAAAATGATGTAATATGATCATTTTACTTGTTCCCTGCAATCGGAAGTTACATCAAGTGACCCAATTGTCAAATTTTTCGATAAGTTTCTGCAATGATAATTTTAATTGTGGAAGATTACATTTGATTTTGTTGAAATTATGTTGCAGGTGATTAAATTTTGTTAGAAAAACAAAACTCTGAAATGATGAATTTAATAATTTCAAGTTTTTTTAAATATCCTCAGATAGAGCACTATAAATAATGATCAAATTGGATATACTTCGAAGGAAATGCGGTAAAAGGTTTTTTATCGACTCGTGCAAAGCGATGTAATCCTCCGAGTAAAATGAATTTGAAACAAAATTGATTTTTGTTGCATTTTAACGACGAATAACTTCACCGAAGTTATTTGGCTGAACGAGTTTGATACTGCGGAGTTTTATTAATTTTTTTTTGCAATTTTTCAGTCGACGGCGGTCACAGAGCCGTCATATTCGACAGATTCGCCGGTATAAAGAACGCAGTTGTGGGCGAGGGTACTCACTTTTACATACCCTGGATACAGAAGCCCATAATCTTCGATATACGCTCAAGACCGAGAAACGTTCCCGTTATAACGGGCAGCAAGGATCTACAGAATGTCAACATAACGCTGCGTATATTGTTCAGGCCGATACCAGATTCTCTGCCAAGAATCTACACTATTCTGGGCGTTGACTACGACGAAAGGGTACTTCCGTCGATTACCACGGAAGTTCTGAAAGCCGTCGTCGCCCAATTCGACGCTGGCGAATTGATTACGCAGCGTGAATTGGTCTCGCAGAAAGTCAGCGAAGATCTCACCGAGAGAGCGGCACAATTTGGCGTCATACTCGACGATATATCGATCGTGAGTAAATTTAGCTGGTTTTTATCAAATTCAACACGAACTGACCTTGTCAATTGGTTTATTCTGCAAATATAAAAATGTTCTCGATCGATGGTTCATAAAAAAAAAGAAGCTTTTCACCAAAATTAAGCTTCGCTCGATCAAATGAGGTATAATCAATCAATATGCAAAAACATCAAAGAAAATGATCGATTATCAGTGAAATAAAACATCGACGTTCAATCTGATAAAATGGCCAATTTCCATCCCAACCGATCTTATTATCATGCATAGAAGCAGAATTGCGAAATTTTAAATGAAAATGTAATGCATTAATCATTACTTTTTCAATGGCTAATGGAAATGATTTCCATTAATCATCAAATGTTAATGGCCAATGGAAATTATTTTAATTAACCATTAACATTTCATGGTTGATGCAAATTATTTCCATTGAACATTGAAATTTAATGGCTAATGGAAATGATTTCCATTAACCATTAAATGTTAATGGTTAATGAAAATAATTTCCACTCACCAATAACATTGAATGATTAATGAAAATTATTTCCATTAATCTATAAATGTTAATGGTTAATGGAAGTTATGTTCAATTGTCAATAAGAGTTAATGGTTAATGAAAATTAACTCCATTAACCATTAAATGTTAACGGTCAATGGGAATTATTTTAATTAACCATTAACATTTCATGGTTAATACAAATTATTTCCATTAACCATTCAAAATTTAATGGCTAATGGAAATGATTTCCAGTAACTATTAAATGTTAATGGTTAATGAAAATAATTTCCATTAATCAATAAATGTTAATGGTTAATGCAAATAATTTCCACTCACCAATAACATTAAATGATTAATGGAAATAATTTTCATTAATCAATAAATGTTGATAGTTAATGGAAGTGATTTTCAATTATCAATAAGAGTTAATGGATAATGGAAATAATTTCCATTACACAATAACTGTTAATGGTTAATGGAAGTTATTTTCAATCATCTATAAGACCTAATGGTTAATGAAAATTATCTCCATTAACCATTACGTGTTAATGGTTAATGAAAATAATTTCCATTAATCATTTAATTTTCATTAACCATTAACTCTTATTGATAATTGAAAATAACTTCCATTAACCATTAACATTTATTGATTAATGGAAATTATTACCATTAACCATTAAATGTTAATGGTTAATGAAAATAATTTCCCCTAACCAATAACATTAAATGCTTAATGGAAATAATTTGAATCTTCGAATCTTCAAAGTTCCTCTTTGATATTTCGTTTATTTATCTACTGATATTATAGGTAAATAAGTAACGGCTAGTTACAGTTAGTACCATTGGGTCATTTTGACCCGTAACTAAACCGCTGCGGCTACAAGTAACCAAGAAAACCTCGGTTAGTACCTTTGGGTCATTTTAACCCAGAATAAAACTGCGCCCGCTAAAAGTAACAGAGAAAACCTCGGTTAGTATCTTTCGATCATTTTGACCCAGCATAAAACCAATCGATTACTACCATTTTAATTAAATTCAATGTCAATGGTTAATGGCAATAATTTCCGTTAACCATTCCGTTCCGTTAACCATATGGTTAATTGTAATAATTTTCATTAACCATTAACATTAACTCTTATTTATTAATGGAAATAATTTCCATTAATATATTAATAATTAACCATTAATACAGAACGGTTAATTTAACCATTTAATGTTAATGGTTAATGAAAATAATTTCCATTAACTATTAATATTGAATAGTTAATGGAGATAATTTTAATTAAACATTAACTCTTATATATCAATAGAAATAATTTCCATTAATATATTAATAATTAACCATTAATACAAAACGGTTAATGGAAATTATTTTCATTGACTATTAACATTGAATGGTTAATAAAGATAATTTGCATTAAACATTAACTCTTACATATTAAGGGAAATAATTTCCATTAACCATTAGCATTATGGTTAATTGTAATAATGTTCATTAACCAATAACATTAAATGGTTAATGAAAATTATTTTCATTAACTATTAACATTAAATGGTTAATGGAAATTATTTTCATTAACTATTAACATTAAATGGTTAATGGAAATTATTTTCATTAACTATTAACATTGAATGGTTAATGGAGATAATTTTCATTAAACATTAACTCTTATGTATTAACGGAAATAATTTCCATTAACCATTAACATTTAATGGTTAATCGAAATAACTCCCATTAACCATTAGCATTATGGTTAATTGTAATAATGTTCATTAACCAATAACATTAAATGGTTAATGGAAATTACTTCAATTAATCAATAAGAGTTAATGGTTATTGAAAATGTAAATGCATTAAAAAAAGCATCATTTGCAACTCTCCATAGGAGAATATTTCGCTAATTTCCTTCCATCTTTTTTTTCTGTTTTTCAGACGCACTTGACATTTGGCAAAGAATTCACCCAAGCCGTTGAGTTGAAGCAGGTTGCCCAACAGGACGCGGAAAAAGCGCGTTTCCTCGTCGAGAGAGCGGAGCAACAGAAGAAAGCTGCGATAATAAGTGCCGAGGGTGACGCCCAAGCTGCGAGCTTATTAGCCAAATCATTGGGTGACGCCGGTGACGGTCTCGTCGAGTTGCGAAGAATCGAAGCGGCCGAGGATATTGCCTATCAATTATCGCGCTCGCGAAACGTCGCTTATTTGCCCGCCAATCAGAGTGTTCTTCTGAATCTTCAGCAATAGTCCAACGGAAACTAAAAAATAAAAAAAAACAGCCAGAGATCGATAGAGAGGGAGGGGGGAAATAACAAGATCGGACGCGAAATATCGAATTTGTAAAAAAAAAAAAAAAATAGCATTTCAGAGAATTGTATATCTCTCTATTCAAGGGAATCAGGTGGGAGGAAAAAAATTCCATTCGCCCATCAAAGTTTTTTTTCGCATTTACACAGTAGAAATCGGTTATCGTTTGTCTCGTCAAAGTTACATTTTCTTACGCGCTTAATTTTATCTTTTTTCTTCTGTCTGTGTTCCTTCGCAAAATCGTGAGACGGGAGTTTAGTTTTTCAATTTTTTTCAGTTTAAACGATTCAGTATCGGGGAGAGCATTTTCCTTGTCGCCTTTGGAACGAAAATCGCGAAATTTTCGCGTTTTTCATTTTTCTTGGGTTTGCATTTTTTTCTGGCTTTCTACCTCGATCGATCACTGAAAATTTTCAACGACTTCCGGAAAACATGAAGCGACGAAATTTTTGAAAAAAGAGAGAGAAAAACAACAAAATCGTTAATCGCAATGCAGAAACAAAAATGTCGTCTTTACGATCAAATTACATCCG
Source organism: Alloplasta piceator (assembly GCA_946863875.1). Taxonomy (NCBI): domain Eukaryota; kingdom Metazoa; phylum Arthropoda; class Insecta; order Hymenoptera; family Ichneumonidae; genus Alloplasta; species Alloplasta piceator. Next base: position 10,374,313 of record OX333081.1, on the reverse strand, counting down.
AATTTTCAGACCCGGATTTGTCACGAGTAACGCGCAAGAAAAAGAAGAAAGAAAAAGTCTAATAAACCAACAAATTGTTCCCGTTAAGGACATCTCGTGTTCATTCTCGAGGAGGTTTTTTTCCATCACCCGCAGAATAATTGTCACAGCAATTTTTTTTTATCGATCTACGACGACATTGAAGATCAGCTGTAATTTTTTTAAGTATGCAAAAAAAAACTTTGGTGTTTTTTTTCACCCATTGGGTTAAGTGCTATTTTTTGGCTGTTTTGTCAATTTCAACATCACCAAAAATCTTGCGATAAGGAAGAAAAAAAGTAAAACGCCATTTGTCAATATTTGCATGTCCTTTATTCGCGTTTTACACCAATTACGTCCACGCTTTTTTGTTGCTTGTTTCTACGTCGTAAATTACAGTGAAAAATAGTTCTTTTTTTTTCATTTTTTCCAGTGATTTTTTACCACTATATAATACAACTATGAATATGGAAAAATGTTCTTTTTCTTCGTTTTGTTTTTCAGCGAAAAAAAATTTAAGCCTTCGTCAGCGTGTATGTTTTGGGTATTTTGTTGACATAAGTGCCATCGAGATGTCCACAGAGACCGCTAATTTCTCCTTCGAAGCCATTGCTGATAGCGAGTGCGACGTGATTTATACCGTGAACTATCGTTATCGGGATTCCATTCATTTGCACGTTAATTAGATGGCCGCTCTTCGTTATTCTGTGAACGTGAGAAAAATCATAATTTTATTTACCTTATTGACTCATCGAAATTGACAAAAGCAATAAAAAATCCTGCTCTTTCAGCAACTTACAGAAACTTCTCATCAGGGTTGCATGTAATACATTACTTTTTGTAATGCATTGCCATTTTCATTACCCATTACAATGTAGTGTGTAATGGAAACAATTTCCATTACCCATTACGATGTAGTGTGTAATGTAAAAAAATCTCCATTACTCATTACAATGTAGTGTGTAATAGAAAAAAATTTCATTACCCATTACAATGTAGTGTATAATGGAAAAAATTTCCATTGCCCATTGCAATGTAGTGTGTAATGGAAAAAAATTCATCACCCATTACAATGTAGTGTGTAACAGAAAAAAATGCCATTACCCATTACAATGTAGTGTGTAATAGAAAAAAAATTCCATTACCCATTACAATGTAGTGTGTAATGAAAAAACAATCCATTACCCATTACAATGTAGTATTAGCGATTTTTTTTGTGAACTTTTTTTTGTTTTTTCACTCCTCACCGAAAACTTTGTTGCATATGTCTGAAATAACATTCCCTGAAAGTTACAGCCTTTAATATTAAGTATTTGACCTTCGCGTGAGATTTCCCAGCTAAAATACACGTAAATCAAAAACTTTTTTCTTCGCAATTTACGTAGAATTGAACGATCTTTAAAATTGTCCGAGACAACGTAAGTGTAACTTACACTGGTGCAATGGTAGGGGTCCCTAAAGTTGATCTTTACCCAAAATTCGCGATTTTTTGCTGTTATCTTCGAAATGATTAACTTAACCTAAAAATCATAAAGGGAAATTTTGTTGAAAATTTAATTTCCTACAAAAAAGGTCCTCGAGACCTTATTGCTAAAATAAATATTTCTTGGGATATTGAACCTTAACTTATTTGTGATATGAAAATTTTTATGGATTATCGAACCAAAAGTTTCAAATTGTTGATATTTCATATCATATAACCACCGGTAATATGATATGTGATATAGTGATATGATATGGAATATCAACAATTTAAAACTTTTCGTTCCATAAACTAACAAATTGTATACCATAAATAAGTTGAGGTTCAATATCTCAAGAAATATTAATTTCAGCAATAAGGTCTCGAGGACCTTTTTTGTAGGAAAATAAATTTTTAACAAAATTTTCCTTCATGATTTTTCGGTTAAGTAAATAATTTCGGAGATCACAGCAAAAAATCGAGAATTTTGGGTAAAGATCAATTTTATGGACCCGTACTATCGCACCAGTGTAAGTTACACTTACGTTGGCCTGGACACTTTTAAAGATCGTTCAATTCTACGTAAATTGCGACCAAAATCAATGCGATAACATAAAATGCCGCGGAATGGTAATTTTTTTAAGAAAAAAGTTTTTGATTTACGTGTATTTTAGATGAGAAATTTTCTCACGCGAAGGTCGAGTACTTAATATTAATATTAAGGGCTGTAACTTTCAGGGAATGTTATTTCAGACATATGCAACAACGTTTTCGGTGAGGAGTGAAAAAACAAAAAAAAACGTCCACAAAAAAAACCACCCTAATGTAGTATGTAATGGAAAGTCATTAAAATGTAATGCAAAATTGCAATAATTTATTCATCTATATTTTTCCATTCCCAAAATTGCAATCAAAGTTTTGTCCATTACACAATACATTGCAATGGGTAATGGAAATTTCTTCTATTACGCACTACATTGTAATGGGTAATGAATTTTTTTTCATTACACACTACATTGTAATGGGTAATGTACATTTTTTCCGTTACACACTACATTGTAATGGGTAATTAAAATTTTTTCCATTACACACTACATTTTAATGGGTAATGCAAGTTTTGCCATTACACACTACATTGTAATGGGTAATGAAATTGTTTTCTATTACACACTACATTGTAATGGGTAATGCAAATTTTTTCCACTACACACTACATTGTAATGGATAATGGAAATCTTTTCCATTACACATTCTAAAAGTAATGAATAATGCATTACTTTTACATTAAAAATTTCGCAACCCTGCTCCTCATCTTTTTTGACTGCACAAAGTTTCCTGCATGAGAGAATAGAGTATTTTTGGCTTTCTCGTGAAGGAAGCTTTGTGAACTTTGAAAAAAATATTAAGCCGCGAAAGTTTCTAACTTGCAGAGTTTCCTGATTTGATCATACTTGAAAAATCTGCTGATCTAAAATCCATAAACATTGGAATGTAAAAAAGAAATCATGGAAACGGGGTTTCTTTTTTCAGGAGGCTAAACCTTGGTTTTTTTTTGTTTTGTTTAGAAATTCACGTCCATTTAGTAAGCAAACTTCGAATCCTCGAGGCCGAAAATAACAAAAAAAAAAGGGAAAAAACGAATCAATTGACTAACTTGAAAAACCGCAAGTTTGAATCCGAAGACACGAGTACGCCGTTCTCCAATTGCGCGGTGACCTTTCCATTGACCGTGACTTGAACGGTATTGTCGACGTTCGGTAAAATTTCAACAACGTATTCATTCCTATAAATCTTAACGGCCATATTGTTGCCAATTGTTTTAGCGAAAACGGCGAATTTCTCGTTAACGTGATCACCGGTCACAAGTGTCCACTGTTCGGGAACGGTGAATGGAATGTCTTTGCCATCACCGGTCAGCACGATTTGCGGATAGACGGAGCACATTTCTGCGAATAAACGAGAATATATACCAACGGCGAAAATTGTAATCGTCGATTATCGTACGGATTAACGATGCGATCGGTTTTGTGCCTATTAAAATAACACAGACAAGAGACTCACTGGTCACGCCGCTGGTATATTTAAAGAGATGGTCAAAACCGAAACGCGTGTTGTCCAGTGGAATAAACCAGAGTGGCCTGATGACCGAGCCAAAACCATTGTAGCGCTGTTTCTCAAAGTTCACATCGATGAGATCGTAACTACGATCAGGCGTCACGACACTGACATCCATCTTGTTCTCTTCCATTGGAAATTCAATTTTCATCTTCATGTTTCCCGTTTCCACATGATCCAACGTGTATTTTAGATTGGGAAGGAGCGAAGCGCGCAGAACATCCTCAAATTGGAAAATCTTGGACGTCATCTCTCGGGGAACCTGAAAGAGAAATGAAGAAATATATATCCGGATATCGGTGGCTTGAAATACCAAAGTATCCTCAATCAGGGTTGCAAATAATGCATTACTTTTTTTAAATGCATTTACATTTTCAATAACCATTGACTCTTATTGATTAATTGAAATAATTTCCATTAACCATTTTATGTTAATGGTTAATGGAAGTTATTTCCATTAACTAGTAAATGTTAATGGTTAATGGAAATTACTTCCGTTAATATATGAGCGTTAATGTTTAATGCAAATTGTCTCCATTAACCATTTAATGTTAATAGTTAATGAAAATAATTTCCATTAACCATTTCATATTAATGGTTAATGTAAATAATTTCCATTGACCATTTAATATGAATGGTTAATAAATATAATTTCCATTAACCGTTCAGCATTAATGGTTAATGGAAGTTATTTCCACAAACCATTAAATGTTAATGGTTAATGGAAATAATTTCCGTTAATATATAAGAGTTAATGTTTCATGAAAATTATCTCCATTAACCATTTAATGTTAATGGTTAATGGAAATTATTTCCATTAACCAATAAATGTTAATGTTTAATGGAAATTATTTCCGTTAATATATAAGAATTAATGTTTAATTAATTAACCATTTAATGTTAATAGTTAATGAAAATAATTTCCATTAACTATTTAATGTTAATGGTTAATGAAAATAATTTCCATTGACCATTTAATATGAATGTTTAATTAATATAATTTCCATTAACCGTTCAGGATTAACGGCTAATGGAAGTTATTTCGATTAACCATTAAATGTTAATGGTTAATGGAAATTATTTCCATTAATCAGTAAATATTGATGGTCAATGGAAATTATTTCCGTTAATATATAAGAGTTAATGTTTAATGAATTAACCATTTAATGTTAATAGTTAATGAAAATAATTTCCATTAACCATTTAATGTTAATGGTTAATGAAAATAATAACCATTGACCATTTAATATGAATGTTTAATTAATATAATTTCCATTAACCGTTCAGGATTAACGGTTAATGGAAGTTATTTCCATCAACCATTACATGTCAATGGTTAATGGAAATTATTTCCGTTAATATATATAAGAGTTAATGTTTAATGAAAATTTTCTCTATTAACCATTTAATGTTAATAGTTAATGAAAATAATTTCCATTAACCATTTAATGTTAATGGTTAATGAAAATAATTTCCATCAACCATTTAATGTTAATGATTAATGGGAGTTATTTCGATTAACCATTAAATGTTAATGGTTAATGGAAATTATTTCCGTTAATATATAAGAGCTAATGTTTAATGAAAATTATCTCTATTAACCATTTAATGTTAATAGTTAATGAAAATAATTTTCATTAACCATTTAATGTTAATGATGAGAATGAAAATAATTTCCACTAACCATTAAATGTAAATGATTAATGAAAATAATTCCCATTGACCGATTAACATTTAATGTTTAATGGAAATTATTTCCATTAGCCATTAAAAAAGTAATGATCAATGATCATTACTTTTTCACAAAAAATTTCGCAACCCTGTTCTCAATATATCGAATTATCGAAAAATCGATATCTCGAATAATCGATTAAAGAAACCAAAGAGAACGAGGAAAATTTTGCTTTTCATTATTGTTCCACTAACGTTTTTATGAGCGATGTTCACTGTGTATTTTCTCAGGGTCGTGTAGCGTATCGCGTCGTGAAGACAATTCAGTGTCCTCGGTATAATATTTTTCGGATTCTCGTACAACGGATTATTGATGTCGGCGGTGCGAGCACCGGTCGCAATTTCCTGGTTGAATTTTTTCTTCTGCTCGGCCGACAATTCACCTCTCAAGGTCATCGTGATCAGCGTCTCATCGCGCACGCACTTGTCCTCGTCTGTGTGTCCAACGGCGATTGTCAATTTACTGTTTGTCTCCTCCTTGGTGGCGCCGAGCTTAAGGGGATCGGTTGGCACTGGCGAGTAAGTCTTCTGCGCGTCAACGCAAATCTGCGAAGAAATTTAATAAGGTATTTATAATTTTTTTCTTCTATCCTTCAAATACAATTTTTTTTGCTTATTATGACAATTATCAACCTTCAAACTCTTCTCGCCCGGTGTAGTCCTAGTGATCTGCATCTTTGGCACATTCGTCAAATGACCTTGATTGAGGTCAATGTTGACGTTCAAATCCCACGATCGTGAAGTCGTGTTCGTCGCTGCCGCGATAACGTCCATCGTACCTCGTATGTTGTATTTCTCATTGGCGAACGGATGGAAGGACGGATTCGTGTGATCAACGTCCTCGTAACTCGAACGAAGACTGATGTCAACCTGGTGAGCAGCGACAAAAGATAATCATTGATAATCTTGGAAGGATATTCTCATAATTTCATTCATTGGAATAGTTTGAAAATCTTAAGGAGGTTCATCTGGTACCGAGTGAGTCAAAAGAAAAATGTCAATGCTTAACCTCAAAATAAGCGGTGACTAGCGTAGTCATTGACAATGCTTAACCTCAAAATAATCAGCATTTTCGAGACTAATTAATTTGTTATGAATCTCACAAGTACCTAATCGATTTTATGAAGCTCTAAACATGTTCCTTACATACTTTTTCATTAATTCTTAAATTTTCGTCAAAATCTGTATTGTATTGATTGTGTATTTAATATTTATAGACGGTATCCCATAAGAGCCCATGTTATTTAGGATTTACATTTTTCTTTATTTCTCACGAACAACTTACCCTCGGGTCTTGAAATTTTAACAGATGACTTTTTAGATATTAATAACTACATTTTGATTTTTTTATCAACATCTGTATTGTAAATCGTGTACCAGATGAACCTCCTTGAGAGATATTTTATTGGAGTTTTGGAGTTTTGTTTTTTCAATTTGTTTGATTCTGCTGATATGAAATTGTTGATCATTTAATTTATTGGAATTATTTGCTACTCTTCGAATGGTATTTTGATGGAATTTTATTAATTGAAATTATTCGATACCCCAGAAAAGGAATTTTCATTATTTGGGTTTATTTGGGTTTCGCTGGTTATTTGGGTTTATTTGGCTGGTAGGTTAATTGGGTTTTGCTGGAATTTTGTGATACTCTTGAAAGGTCATTTATTGGAATTTTATTGATTGAAATTAATCAATATCTTCAGAAAGGGAACTTTCCTGATTTAATTTATAGGAATTATTTAATACTCTCAAAAGAAAATTATCGGAATTAATTCTAATTATTCTGTTAATATCTGGAAGGGTTAGTTGTTGGATATTTTTTTTTGCTCGTGACAATTTTGTTCATACTCACGTGGGAAGTAGGATGAACAATGCTGGGTTCGACCTTGAGAAGAGCACCGCAACTTCCCATTTTCGGTGAGATAACCATGTTCTTTACCTGCCGGATAATCGCCATGATACCGTGCGCGAACCAATTGTTCCTGAAAAAAGATACTTCTGTTTGAAAATATTCCCGAATCTCACAAAGTCCTTAAGGGGAGGCTTAAGAAGCCTCTCCACCGTCTTTCAGCGTTTTGTGAGCGCCAAAGCGCTGGAACTAAAATTTCTAACCGATTTATCTCGAAAAAGACTGAATAAAATAATAAAATAATAGAATAAAGAATAAATAAAGAATAAAATAATAAAATAAAAATAAAATAATAAATTCATCAGGTGACACCCAATTTGGAGATTCATTCAATTTTGTAAATTACATAATTATCACTTAGACTTAGAGAAAATGAGTCAATTTTTCTATAAAATAAGGAAATTGTAGTTCTCATATTCCTCCTAGTTTTCGAGAAATCGTTGCACCCAGAGTTGTGAAAATAGTAATGTAAAAGCAATGCATTACCCATTACTTTAAACAATGTGTATTGGATAAGTTTTCCGTTACAAATTACAAAAGTAACGCGTTACGAATGAATGTTCCATTACAGATGAAAATAGTAATGTGTAATGGGTTTCTACGACAATTTGGAGCAGGTACGATTTTGCTCAAAGGTATGTCTATTAATTTTTCAATTAAAATAATTTGTATATCAAATTTTTGTTAACTTTACTATTTACTAACAGTGATTTTTTGGAGTAATTTTTACTCTATTATTGAATTGTAATTTTTACAACAATGGAGTAAAAATTACTCCAAAAATTCACAGTTCATACATTTACCACTACGATACAGAGTTGTAAATAATGCATTACTTTGATAATGCATTACTGTATTTATTACCCATTACACTGCATAATGTGAAATGAATAAGTGTACCGTTACAAAATATAAAAGTAATGAGTAATGAATGCGTGTACCATTACAAATAAAAAAGTAATGTGTAATGGATGCATGTCCCATTACAAATAAAAAAAAAGTAATGTGTAATGGATGCATGTCCCATTACAAATAAAAAAGTAATGTGTAATGGATGCATGTGCCATTACAAATAAAAAAAAGTAATGTGTAATGGATGCAAGTGCCCTTACAAATAAACAAAGTAATGTGTAATGGATGCATGTCCCATTACAAATAAAAAAAAAGTAATGTGTAATGGATGCATGTCCCATTACAAATAAAAAAAGTAATGTGTAATAGATGCATGTGCCATTACAAATAAAAAAGTAATTTGCAGTGGAGAATATTCCATTACTAAAAGTTCATCCGAATTATCACAAATGATCCATAAAGTTAAAAAATAGAAACAAAAAAACAGACAGTTCATCGTTAAATATGAAGTACTAAAATGTACTCAACCCCAAAAATTATCCAACTTTATATTGAACTTGCTTTTACACGCTGTTACTCATAATTATAAGCAATATAATAAAAATTACAAGTTACTGATACAAAATTTGTCGTTTTATGGAATCCCTGAATAATGGGCATGTTCTTTTTTTTTTACTTTATGGATTATTTGTGTTAATTGTGGATGAACTTTTAGTGAGCGAAATAAAATAATGAGACAGCAATGTGCAAGTTTCTAATGCGAGCACGGCAATTTTTCTATTTGTAATGGAATATTCTCCATTGCAAATTACTTTCTTAAAAATTGTAATTAGTAATGGGACGTGCATACATTATACATTAATTTTTTATTTGTAATGGAACACGCATCCATTACACATTACTTTTTTATTTGCAATGGCACATGCATCCATTAAACATTACTTTTTTTTATTTGTAATGGGACATGCATCCATTACACATTACTTTTTTTTATTTGTAATGGAACATGCATACATTACTTTTTTTCTTTGTAATGGAACACGCATCCATTACACGTTACTTTTTTTTATTTGTAATGGCACATGCATCCATTAAACATTACTTTTATATTTGTAATGGGACATGCATCCATTACACATTACTTTTTTTTATTTGTAATGGAACATGCATACATTACTTTTGTAATTTGTAATGGAACACGCATCCATTAAACATTACTTTTATATTTGTAATGGGACATGCATCCATTACACATTATTTTATTTTTATTTTAATGGAACACGCATCCATTATACATTACTATTTTCATTTGTAATGGAACATCCATCCATTACACATTACTTTTGTAATTTGTAATGGAATACTTGTCCAATACACATTGTTTAAAGTAATGGGCAATGCATTACTTTTACATTACTATTTTCACAACTGTGCTACGATAGTAAAGTCAACAAAAACTTGATACACACAAACTATTTTCATTGAATAATTAATAGACTTTGAGCAAAATAGTACCTGCTCCAAATTGTCGTAGAAAGACACGAATTTGTAAAGGAATATTCTCCACTGCCAATTACTTTTTTTTCAATTGTAATTTGTAACGGAGAACTCATCCATTATACATTACTTTTTTATATGTAATGGCACATGCATCCATTACACATTATTTTTTTATTCGTAATGGAACACGCATTCATTAAACATTACTCTTGTATTTTGTAATGGTACACTTGTCCATTTCACATTATGCAGTGTAATTGGTAATGAATACAGTAATGCATTATTTACAACTCTGGTTGCACCTTTACCTCAATTTGATAATTTCTTACCAGGTGTTTTTGCGTTCGGACGTGAAAGATCGGTACCAATCGGCGCTCAAGGTCACCGGTGTGACGCCATTTTCACAATCAAACAAGGCCATTGAATACTGCAGACCCGTGTCCTTCGAGTCAACGCTGCTCTGATAATTCATCTTTTTGCTGGATCCAATCGTCACGTCTTCCATGATGCGACAAGTTGGACAAGATTTTTTGAGTGCCTCTGTATCGTCTTCGTTAACGGTGACGCAGTCCTTGGCGTGGATCAAAATACCGCCGGTCGAAAGGGTCGTTGCCGGAAGTCTCGGTAGCGTTAATTTGACATTGCCAGTTGCTTTGTTGTAAGCAATATTGGCGCGTAGAGGAACGCTCAGATCCATCGCCGTTGACCTTCTAATTGCGTGCCAAACATCGGCCATTGGATTGTAAACGGACATGGAGTAATCACCGTGACTCCATATTTTTCCATCGAGCTCAACGTTGAAAAGCATCGGCGATGATCCTCGAACGAAATTATAGTTCATCTTCAACGACGCAACTATCGGCACACGCGACTCAAAGACAACCGGAAGTCCCATGTCACTCGTCACGTGCTTCTCGTAGAGAGAACGATGATGAACGCGCTGATGATTGACGACAACGGGATGGTCGAACTCGGAGAGGCGACTCTGAATTTCGTCGTAAACGCGCTTGATCGTTTGTTCGTTGCAATATTTCGCCATTACAACTTGACCCCTGTGCAACAAGACCACATCAGCGTGAATCATCCTCGTCGATGGCAGATCCTTGCCCGCTTGTTTCAGTAGATTGATGACGTTGACGTTCCTCAACGCATCCTGATTGTAGAACTTTCCGAATAACGATAGCGTCATTATCTTGTCGAATCCTAGAACGTGCAGACGGATCTGTGGATTGTCAATGAAGAATGTTTTATGTAGCTTTGAGATCGTAAAAAAAGATTGGGAAAAAAAATTGGCCACGAACGAGTCCGACTCGCGCAATTAGAGTTCCGTAGTACAAAATACTTATTTTTAAATGAAATATTTTGTTTACAAGTAGTTTTTTGGTAATCTATGACTCAATATCTACTAAACCCATTAAAATCTACATTTTAGCTTTAAAAACCTGGGATTTTAGAGGAAGACGGTGATTTTTAGCAAATTTTGGACTATACCATTGAGACTACTGGGCCAAAAATTATTTAAATAGTACATCACGATATTTTATATCACGAGGTGCAATATGGACGTTTTCACGTCCGTTTGCGGACGTAAAAGCGTCCATTATTGTACTGAGTGATATAAAAAATATTTCTAGAATATTTATACCCTTAGATACATTAATTAAATTTTTTTTAGCCCAGACTGGTTAAAGTTAATCTAAAATATTTTTTTTCTAACCGTTGACATATTTCAAATTCCTGCGTTCCAGTTTTCGAGAAAAAAAACCGTGCAAATTGGACATTTGCACATTGCTTCCTCATCTTTATCCATAGTTCACATAGCGTTCTTTATCACAAAGTATGACGATCAAATTTGTACAATATCTCACAAATAGCTGAAGTTGGAGTACGCTATTTAAAAAAAAAAAAAAAATTTGATAAAATTTTTATCATTCGATCGATTCTCGCCAAATTTCTTAATGAACAATGTGCAAAATTGCCAAATTCTTTGAAATTTGCTTCTTGCTAGATTTGATTGTTGCCAAATTCAGTAGCGAACATTCTTGATCATTATTTTGGATGAGTACAAAATTTCAGTACAATATCTCACAAATAGCTGAAGTAGGAGTACGCTATTTAAAAAAAACAAAATTTGATAAAATTTTTATCATTCGATCGATTCTCGCCAAATTTAATAACGAATAATGTTCAAATTTGCCAAATTCTTTGAAATTTGCTTCTTGCTAGATTCGATTGTTGCCAAATTCAATAGCGAACATTCTTGATCATTGTTTTGAATGAGTACAAAATTTCAGTACAATATCTCACAAATAGCTGAAGTTGGAGTACGCTATTTAAAAAAAAAAACAAAATTTGATAAAATTTTAATCATTCGATCGATTCTCGTCAAATTTAATAACGAACAACCTCGATTGCTATATCAGCTCTCTGCAAAGTTTCAGTGCAATGTCGTAAAAATTGCACAAGTTAGGCAATTTACGCTATTTTTCGAAATATTCAAAATTTCGAAAAATTTTAATACCTCAATGGATTTTCGCCAAATTCAAACATTCAAACATTTCAATACCTTGAAAATTGTGCAAGTTGGAGCGCTTGCACTATTTTTATAAAAATTTAAAATCCCATACAATTTTAATCCTTCGACCTATTTTTGCCAAATTCAAACACGAATAACATTGATATCTATACTAGCTCTGCACAAAGAATTAATAACTCGAGAACGCTTCGAGATATCGAGCTGCAATTTTGCACACTTGTCGAGCACGAATTGCCCTTCGTTATGAAATTTTTTTATTTTAATTCAAGCAGGTGTTCAGATTTTATCAATTTTTTTCGTTTTTGCAAAAATGGCGTAAACTTCTGCAATTTTCAAGATATTGCAGTGAAACTTTGTACAGAATTGGTATAGCTATGAATGTTATTCGCTATTGAAAATGTCAAAAATCGATGAAAGAATTAAAATTTTATGAAATTTTTAATATTTTGAAAAATACCGTCAACACCAACTTCTGCAATTTTTGAGATATTACACTGAAACTTTGTGCAGAGCTAGTATAGCCATGAATGTTATTTGCTATTGAATTTGGCAAAAATCGATCAAACGATTAAAATTTGATGAAATTTTCAATATTTTGAAAAATAGCGCAAACGCTCTAACTTTTGCAATTTTCAAGATATCACACTCAAACTTTATAGAGAACTAGTATAACTATTAGACTGATTCAAAAAAAGCGACTATTTTTTTGTTTTTCGAAATAACATATTAAATACCTTAGGAAGGGAAGGCGGAAAAAGATGCCTATTAAAAGCAGAGCTTATAATATAAATATTGAGATATGTCTCATCGCAAATTTCTATTTCCCATTTAAATAACACAGGAAACAAAAATTTCGCACTTTGGAATTTTATATCTTGGCTTCAAGTATACGTATTTTTGTGAGGAATTGAACGCTCTACAAAAAAGGTCTCTTATGATTTTTCAATAAACTCTTCCAAAAGTTATTCACGGTCTAATATTTATGTATATTAGACTGTGAAATGGGGACTGTTGGTCATTTCTTTAAAAATTAGGTTATTTATGTTAATGCAATTTCAACTTTTGTTTCAAGAAAGATTTTACTGTATTTTGTAATAAGTTTCAACATTTTGCCGGAAACTAAAAAAAAAAGTGAAATTTACTCTAAACTCAACATTAACCTTGAATAACTTTTGAAGGAGTAAGTTTATCGAAAAATCATAAGAGATCTTTCTCGTAGAGCGTTCAATTCTCTACAAAAATATGTGGCGTTCATTTTGGTACATTGACTCGAAGCCGAGATATAAAATTTCAAAGTTTGAAATTTTCTTTTCCTGTGTTATTTAAATGGGAAATAGAAAATTTGCGATGAGACATATCTAAAAATTTATATCAAGAGCTCTGCTTTTAGCAGGCACCTTTTTTCACCTCTCCGAAAGTATTTGATAAGTTATTTCAAAAAACAAAAAATAGTCGCTTTTTTTGAATCAGTCTAATAACTATGAAGATTTTTCCATCGTGAATATGAAAAATTTCACGATCTTCCGACTCACTTCAAAATTGCTGATGGGTCTTCGCGCATCAGTGATGGTGTGCTCGAGCTTCATCACTTCCGGTGAGCCAGTCACTTCATTGAGGATTACTGCAGTCTTGAATTTCTGTGCGTGATTGTACAATTCGTCCTTGAAGTCGATCGCGTGGGCCTTCGACAGATCATAACGAGTGGTCTCGTGTATTTTCGTGAAGCGCATTATTTTTCTGACCAACTCGCGAAGATGCAATTTGCACGGATCGACGGAATTCGCGATGCCCTTTATCGTAGTGTGATGATAATTGTAAAGATGCTCGTTGCTCTCGTAAACCATGAACCAATAGAGATGAAGCACATCGGTCATCGTTTTTGCCTGATGCATCAATATCTCGTAAGCGGCGATTCGCAGTTTCACCGGTAGACTCTTGTCGGCCATTACCGGCCACAGAAGGTCGTGGGCATAGTGATAATCGTGCTCGACCGATTTTTCAATCGCCCAAATTGCGAGAAGACGAATGTGCACCGGATGCTCCGATACTGTCACATCACCGCGAATTATCGGAGCGAGGATATCGTGCAAGTTTCCCACTTGAATGTTTCTCATTGCCATCAGATAAACGACTTTCATCTCGTACGTTGGCTCGTCTTATTAACAAAAATTAGAAAACACATATATTTATATGACACACATAATCGAAGGGTCTGGGACACTTTCAGAGAAAATTGATGCGATTTTCCGGAATTCACATCAGATTTAGAATTGATGCGTTTTTTCGAAATTCACACCAGATTTGGAATTGATGGGATTTTTCGAAATTCACATCAGATTTATAATTGATGGGATTTTTTGAAACTCACATCAGATTTATAATTGATGGGATTTTTCAAAATTCGCATAAGATTTATAATTGATGGGATTTTTCGAAATTCACATCAGATTTATATTTGATGGGATTTTTCGTAATTTACACCAGATTTAGAATTGATGGGATTTCTCGAAATTCACATAAGATCTATAATTGATGGGATTTTTCAAAACTCACGCCAGATTTACAATTGATGGAATTTTCGAAGCTCCCATCAGATCTATAATTGATGGGATTTTTCGAAATTCACATCAGATTTATAATTGATGGGATTTTTTGAAACTCACATCAGATTTATAATTGATGGGATTTTTCGAAATTCGCATAAGATTTATAATTGAGGGGATTTTTCGAAACTCACCTCCGATTTATAATTGATGGGATTTTTCGAAATTCGCATGAGATTTATAATTGATGGGATTTTTCGAAATTCACATCAGATTTGGAATTGATGGGATTTTTCGTACTTCACATCAGATTTATAATTGATGGGATTTTTCGAAACTTGCATAAGATTTATAACTGATGGAATTTTTCGAAACTCACATCAGATTTAGAATTGATGGGATTTTTCGACATTCACATCAGATTTAGAATTGATGGGATTTTTCGAAATTCGCATAAGATTTATAATTGATGGGATTTTTCGAAACTCAGATCAGATTGAGAATTTATGCGATTTTTCAAAATTCACATCAGATTTAGAATTGATGCGATTTTTCGAAATTCACATCCGATTTTGAATTGATGCGATTTTTCGAAATTCACATCCGATTTTGAATTGATGGGATTTTCAATATTTAATGTGGGACTGAATATGAATGGAATTCTCTGTTTAATCATGCGCGCTATTTTTTTAAACGTTTTCAGGAGAATTAATGCGATTTTTCGAAATTCACATCAGATTTAGAATGGATGGGATTTTTAATATTTATTGTGAGACTGAATGTAAATTCTCGATTGACTTTCACTAAATTCATGCAAATTCGAAATTTATAGAATTTTTAAGATTGGTGGGGAATTAAAAATTGATGAATCATTCAAAATTGATGAGAATTTGTGAATCGATGGAGTTTACAAAATTGATGAAAAATTGAAAAATGACGAAATTGTTAAAATTGCTTGGGAGTAATTGGATTTTTAAAATTGCAATTTCTGATTCATGTTACCTTTGACAATTTATGGGGAACTAAAGATTAATGAGTCTTCGGTTGATGTAAGTTTCAAAATTGATGGTTAATTAAAAAATTTGTGCAATTTAAAAGACAGATGGACTATTCGAAATTGTTGAAACTTCCTGGAATTTTTAAATTATACTCTCTCGAAAATCTGAAATATTTCTTCAATTGATGCATCATTAAAATAAATGTGATTTCAACGATTGACGCAAAATTGAAAATTGATATATTTTTTGTTTAACTTGTGAAAATTCGGAAATTGATTAGTCAAAACTGATGCGAGTTAAATCAACCGTTTCGCAAAGTCGATGGAATTTTCAACATTGATGTAAATTTGAATATTGAAGTGATCTTGAAAATTTTTGCAATTGATGGATCAAACAAAAAATCAAAGTTACATGTGAAATAAGAATATGTGAATGACAAAGAAATTTTGAAAAATACTAACTTATGACGTGCTCGTAGAAATACTGAAGATTCTTGGTGAGCCTTGTATTTTCTTGCGGGAACGACAGTTCCTTCATTGTTCGATAAATCAGCGTGGAGAAGCAAAGAATCGCGGATTTTCGAACTTCGATGTTTATGGAATCGCCGAATTTCACTAAATCTTCCATTTGTGTGAGCAACTTGGGCGTCGGGACTCTGACATTGAGCGGAAGCTTTGCCAGCATCTCGATTGCCTTATTTTCCGATACTTTATGCATGCGAATAACATTCAGGGTGAACATGCAACTCGCCGTGGTTCCAACTTGAGGAATCATACCCAGGAAAATATTTCTGTGAAAAGAAATTATTAAAATTTAAAAAATTAACAAATAAAAACGTTAGCAATAGTCTTTGGATCGATAATTCTCATTTGACTCATTCAAAACTGGAAAATAGTGATTATTCGTTTTTTTAAATAAAAATTATCCAAAGAAAAAATTACAATTTTATTGAATCAGTTGAACATTTTTTTCAAGTTTTTATTCCTCTAAAAAAAAATATATATTTTCGTTTGCAAAATATTCGCGGCAAGAAAAAATAAAAGCCTCAATCGTGAAATACATAAATTTGTAATACCAATTTGCAAAAATAGTATTCTATTTTTTTAATTGAAAAAATTACTTTGAAAATTAGTCTGAGAAGAATAGTACATTACATCAGCAGGACGTAAAAATATTTTTGACGAGTGATGTACGATATTTTATATCACGTAGTGCAATGTGGACTTTTTCACGTCCGCTTGCGGACGTAAAAGCCTCCATTATTGTACTGAGTGATATAAATTAAATTTTCATTCAATCACGTGAACAATTTACAAAAAAATCTTGTTGCTCAAAAAAGCAATCTGCAACGGAATGAGAAAATATTTTTTTTATTTTGTGGAATATTTATGGCCAAGTATCAATAAAATGCATACTGATGAAAAGAATGAAACTGTTAAAGATCCAAATTTGAAAATATGCCATTTGCATTTTCTATTTGCAAGAGAGCCATTATTCGAATTTAAATTGAATTACTCGAATTTATGATTATTATTATTATTATTATTTAATTGAATTATTAGAATTTAAAGTTAACAATTGTATAAAGTAAATCTTAGCTCACTCAATCGTGACGTCTCTCGGCGTGTTTGGATTCTGATAAGCATCGAATACTTGTTCGAAAGAGCCAATATCCATGTAATTCATAGTTTGCAAAATTCTGTTCATGGTTTGACCATGCTTCCAATCAGGCTCTTTCATCTCCAAATGATTTTCCTCGATATAATCGGCGGCCTCGCCGAGCATTTTCTTCAATTTTGGCACCAACGTCGTCTGATCAATGACACGTCTTCCCTGTGTAATATCAATCGCCGAATTCGGGGCATAAGTCGTGTGTGGCTTCCGATAAGTCAGATCGCGTATAAACGGCATAGACTGGAAATCCATTTCCGGAAAATTGACCTCCGCCACCGGTATGACACGCTCCAGAGTGATAGTCGCGCTGGAAATTTGTAAAAAAGAATTTTTTTTCACGCTTTTGCAAATTATAAATTAAAATATATGGGGCGATCCATCCCAATTCTGACAAGTTGAAAAACTTTTTTTTTTCTTCAATTTTTTAATGTTTTTTAGTACCCATCAAAAGACTCTTCCTGTTAAATTTTGAGATTTTTTTGATTACCCGTTCAAAAGATATTAAATTAACAAAAAAACCGCTCTTTTTTGGTATTTTGGTCATAACTTCTTTAATAATGGTCCAAATTAAAAGTTTTTTTTTCAAAATTTTTGTTTTTTTATGGCTTTTTCAGAAAGAAAATAGAACAAAAATATTCGACGCGTTTTTGAATGAGTTTTTTGAGTTTCGAACTTTAAATCGCGTTTTTTTAAAGTGAGTGTCATTTTTTATTTGTTTAATTTTTTTGTTTTAAACATCTATCTATTCAACAATTTTTAAAACCAGTCCGATCGTGGGATTTCAATAACTACTATTTTTTTCGATTTTTGAAAATCAATTTTTTTTTTTTAATAAAGTATTATGATTACCAATTTTTGTTACTGTATAGTATTTTTTTTAATCATTTTGAATTAATTTTGACACTTTTTCATTGTTAACAGATTTTTAAAATTAATAATTAATCGATAAGAAAATATTGCTGTCAAATTTTCACCTGGGAAACATTATTCACATGCAAAAGAAAGATTTTATTTGGGATAAAATACTGTGAAGTCAATCGCAGGGGGACACAAAAATTTCATTCAATTATTCCAATGAGCAACGGAAACGTATTGGCAAAGGAATACTATTCTAATTCAGGAAATAATCGTATATGTAAGGTTTTCAAAAAAATACGTAAATAAATAAAAGGTGTTGTCATTATTGTTCATAAACAGACTCAACGATTAATTATTAATTTCAAGCACCTGTTAACAATGAAAAAGTGTCAAAATAAATTCTAAATATTGACAAAATACTATACAGCAACAAAAATTGGTATTCATAATAATTTATAAAAAAAAAAAAATTTAATTTTCAAAAATTTAAAAAAATAGTAGTTATGGAAATCCCACGATCGGGCTAGTCTCAAAAATTGTTGAATAGATAGATGTTTAAAGCAAAAAATTAAATAAAAAAAATAAAAAATGACACTCACTTTTAAAAACGCGATTTAAAGTTTAAATTAACCGTTTCGCTAATAAAACTCAAAAAATTCATTCAAAAGCTCGTCGAATATTTTTGTTGTATTTCATTCTAAAAAGGCCATAAAAAAGCAAAAATTTTCAAAAAAAACACTTTTAATTTGGATCATTATCAAAGAAGTTATGACCGAAATACCAAAAAAAGAGCGGTTTTTTTGTTAATTTAATATCTTTTGAACGGGTAATCAAAAAAATCTCAAAACTTAACAGGAAGGGTCTTTTGATGGGTACTAAAAAATATTTAAAAATTGAGAAAATTAAAAAAAAAGTTTTTTAAACTGTCCGATTTGGGATGGAAGGCCCCATATATATTCGTAAAGTCAATTCCTGAGGATATTATTTCCCAGTAACTTTATCTTAGAAAATACGATGTCTCTGCGAATTAATTTTCAAAAAACAATTTGCCAGAAAAAAAATTGTTTCTCTAAAAATGTTCCAGAAAAAAGTACTTTGCGAAAAATTTGATTTTTTTTCAGGATTCAGGAATCTTCTTCAATAGATAAAAACCTTTTTTTTTTAAGAAAAATGTGCACAAAAAATTACTGAAGAATGGAACTTTAAAAATTGGCATTCGATACCAATTTTTTGATTAACATAAATCATCAAGAAATTTAGCAAATCAATTTTGGAAAGCACCTGAGTCGGAATAATTTTTGAAAAATAATTATGAGGTTAAGGTCTTACAATAAAGATGATTTTTGTAAATTGACAAATTTGAATTGTTCTATCATCAAAGTATAGAGGAGATTTTTTTCATAAATAAAAAAAATAGTTTAGAGGAAACCTATATTCGGCAAAAAAAATTGCAAGGAAGATAACTTTGAAAATAATCATAAAAAAAAAATACTAACTTTGTGAGAACGTAATGAGCCTCGGATCGGGCATTCCATGGGAAATAATTTGAGCCACCATGAGCAACGAGCTTTTTGATTATGAGGTCTTCGCCCTGTTTCTCAATCTCAAAGACCCTCCGACTCGCAACGTTAACGGGCTCCTTGAAAAAAAAAATACAGATTAAGAAAACTTTCAAAAAATGAAAAAACAATAGACAAAAAAATTCGTCGTAAACGAAATTTCGTGCTGCTTAAAAAATGTTGCCAAATTTATTCAAGTTCGAAGGTTGATGGAATTTTCAAAATTGATGAGATATATAAAATTGATGACAATTCATGTAGACTTTAAAAAAGAGTTTGCTTGAAAATTGATGGGATTATGAGCATTGATGTATTTTTTATTTCACTTATGAAAACTGAAAATTGATATAATTCTCGAAATTCTTTAAAGTTATTGGATTGTCCGAATTGATGCAAGTTTTAAAGCAGATGGAATCTTCAAAATTGAAGTTTGATGGGTCATTTTAATCCTCGCCTGTTTCAAAATTGACGATGAACTAGAAATTGATCAAACTTTTCAGTTGATGTCAATTTGAAAACTGATGGGAATCTTACAAATTGATGTGATTTTAAAAATCAATAGGCTAATTAATAATGTATTCTCAAGTTAAAAGCAAGCGAGGCAGACTTGAATTATGTCCAAGAATGTCGTTATTATACTTTGTTCTCGAAAAAATTACTTCCACTAGCACATCAATTTTTTTCTTAATATTTTTCCGTTGTTCTTTTGTTCATAAACGAAAATCAAATAACTCACTTCTTTTTCAGCCTCGCAAGTCTCCGTGTCGACGTGATCGAAAGTGTGAACGTCGAAACCCGAGCAATTTTTCGGCGACGAGAATTTCGTTACGACGTACTCATCGTTGTTCGGATGAAGTGGATCCTTCACGTGGACGTCGTAATCGACCCAACAATCACCGTGTATCGTATTCTGGTGGTAACAACCAAAGAGAACAATGTTAGACCATTTTTCGATTATTATTCTTTCGGAATTTTTCTTCTCTCAAATGATAAACGATTAATTTGTTCACGTCAGTCGTTACCTACCTCTTTGGTTACGAAGCTATGACCCTTCAATGGCGTTGCGATTTTCATGTTCACACGATCCAGCTGTAGCATCGACGCCATTGCCATTTTCATATTTCTCGACCAACCCGGCTCGCTCTCCGCAATTTTCACTCCTTGTAACTGAAAGAATATCACGAAAAACGTCGTTTAATCGAAATTAATTTTTTTCATGAAGAAAAAACAACTATCCGTCCAGTTTAGGAATGAGTTGGAATGACATTTGAGCTTTAGAGCGATATTTTGGTCTAGAGACATACATTTTGAGTTTTATGGTGGCATTCTGGTCTAGAGACATAAATTTTGAGCTTTAAGGCGGTATTCTGGTCTGGAGACATACATTTTGAGCTTTAAGGCGGTGTTCTGGTCTAGAGACATATATTTCGAGCTTTAACGCGGTATTCTGGTGTAGAGACATAAATTTTGAGCTTGAAGGCGGTATTCTGGTCTAGAGACATATATGTTTAGCTTGAAGTTGGTACTCTGGTCAAGAGACATATATTTTGAGCTTTACTGCGGTATTCTGGTCTAGAGACATATATGTTTAGCTTGAAGGTGATATTCTAGTCTAGAGCCATACATTTTGAGCTTTAAGGCGGTATTCTGGTCTAGAGACATATATTTCGAGCTTTAACGCGGTATTCTGGTCTAGAGACATAAATTTTGAGCTTGAAGGCGGTATTCTGGTCTAGAGACATATATGTTTAGCTTTAAGGTGGTATTCTGGTCTAGAGACATACATTTTGAGCTTTAATGCGGTATTCTGGTCTAGAGACATAAATTATGAGCTTTAAGGCGGTGTTCTGGTCTAGATACATACATTTTGAGATTTAAGACGGTATTCTGGTCTAGAGACATACATTTTGAGCTTTAAGGGGTATTCTGGTCTAGAGACATATTTTGAGCTTTAAGGCAGTATTCTAGTCTAGCAACATACATTTTGAGCTTTAAGGCGGTATTCCGGTCTAGAGACATACATTTTGAGCTTTAAGGCGGTATTCTGGTCTAGAGACATAAATTTTGAGCTTTAAGGCGGTATTCCGTTCTAGAGACATACATTTTGAGTGTTGAGGCGGTATTTTGGTCTAGAGACATACATTTGGAGCTTTAAGGCGGTATTCTGGCGCAGAGACGTACATTTTGAGCTTTAATGCGGTATTCTGGTCTAGAGACATAAATGTTGAGCTTTAAGGCGGTATTCCGGTCTAGAGACATACATGTTGAGTTTTAAGGCGGTATTTCGGTCTAGAGACATACATTTTCAGCTTTAAGGCAGTATTCTGGTATAGAGGTATACATTTTGAGCTTTAAGGCGGTATTCTGGTCTAGAGAAGTACATTTTGAGCTTCAAGGCGGTATCCTGATCTAGAGACATATATTCTGAGCTTTTCTAAAATAATTGCAACTCTGTAAATTATTGGAATTTAAAAATTTCCTTTAGAAAATATAAGATATATTCTTGAAGGTCTAAGTTTAAGAATATGCAAAAGAAAACGATTTTTTCAAAATTCCATACCAGAATACATCCTTAACAGTGAAAGAGTTATGGCAAAAGCATTGGATTTAGCACGAAGCATTGTTTGCTGACGAGATATTAATTTTTCCACCATTAAAATCGGTCTCAAGATCACCATAGATGAAAGTTTTTTGCTTAAGGGGGCTGCAGAAGGTTGAAAATTGAAAAATCAAATTCTTTTGTGTTTCACAGTTCGAAAAAAGTGCAAAAATTGGCCGATTTTGAGTCCAAATCAGAGTTTAAAATGCTGATTGCAAAATAAACGTGGCATCCAATCGAAAATATGTTATGCAACACTGAAGATGATTCGACAAAGAATCCACAATATAAATTTTATTGAAATCGATTAAGTAGGTTGAAAAATTGCTTTTCCGTCATTTTAAAAAAATAGTAAAATGCAAAAGCATTTGAAATTGCTATAACTTTGGGAATGCTAGGAATTTTAACGTTCGGAAAATTTTAAATAATTCATAAAAGCGTAAAAAATAAATTTAGAGAACGAAATTCGATTTTTTGAAAATCTCAGGGTGGAAATTCCTTATTTAGGGAATTTCCACCCTTATACTCACGTGGCCATTTTCGTCGTAGACCATCAAGAATGGATCCTCGATGACTTTCGCTGCCAAATCAATCGGCGTGAGAACTTTTGTGCGTTGATAATGCGCTGCCATCCCATTGTGCATACCGGTCTTGACGTTTGTCAGACTGACGTAATAAGCATTGTTCAATGTTAGATCGCTCGTCTCGTGCTTAATTTGCAAAAGACCCTCGAGAGCAAATTGCGAGGCGTATGGCGCCGGTTCGATTATACCGGCCTTTACATCGCCGTAATACTTGTAAACGACAGTTTTCCCATGTGGAAATTGCGTTGCTGGTGGAAAATTAAAAAAAATATATATATACATTATAAAAAATAAATTTTCCATCAATGAAAAAATTCGAATCAACGCCAATTATTGATATAATTTATAAACTCACCTGATAGAGAACTCGCGGCGGCGATAAACGCCAAAAACACTAAAAAAAATAGAAAGAAAATGTTAAATTTATTGATAAAATCTCTAATTGATTTTAAAAAAAAGATGAAATTTACAAAACGTGAAAGAGGAATTCGTGAGAGTTATTGAAAATGGATAAACTCGTGGGGGGAAAAATAGACCAAATAAAATCTGACTAAATAACAATTAGAAAGT
Source organism: Alloplasta piceator (assembly GCA_946863875.1). Lineage (NCBI taxonomy): Eukaryota > Metazoa > Arthropoda > Insecta > Hymenoptera > Ichneumonidae > Alloplasta > Alloplasta piceator. The sequence goes on along the minus strand of OX333081.1, from coordinate 10,350,805 downwards.
GGAAAATTAGATTCAAATTGAAATAGCAAATTTTTAATTAATCGCGAATATCGAAATAAAAAAAAACAGCAATTAATTTACGAAACTTCGTAGATGAGAAGAAAAAGTAACAAATTGAAAATAAAAAAATACAATCCTAATCCAGAATCGACGAAAAATGGGAAAAATTGATCAAGCGGAAACTGTCTGCGAATAAATTCAGATAAAAAGTTGATTAACATCTAAAAATCGATTTTTATGTGATCTAGAAAGAAAAAAGTAGCAAAATACAATGGAGCACACTTTGTAAAGAAGAAAATACATAAAATCTACTCCAAAATCTTCAATATGAAAAAATGGGAAAATTTATTTTCTCTATAATTGGATTACTATGTAAAAATCTATTTTTTTTTTTAATTCAAGGAATAAATTATCGACGAAAATTAAAAAAAAAAACTGAATACGATATGCGACATTCCTTAGATGCATTTTTGTTTAAAAAAATGTTTTTTCTTTGTCCAAAAATTCCCATTAACCTTCCGTCACTTTTGATTGGAAATAAACGAGAAAAAATCATCGCTACGTGGAAAAAAAATTTCACTGCTTAAAAACACTTACCCGCGAGCACATTAATCGCGAGACCCATTGCCGAAGACTGATGCAACTCTGCGCTCGGCATCTTCCTTTTATAATGGACGAAAATCGTCGTTTGCTTTTGTGCCTCGTTAGCTTTGACGTCCACTTACACGATGATCTATATTGATCCATACATATATTTATATGAATATACATTCTCGTGCAAGGAGAGAAATGCACGAACGAGACGATAACCCCGAGGTGGGAAAGAGGGGTAGAAAAAAAATCCGCGTTGCAATCACAAAAAATGATAACCCTTTCACTGACGGTGCATCTGCCCGATGCATTTACAAAATTACTGGTTCGTCGAAAACAACAACATTTAGTTTTTTTTAAACATCCTTTCTCTCATTTACACGATTTTTCATCAATCAACGGCACATTAAAAAAAAATCATCATTAAGCTGAAGCTTGAAGTTAAACAAACATTAAAAAATAGGAAATCGAAATAACTTCATATTGAAAAAGCGTTTTTCCCTCAAGGTAATCATTTTTGGACACCTTTCATCTAATCATAAAGTGTACAAGTTCAAAAATTGAACAAATAAGGGATGAAATTAAGGGGTTATGCGCAGTTAGGAGGTCGAAAAATGCGATTTACTCATGTAACCCCTTAAACCAATGGAAATTTTCATTTTTTCAATTTAATTACTAAAATGTGTATATTTTATTTTTTTTCTCTTTCATAACAAATGTACTTTCGATAATTTAATCAACGTCTCGAGAAATACTTTTACCAATTGAAGGAGAAAAAAACGAATGGGAATTTTTTTATTCCATGACAGTATTTTTGAGAAAAATGTTTTGAAAAGGCTTTGATATTATGTTGACTATTATGCTCCCCTTAAGGGGTAGCGAATCCTCAAGGGGGGGATTCAAACGTTCAATAAAACCCCAAAACCTTTATAACCCAATTTTTTATAGAAAATTGTTCGATGAAATCAAAGAAAAGCAAATAGTAGGCCCGAAGTTAAAGATTAAACTTTATTTTCAAAAATATAACAGCGCCATAATAAAAATCTGAAACAAAATGGGCTTGACGAAAAATCGTGGGAAATTCGACTCACTTTAGTCGAAAATTAGTTTTTCGTGAGATTTTCGAGAAATCGAATGATTTTCGAAAATTTGTATTTTTTAAAAGTACAAAAACAATTTCGTCGAAGGTCTTTCTAGCCTGTTTTTGGCGCAGGATGCTACACACTAATTACAAAGATTGGAAATTTACACTGAAAGAAAAAATTACTAGAACCAATGCAGGCAAAAAGGCAAAAAATCATATTTTTCATTATTTGCCAAAACATATTAGATTGGTTTCCTTATATATTTACTTGGTTCATTTTTTTCAGTCGATTCCAAAAATTTCTGTTTCAATAAACGAATTTACTTGAATCTAACCATATGTTATCAATCATATCGCGTTACAGCTGCCATAAGGGCGTATCACCTCTTTTACGCCCTTATGGCATCCAGGAGCCATAAGGGCGTATCGAATTTTTTTTTTTTTCAGGAATCGACGTAATTATGACTAAAAAGTATAGAACCGATGAAAAAAAAAATTTCCGATTTTTTTTTTTTATACGCCCTTATGGCTTTCCGAGTGGGTGTCGAAAGCCATAAGGGCGTATCGAATTTTTTTTTTTCAGCAATCGACGTAATTATGACCGAAAAGTATAGAACCGATGAAAAAAAAAATTTCCCAATTTCCCAAACGGGATTTTGAAGCGTGAACGATTACGAAGAGAATAAGCTCTTGCTCAAGCCGCAATTCTATCTAGAAAATATTTTTGTTTTTCGGGCCTCATATCGATGTATTTTTGCCCCCTAAACACGAATCTATCAATAGTTTTTTCAAAAAATCAAAATTTTCATGAATTTCGATAAAAAACTGTTTTGCTCAGTTTTGGGCCTATTTTCAAAAACCTGAAAATAGCGAAATTTCAAGTGCTCATAACTTCACTTTGGTTCAACCGATTTCAAAATTTGTTTTTCGTACGCAAAGCTTGTGACCAAACTTAGAGAATGCCGTTAAGTTCATCCCGATAACTAATTTTTTGTAGAAATGAGAGCAGTTTGAAAATCGCCGAAAAAAATGGAAAGGGGTATACCTTAAAAAATTTACAAAAATCTATTGTTGAAGTTTAAAAATCTGCCAAAAATCGAAAAACGATCGTAATGGGATGAACCAAACGGGATTTTGAAGCGTGAACGATTACGAAGAGAATGAGCTCATGCTCAAGCCGCAATTCTATCTAGAAAATAAATTGCAGCCATTTTAGTGAACCGATTGAATTTTGGCCAAAATGCAAAAAAAAAAAAATTATTTTTGTTTTTCGGGCCTCATATCGATGTATTTTTGCCCCCTAAACACGAATCTATCAATAGTTTTTTCAAAAAATCAAAATTTTCATGAATTTCGATAAAAAACTGTTTTACTCAATTTTGGGCCTATTTTCAAAAACCTGAAAATAGCGAAATTTCAAGTGCTCATAACTTCACTTTGGTTCAACCGATTTCAAAATTTGTTTTTCGTACGCAAAGCTTGTGACCAAACTTAGAGAATGCCGTTAAGTTCATCCCGATAACTAATTTTTTGTAGAAATGAGAGCAGTTTGAAAATCGCCGAAAAAAATGGAAAGGGGTATACCTTAAAAAATTTACAAAAATCTATTGTTGGAGTTTAAAAATCTGCCAAAAATCGAAAAACGATCGTAATGGGATGAACCAAACGGGATTTTGAAGCGTGAACGATTACGAAGAGAATGAGCTCATGCTCAAGCCGCAATTCTATCTAGAAAATAAATTGCAGCCATTTTAGTGAACCGATTGAATTTTGGCCAAAATGCAAAAAAAAAAAAAAATTATTTTTGTTTTTCGGGCCTCATATCGATGTATTTTTGCCCCCTAAACACGAATCTATCAATAGTTTTTTCAAAAAATCAAAATTTTCATTAATTTCGATAAAAAACTGTTTTGCTCAATTTTTGGCCTATTTTCAAAAACCTGAAAATAGCGAAATTTCAAGTCAACGTAATTATGACCGAAACGTATAGAACCGATGAAAAAAAAATTTTCCCAACTTTTTTTATTTTTTATACGCCCTTATGGCTTTCCGAGTTGGTGTCGAAAGCCATAAGGGCGTATCGAATTTTTTTTTTTCAGCAATCGACGTAATTATGACCGAAAAGTATAGAACCGATGAAAAAAAAAATTTCCCAATTTTTTTTTTTCATCGGTTCTATACTTTTCGGTCATAATTACATCGATTCCTGAAAAAAAAATCGATACGCCCTTATGGCTTTCGAGACCCACTCGGAAAGCTATGAGGGCGAATAAAAAAAAAAAAAATTGGGTAATTTTTTTTTCATCGGTTCTACACTCTTCGGTCATAATTACGTAGATTCCTGAAAAAAAAAAATCGATATGCCCTTATGGCTTTCGAGACCCACTCGGAAAGCCATAAGGGCGTATAAGAAATTTGAAAAAATTGGGAAATTTTTTTTTCCATAGGTTCTATACTTTTCGGTCATAATTACGTCGATTCCTGAAAAAAAAAATTTCGATACGCCCTTATGGCTTTCCAGCCCTACCTTTGGCTGGCATACGCCCTTATGGCAGCTGTAACGCGATATGTAATATGTTGAATCAAGAACACATTTTATCATTCAAAACATGCGTGTCTTTTAACACAGGAAGCACTGAGACAAAAATGTATTGAATCAAGAAATTAATTGGTCCAATCAACAGCAAAAATGATTGATTCAATCAAATGCGTGTTTATTAATTGTTGCTAAATATTTTACAAAAAATATATAGCCCTTGCCAAATAATTTAATATGGATAGTTTAGTGACCCCAAAAAAAAAATAGAAAAAAAGACAAATCGGCGCCAATTCTCCGATCTAATTTCTCTGTCCGACCGAGATTCGAACCCTCGACCCTACCTACCATTATACCTATCCTACCTAACTACCTAACGCGCTACTTATGACGCTATCGACTCCTACTGTGCACTTGAAAAATTTAGGAGTTATGAAGATTCGAATATAAGAAAACATTTAAAAAACCAGTTTTTCAATTTTTAACAACTTATGTATACTATTAAAGTATACTATAGAAATAATAGTTCGTTGCTTGAAGAAAATAAAAATTTCATTATTTGAAACAAATATTCTATTGGAATAAAATAATGTGCTATCTATTTTACTACAGCTTCTTTTCAAATAATCACAATCAATTTTATATCTAATAAATATTGAAAATACTACCGAAATATTTTTAGAAGTAAAATAATGATGAATTTATTGCAAAGAAATAATTTTGTTCGAACAAAAATAATTTCGTATTGAAGTCATTTTTTATATCCAAATAATCTCATGTTTATGATGCGATCAATGTAATTAATCCAATGAATACAAATGTAATCAAATCTATCATGCATTTAATTGTTACAATTAAATAAGAGTTTAATATAATGGAGTAATAGATCCATGAAAATATTTTTTTAAATGAAGAGTGTTTTTCTTGGTTCAACAAATAAATAATCGAATTAATACTTTCATTTAATAAATAAATTCATGTTCTCAAATTCAATAATTTTTTCTCTCAGTGTAAAAATATATAAATTATTCAATTCATATTTTTTACCATACATAATTTTATCAAATTTAGAGATGATAAAAATATAATTCCTAACTAAAAAAAAAATCCTGACAATCCTATAATCCTATAAATCCTCTAAATTAAAATCCGGTAAAATATTGAATTTTCAACGACCAGAAAAAAATCTATTTCTGAATTTAAACGATAATGTCACGATACCAGGTTTTTCCTGTTTCCACGAACACACTCAAAAGTCTCACAATGGGTTTATCGAGTTCCGTTATGAGTAATTTTCGCTAGGAGGAAAAATTATTATCAATAATATCATCGTAGTTCGCCAATGTGCGATTTTCAACGTCACATTTGTCATGACGATGGACGAGAAAGATATTTTCCTCGTGTCTATATGACACTATTGACCACGTGGTTTTGTTTTTTATCTTTTTAATGACATAACGACTCAAGTTACTCATTTCAAGCCTCGAATCAACGTAATTTACGCCATTGTGATTTTTTTCATCAATAGGTTTGTGAAACGTGGTGTGAGATTTCATGAGCAAACTAGTTTTCCTTATTTATCCACTATATAAATGTTCAACGAACTTGACCGACGTCGTGATCACGGTCAAGTGCATGAAAAAAGTGATTACGCATAATATGAATATCGCAGAGCCTCGATCGTTGAATTATCGTTATCACGAAGAATATTGAACTCAGCTTTGTTCGTATTATTATTACCGATTATTATTCGGCTGATTCTTAATTGACGATTTATTGAATAACGATTCAAGTAAAATTCAAATTTTCTTCAAATCATTTTTAAAGCAAATTTATACGAAAAAATTTCGATTAACGAAAGGAAGTACATTTTTTTCCAATCGATACGAAATCGATGATGAAAATAAAAGTAAAACTAATTTTCAACAGAGATTCATCTATAGATGCCATTTTAAAATGGCAATTTATAATTGCATTCTTTACTAATTTAGATACACTCAGTCAAAAAATTAAAGGAACAGCAAAATTTGAGATTTTTCAGCGATTTTCCAAAGGCTGTAACTTTGTTAATTTTGGTCGTACAAAATTAAAAAAAAAAAAGCATTTTGAAGCTTGAATCTTCGAGTTTTGCAATCTTGAGTCAAAAAAAATTTGTGGACATCACCCTCGACGCAGACGAAAGAAACATGACGGTAAAATTTTTCTCGAAATTTTTGCTTTTTTCAAAACAGTCGATGGGCTTGAAATCGGCGATTGAACGAAAATTCGTCTTTTTTTTTTAAATCTTTGATATCTCTGGAACTAATGATCGTACAGCGAGTAAACGGTTCATTTTGACTTGAAAAAGTCCCAAAAAATAGCTTTTTTTCTTGTTTTAGAAAATCTACCACAACTCGGCAGATATTGCGAAAAATACCAATGTTTTAAGGTTCTTTTTGAGCTCAATACATACCTAAAAACCATACCAATTTTGAAAACAATCGGTCGAGCCGTTTTTTGTGACCGAATCGTCAAACTTTTAGAAAAATGGAAGGAACACGTTTATTGATCCTTAAAGACCAATTAATTAATCGTGTTAAAAATGAAAAAAAAAGTTTTTCTTTACGACTGCGACTGATGGCCACAAAATTTGCTTGACTCCAGATTTCAAAACTAGAAGATTCAAGCTTCAAAATGCTTTTTTTTATAATTTTTACGACCAAAATTAACAAAGTTACAGCCTTTGGAAAATCGCTGAAAAATCTCGAAAATTTTGCTGTTCTTTAATTTTTTGACTGAGTGTATTTAAAAATTTTATGCTTGGTATATCCAAAGGAAATCGTGGAAAAGCGATAATTGTACATAATTGGGAATAACGAAGGTCATCTTTTTGTAGTTTTTTGGTGAAGCCATTTTTTTCTCGATAGTCGTCGATTTTTCTTTTTTTTTTTTTTAATGTACAAAGAAAATTTAAACTCACTTCATCTTTCGTTTAAGTGTGTGAAATTATTTTACTTGTGGATAAACAATATCTATATTGAAATAAAATTGAAGTGTTTTTCCGCTGGATTATTTATAATAGATTATGAAGACCGACGAAAAGTGGAGCTTCTTTTTTTAATATTCCTTTGGTGCAACTTTTTTCTTTCTCGACAATCATCTCTTTTTTTATTGACCATTTGTACGATTAATGTTGTTGACATTTTTTTTATATTAATAAAAATAATAATAATAACCTAAGATTCGATATTTGCATTTCGCTTGACTTGCATTAATCAATGATTGCAAGAAAGTATATTCGAGAAAGTCCGAGCATTTTTTTAATCGTCGACGCGAGACGAGACGAGAGACAGAGAAAAATATTTTCATCTTCACATTGAACGTTACTGATTATTTTATTCGTTATTTATACAATTTTCTATCAGTCGATGAAAAAAAAATTGAATCATTCCGTATAATTGACGTCTAACGAGAGTTCGAGACGAATTGATTGTGTTGTGTACTTCTCAAATTGAAATGAGCTATAAAAATTATTTAACAAAGTCAACGTTCGAAAACAATCCCAAATAGTTTTTTTCTTTAAGCAGCCAAAGCTGCTTTTTCTCTATTCACGAAAAATGCTCACATAAGGGAGCTAAAATGAATAAATTTCTTTGTTCATAGATTTTACTCAAACGACATTCGAGTAAATTTATTATTCGATATTTGTATAAAATCTATTGATTTTATTATTTAAATGATACAAAATATTTTTTAAACATGAAAAAAAGTATTTGATTGAAATAAATATCCGTTCAGTATTTAAAAAAAAATTTCGAAGTAAATGAATCTCAATTAGGTTGGTTAGGTTAGATTCTACTGAATATGTTGAAATCAAAAAATATATTCAGAATAAATCGAGTCCTATCAGGACACAGATAGGACTCATCTATTTATTCAGACTTGTGAAAATAGTAATGTAAAAGTAATGCGTTACCCATTACTTTAAACAATGTGTATTGGACAAGTTTTCCATTACAAATTACAAAAGTAATGTGTAATGGATGGATGTTCCATTACAAATAAAAAAAATAATGTGTAATGTATGCATGTTCCATTACAAATGAAAATAGTAATGTGTAATGGATGCGTGTTCCATTACAATTAAAAAAAGTAATGTATAATGGATGCATGTGCCATTACAAATAAAAAAAAAAGTAATGTGTAATGGATGCGTGTTCCATTACAAATAAAAAAAAGTAATGTGTAATGACTGCATGTCCCATTACAAATAAAAAAAAGTAATGTGTAATGGATGCATGTGCCATTAAAAATAAAAAAGTAATGTATAATGGATGCGTGTTCCATTACAAATTACAATTTAAGAAAAAAGTAATTAGCAGTGGGGAATATTCCATTACAAATAGAAAACTTGCACATTGCTGTCTCATTATTTTATTTCGCTCACTAAAAGTTCATCCACAATTATCACAAATGATGCATAAAGTTAAAAAAAAAAAAGAACATGCACATTATTTAGGGATTTAATAAAGCGACAAATTTGTCATCAGTAACTTGTAATTTTTATTAGATTGCTTATAATTATGGATAACAGCGTGTAAAAGCAAGTTCAATATAAAGTTGGATAATTTTTGGGGTTGAGTACATTTTTATACTTCTTATTTAACGATGAACTGTCTGTTTTTCTGTTTCTATTTTTTAACTTTATGGATCATTTGTGATAATTGTGGATGCACTTTTACTGAGCGAAATAAAATAATGAGACAGCAATGTGCAAGTTTCCAATACGAGCACGGCAATTTTTCTATTTGTAATGGAATATTCTCCACTGCAAATTACTTTTTTTTTAATTTGTAATGGCACCTGCATCCATTACACATTAATTTTTTATCTGTAATGGGACATGCATCCATTACACATTACTTATTTATTTGTAATGGACCACGCATCTATTACACATTACTTTTTTATTCGTAATGGCACATGCATCCATTACACATTACTATTTTTTATTTGTAATGGGACATGCATCTATTACACATTACTTTTTTAATTGTAATGGAACACGCATCCATTACACATTACTTTGTTTATTTGTAATGGCACATGCATCCATTACACATTACTTTTTTATTTGTAATGAAACATGCATACATTACACATTACTTTTTGTATTTGTTATGAACCACGCATCCATTACTTTTTTATTTGTAATGGCACAGGCATCCATTACACATTACAATTTTTTATTTGTAATGGGACATGCATCCATTACACATTACTTTTTTTGTTTGTAATGGTACACTTACCCATTTCACATTATGCAGTGTAATGGATAATAAATACAGTAATGCATTATCTAAGTAATGCATTATTTACAACTCTGCATTCATTCAACTGAAATCTAGTTAAATAAATTGAATATATTCCAAATTAAAAAAATGTCTAAATGACAAGATGAAAAGAAAAACGAACCATAGAGCATTTTTCTTCTTTGCTCAATTTTACGTCTCATTGACGAAATACTCTCTCAGCCTCTGCAATGCTTTGTGCCGATGTGAAATTCCATTCTTCACTGATTTTGGCAATTCGGCGTAGGTTTCTTCGTAACCATCGGGAAGAAAAATTGGATCCCAGCCAAAATCACGAGGTCCTCGAGGACTCACGATCGTTCCTTTCGTGCGACCCTCGAATAGCAAAACATCGTCGTTGGCGTCGCCTGATTTATAAGCGAAGGTGCAAACTGCCTCCGCGCTTTTGTCGGTCCAGCCGTCGAGCATCTTGTGAAGACCTTCGGGTCCCAATTTGTCAAGGAACCACTTTACGTAAGGACCCGGAAGTCCTTTCATCGCGTTGAAGCAGAGACAAGTATCCTCGACGATAACCGGACCCTTGACCATCTCGTAAGCTGCGCGACATTTTCCTTTGCTTATATCCTCTGCCTCACCCTGATATTCGGGCAAATCAATTTTTCTATTCGTCAATTCGCGTGGAAAGCTTTTACCCAATATTGCGATAACTTCCTCAAGCTTCTTCGCATTTCCAGTCACAAAGACTATCGGCTTCGACATTGTCTACAAACAATTAATACACGAAATAAATGTGCATTAAAATATTTATTGTCATTTGTTATTATTCGAATATACTTGAAACTGAGTATTTAAAAAAAAACGGCGCTTTTTCTTATATACCGACGGTCGATAAGGCGAAGTGATTAATTCTTAGGTTTTTTTCAATTTCGCGAATGAGGACAAACTTACGAGTTTATAAAAATTGTTTATCGCAATTGAGACAAATTTTTCAATCGAACAAATTAGAATTTATTGATCGTCATCAACATGTTATACAGAACAAAAATTTGATCGCCAATGATAAACCTAACCTTCAAAGTAAGCTAAGCGGCGATATACATTTATCTCATACATAATCTATAAACTTTCCTGAATTTGATTTTTTTTTTAATTATTACCTCACTGTCGATCCGATGACATTTAGACGTTGTATAACTTAATAAAAATTTTCGAAAAAGCAAATATCCGGTGCTTTTCGTATAATTTGATGCGAATCGCACGTTGAAGTTCGATAGTTCGATCAGTGTTGCCACACCGCGATGGATATAATTCTTCAGGTGGCGCATTGAAAATTCTTTAGATTTCTTGGTTACGTTAGGGGATGACTCGGGACATTTCCTACCTTACCTGCAGTCTAGAATCCTTACCGACAGTCGAGATTGTCGGTAAAACAGCGCATATAAAGACCGAAGAGCCTACTCTTGCACGATTGTTATTACGATTGCGGAGATTTTCTTCACAATTCTTAGAAATTCTGATAATTCTTTAAAAAATACCTAAGAATTCTTAAATCTTAGAAACCATCTAAATTTCTTTAGATTTAAGAAATTTCTTAGACAGTGGCAACACTGTCGGGCTCCTCAGCCATCGTGGCAGCTAGTATGTTGCCGGCAAAGAGTGGGAGGGGGGGGGGGGGGATAAAACCGACAAAACTTCGAGTAAAGTGTCAGCGATCCCAAATATTTGATAGAAAAACCACAATCATCGATAATTCACTAAAATAATTACAGTTGATTAAAAAAAAGGTAAAGCGATGTCTTGAAAAATTCTAATTGTGCAAGTTTTTGAATAACGAATTTTTTCGCGAGTCGTTCAGTTGTTCTGTCGCAAGATAGCGGCACTGTATGGCTAAAAAAAAAACCTCGTCAAGATTCAATTATTTTCCCATCCCTGATTAATTATCGTTATTTTTTTATAATAATTATTATATTTATAATAATTAGTCTTTTTATAATTATGATCATCTTTATAATTATTTATCATTACATTTCAAATAAGTGTCTAGCAACGATTTTGTTCATTATCGCTCGTCGGTATGAGAAAATATACAGAATTGCGCGCGGGCAACGTAGAGCTCTGTTTAATTAAAGAGCCAGCGGTAATCTGAAATGTAGCTTTCGGGCAAGGCGTTGAAACAATCATACGGCGTTTCGCGGGAAGCTAGCTAGCGAAATGAATAAAAACAAAATCGCTCGTTTATTAACATTCAAAGCCGCAAATTCTAACGTCAAAGCGTATCTCGAGTCAAAATAATTTCTCTCTGATAAATGAAATTAAAATATTAAATATTAAAAACATTTAATATTAAAATATTAAAGTATTAAAATATTTAAAGTATTAAAATATAAAAATATTAAAGTATTAAAATATTTTGTACACTTTGGAGCGAACGTTGAAGAATAATCATCATGTAGATTGAATTTTGATAGTAATGAAACAGATAAAGAGAAATAAGAATATATATGAACAGTAAGATTGAAAAGAAACTTGGAATTCACGTGTGTTGTCGAGGCCCTTTGTTTTCATTCTTATCATGGCATGAATATAACAGGCGAGCTCTGAGGTGGTTCATTTTGCCCCACATTCCACAGGTATGCGTCACCTGTTGTCCGCGCGCAAACCAGCGCTCCCTCTCTCATTCCCCACTCTTCCCCCTCTCACGGTGTTGGACGCCGAGCGAACTGGTTCAGGCGGGCAGGCGCGCAGGCGCGCACGGCGGGTAGCATCGAGCGACGCGCGGCGCTCTCTCGTCAGTTCCCCTCGAGCTCGCCTCGAGGAACGTTCGGTCGTGTTGCGCGTCTCGCTAAATTTTTCCGCGCTCTATACCGGTTTTAAAATTTTCGTGCCGTTTATATTCTCGCGTCATTGTCGATTGCCTGTGTATCGCGGTTAATAATATCGATATAGCAACGTGTAAAACGACGCTGTGTGAATGTGAACGAAAAAATTATCGGTGATAACGCAGTTTCTTTGCCGTTCGCTCCAATTTTTCGCGACTCTCGAACAAACTCGATCGTGAATATGGATAAATACGATATTCTCAAGGATTTATAATACATATTCGTGACAGGCGTTAAAGAATTTTATGTAGAATCAGTGACATTTTTTTTTTCGTTATTTGCGTGAATAAATTAAGCAAATTAAATTCTCGCGATATTAATTACTCTATTAATTGATACGATTATTTATTAATTAATACTTTATTAATACGTGGCGCGCTGAAAATTTTTTTTTTCGTTATTCTCGTGAATAAATTGAGCAAATTAAATTCTCGCGATATTAACCTATTAATTAATATGATTATTTATTAATTAATTCTTTATTAATACGCGTTGGGCCGAAATTTTTTTTTTGCGCGCTCTAAAATCTTTTGAACGCGGGATTCATGCTCGTTATTTTTCTGTGTTTATTCGTGCTACTTTTTTCGTGTAAAAAATCAAGCCACGATCTTTTGATATTTTTGTTTGAACAAAATGTTTGAAATGTGTCGCGATAAATTGTGCAAAGTGACGTCAAGCTGTCGCAGATTGTCGATTGCCACGATGAAGCAGAAACTAAGAAGGATTTCAACGATGCTGTCATGGATTTTGGCAGCAACGATGCTGTCATGGATGTTGGCAGCAACTATGCAGCTATTGGCAGACTACAAGAACATCCAAAGGGTATCGTTGATTTTGTTTATATTAATTATCAATTTCTCTCTCACCCCGATGCATAGTGACCGCGAGTCGTTCAGAAATGTCGAGATGCTCTCGATATTTCGAAAACGACTCGCGAGTGTCCCCTTTATTGTCTCGTGCATATTTTATGTATTTTAGTCGACAGGGTTTACAATTTTCTCGGCTATTTTTTAAATTCATTTAAATAATCAGAGAACAATAAATGTTCTCGTAATACGTTGTCGAGAGACTGAAATTTTTTTTCTTTTATTGCAAAATAGTAGTTTTTTCGGCCGAGAAGATTTTTCGTGAGGTAGGATAGTTGGATTAGAGCAACGCGACTTTCTTTTGAAAAAATATATTAATAGTAAATGTAAAAAAAACTTTGCTCTGATCGCGCCATCAATATCAAAAAACATTTGGCTCTTAAAGCAAAATTATTTTTCTCATGTACGACTCGTTTTTTACGAAAAATTATAGAACTGTCAAATGATAGTTAAAATAAATAAAAATTCACGCGTTTTTTCATGATATAATTCTTTCAAAATAATATTTTCGTCAATGAAGCGCTGTCTTTTCTGAATTTATTTGTATTTTCTCGTTTGAATTCTTATCAAAGCTTCACTTTGACGATGCTGTAATCTGAATCACTGTGATTCAACGAAATTGACTTTGAAGAAAGAAAGATTCGTGTATAAATCGTGATTTTTTGCATATTGCATATATATTTTTTTTATCAGAGTTATACGCTCTGGGACCTCGTAGAAAATAGTAAAAAAAATATGAATAATTTTCGACTTTCGGAGAGTTCTCTTTTGAGGGAGTAAAAATTTGAAAAAATTCCATCTTGGAACGATGCGGGCTTTCTCAATTTGCCGAGCGGAGCGAAGCGCGGCCGAGCTCGCCGGATCGTGCCGAGCCGAACTCAATTACACAATTGAGCGGTCCGAGCCGAGCCGTGCTGAGCTCGTTCGAGCCGAGCCGAGCGGAGCGAAACGGATCTTGGTGGAGCCGAACGAAGCAGGCCGAGAGTCGCTATAAAGCTAAACTGTGCCGAGTCGAGCTCAGTTGAGCAGGCCGAGCCAGTCGAGTCCACGGTTATCCGTGGTTGAGCTTAATATGCGCAGGTCGTGTCGTTAGCCTAGTTGAGCCTAAGCTGGTCCGTGCTTAGCCGAGTTCGTTCGATTTGAACCGAGCAAGCAAACTTAAAAATTGAGAATCTCTCATCGAAAATTATTCATATTCATAGTCAAAAATTATTCATATTCACAGTCAAAAATTATTCATATTCGCAGTCCAAAATTATTCATATTTATTTTACCACCTTCCACAAGATCCTAGAGCATATAACGCTAATTAAAAAAAGTTGAAAACCCCTAAAAACTCAAAGATATAATTTTTTCAAATTTCCATCCCTTCCAAGGGGTGGTTTTTGGATGTTTAAAATCAATCTAAATTATTTTACTCCACTTAGTCACTACGACCCTATTGCAACCCCGAGATGGGAAGAAATTTATCCTGGAATAGATATATTTTTGTTTTAAGTCAATTCGTCGGATCGCAACGATTCAAATTTTAGCATCATTTTTCTCATTTGAATTCTTGGCAAAGCTTCACTCTGCCCAGAAGCTCCGGAGCGAGCTTCACTCGTTTCGGAGTAAAAAAATCCATTTCGGGCAGCACGATTTGGATTATTTGATAAATATTAGAATCAAGCTTTTATATTTTTTTATATTTTCTCTGTGACGAGGCAGTGTATATGGAATATTTTTCTCGAGTCTTCTTGAACGTCGTAGATTACTAATCCGTTTTATAGGCTTTTCAGCTACAATGTCGATATCTATTTTTAATTGATCGTTGTGCTTCGTAGAGATCTGCCTCTCTACGAGGTGCAACGATAGCGAATTTGCATGGTATGTCTGCCGGCGCTCCTCCTTGGGCAAGAGGAGCCCCAAATCTCTTAAAGCTTCGGTGTCGGACACGTCCCGGGACGTGACGCTGGTTCAGGAACCGCGTGAACTGGCAAAAGCCAGTTTTCCCTAGGGCAGGTTGACACCTTAGCGGTGTGAATGAGAACGAGTGATTGTAGTTAAACGTTAATTCGACGTGGATCCATTTGGGTTTTAGGGCCTTTTTTGTATGAGGGTGTCGCGATTTGATTTTTTTTTTTCATAACCGTTACGTGGGTGAAAAATAGGCAGGATTGTACGCGATTATATTTTCCAAATCAAATTTTTTACTCGAGTATGTTTCAGCGTATGTGAGATTAAATATCAACATGCAGAATTGCAATGCCGCTTTATTGTACTTTGTGTCAATTGATCAAAGATTTTCTCTTTTTTTTCTCAAATAAATCGAGTCCTTGCTCGATTTTTTTAAAGACATTTTATCCGATGGAAAATCGTTGAGCAATCATTATTTTCAGCTCATCGTGGAAAAATCGTGAGTGATGTCTATTCTCGAAGGATCGCATGAGTATCGATTCGAGAATAGATTCAGCCATGACAAATGTGAAAATCTTTGTCACAATCACGTCGTCACTGTGCAAACGGATGAAACCAAGTCACAATCGTGTGACACCCAAAATTGTTAATTTGCTCCGATATATTAAGAATGGAGTTTCGTCCCGGGACAACTCTGTTTCTGGCATATCGTGAATTTAGTGTTCGAGTTATTTTTGCGAAAAAAAAGTTTCTAGAGTCATCCCCAAAAGTCGCGGTCTAAAATAAATCAATTGATACATTGTGCTTCAAATTCACTAAAAACATAATATTAAAAACAAAAAAAAACGCGTAAATAGTAAATATCGCGCGATCCTCTCGTTCTATGTTGATCGCATTTTGGTAGGGAATCAGGATGTTTTCTGTTTTTTTGTTTCAGGTCTTCGCGCGATTTTTCAATATGTGTTTCCCTCTCTGGGATAGGATGTTTCTGATTTGTTTGTTTCAGGTCTTCGCTGGATTATTTTCTGTTTCAGGGTTCGATTTATTTGTTTCAGGTCTTCGCCGGATTTTTTTTCTGTTTCAGGATTCGATTTATTTGTTTCAGGTCTTCGCGGAATTTTTGTTCTGTTTCAGGGTTCGATTTATTTGTTTCAGGTCTTCGCGGGATTTTTGTTCTGTTTCAGGGTTCGATTTATTTGTTTCAGGCCTTCGCGGGATTTTTGTTCTGTTTCAGCGTTCGATTTATTTGTTTCAGGTCTTCGCGGGATTTTTGTTCTGTTTCAGCGTTCGATTTATTTGTTTCAGGTCTTCGCGGAATTTTTGTTCTGTTTCAGGGTTCGATTTATTTGCTTCAGGTCTTCGCGGGATTTTTGTTCTGTTTCAGGGTTCGATTTATTTGTCTCAGGTCTTCGCGGGATTTTTTTCTGTTTCAGGGTTCGATTTATTTGTCTCAGGTCTTCGCGGGATTTTTTTCTGTTTCAGCGTTCGATTTATTTGTTTCAGGTCTTCGCGGGATTTTTGTTCTGTTTCAGGGTTCGATTTGTTTGTTTCAGGTCTTCGCGGGATTTTCGTTCTGTTTCAGGGTTCGATTTATTTGTTTCAGGTCTTCTCGGGATTTTTTTCTGTTTCAGGGTTCGATTTATTTGTCTCAGGTCTTCGCGGGATTTTTTTCTGTTTCAGCGTTCGATTTATTTGTTTCAGGTCTTCGCGGGATTTTTGTTCTGTTTCAGGGTTCGATTTATTTGTTTCAGGTCTTCGCGGGATTTTTTAATAATTTATTTTCTTTTTCACTGATTGATTTGTTTGTTTCAGGTCTACGCGGGATTTTTTTTTAAATTTCGGTTTCAGGGTTCGATTTATGTGTTTCACGTTTTCGATGAATGGATTGGTAATTGCTTTTTATTCTCTTTTTACGCTTGTCTCTGTTTTACACATATCTTTTCTTCTGCACTGCTTTTTCTTTCTTCCTTTTCTTTATCTCTCTTATAGCTATAAAGTTTCTCTCCGCTTCGATTTTTTCTGTTTTCATCTTTCTCTTCCAAACGGCCTTGCTTTTATTGCTTCCAATATTTTTTCGTTTTCGCGCTTTGCTTAACTAGAAATTTTATGCTAAAATCTTTTGCACGGCTAAAATACGTGCTCCATACTCCGAGTCTCGATGCGCAGTGACCTTCAAATGGTGAGACTCGAAAAACTTTTTTCATTGGAATATCAAGACATTGACATTATTTTTGATAAAAAAAAGTATTTCGCCATTAGTCGTTATATTCCAATGAAATGACGTTTTACTAACAGCTGCGCAATCTAACTTTTTAGAGTTACACATGAGTTACATAAAATATCATTGTGTTCTTTTGATTTTTGGAAAAAAAAATATATGGGTCATTCCATGTCAAATCGACCAATAGTTGGAATCGACCCCTTTCAATTTCGAAGAAATTTGGTCAGCAGTTTTCTTTTGTCATAAAACGAAGTTTTACGGAAGGAAAAAAAATGAAACTATTTTTTTCGAAAGTTATGCAAAATTTCACAATTTTTTCAATATATCACGTTTATTTCTCAAATGTCTCGAAAACTATTATTGTTACGAAAAAATCGTTCTGCATTTATCTTAAAGAGTACATTTGGGGCTACGAACAAGAAAATGTTCCGAATTTTTTTTTTTAATGATGAATTTGGAGCATGTTAATTTTTTTTTTAATCGTGTAAATCCAGGATCAACATAAAATTTTGGTTCAATTTTTTTATAGAATACCTTGTGCTGTTAAAGGATCCTGAAATTTTCAGAAAGATGCTTTTTTTTTTGTTTCAAAAATATGAATTCTTGAATTTTGGCAAAAAAAAAATTTTTTCACCTCTAACTTAAGTAAAGTTGAGCAATCATGTAATTTTGTGATTTTTAGCAGTAGAAATTACACGATTGCTCAACTTCACTTCACTTAGTGATAAAGATAAAAATCTTTTTACCAAAATTAAAAAAATTACATTTGTCGGAGAAGGGAGGGTTAATGTTTAATTTCTTTGAAAAGTGACTGTGGATTTTCTAATTTTCGTTATTTTGGGGTTGCGAAGCTTATATTTTATTTATGAACGTTGAATTGATAACAATGACGGTTGGGATTAAATTTTGGAAATAATTGCTCCGGGATTTTGGTTTCTGAAGGATTTTGCGATTATTGAATAATGCTCTTCAAAACTTTTCTAGTTGTGCACCATCGATCTCATTTTTTTTTTTTCAAAGATCCTTCTAGCGGTGAGAATAATTTGTGAATGCACTTGTCCCGAATTTTTACGAATAGGTGTGATTTTTATGCAAATTGATCGTTGATTGAGAAATAAATTGAATTTTCTCGTTTCGCTCGTTATTTCAAAAGATTAATTATGTTGTCATTCCTATTCATTAATTCCTGTCCCAATTTGAGCGGCGATGAATTAACCATAAATATTTAGAGGGGAAATTTCAATCGGTAGGGTTCGATTCTTTTTTATTAATTCCACGAGCAACTGTGAGAATATTATCAAACTTTGCAACAGCGTTTTATCTACAGTCGGTAAGAAATCTTTCTTGCCGACCGACTAAACGTGTTATCTCACGTCGGTAAGAGCAACTTTCTTCCCGATCAGCGGGAAAATTCTTTTTTATATTCAGGCGGCAAAGGGAAAATCCTTGTCATCATTCAAATTGTTTTAGCGAATTCGTCGTTTCGATTAATTTATCAGTTGAGTTTTTGGGAGACGTGATTTATCTTCTTACGAACAGAAAATAATACGGCAACATTTTTGTAGACTTTTTATGATAATTTTAATTGGAACACGATTCGATAATGGTCATAATCTGCAATAACGAGAGTCCCCTCCATCACTTTTACGCTATATATGGGGCGTTCCATCCCAAATCGGACAGTTTGAAAAACTTTTTTTTTTATATCCTCAATTTTTTTACATTTTTTAGTTCCCATCAAAAGACCCTTCCTGTTACATTTTGAGATTTTTTGGATTACCCGTTCAGAAGATATTAAATTAACAAAAAACCCGCACTTTTTTTTGGCATTTTGGTCATAACTTCTTTGATAATGAATTCCAAATTGAAAGTTTTTTTCTTCAAAATTTTTTGTTTTTTATGGCCTTTTCAGAAAAAAATACAACAAAAATATTCGACGCGTTTTTGAATGAGTTTTTTGAGTTTTAAACTTGAAATCGCGTTTTCAAAAGTGTCATTTTTTATTTTTTTAAACAGATTTTTGAACTTAATGATTAATTATTAATTTTAAGAACCGGTCAACAATAAAAAAGTGTCAAAATAAATTCTAAATATCGAAAAAATCACTATACAGTAACAAAAGTTGGTAGTCATAATAATTTATGAGAAAAAAAAAATTTATTTTCAAAAATCGAAAAAAAATAGTAGTCATGGAAACCCCACGATCGGACTAGTCTTAAAAATTGTTGAATAGATAGATGTTTAAAGCAAAAAATTTGAACAAAAATAAAAAATGACACTCACTTTTAAAAACGCGATTTAAAGTCTAAAACTCAAAAAACTCATTCAAAAACTCGTCGAATATTTTTGTTGTATTTTTTTCTGACAAGGCCATAAAAAAACAAAAATGTTGAAAAAAAAACTTTCAATTTGGATCATTATCAAAGAAGTTACGACTAAAATACCAAAAGAAGAGCGGTTTTTTTGTTAATTTAATATCTTTCGAACGGGTAATTAGAAAAATCTCAAAATTTAACAGGAAGGGTCTTTTGATGGGTACTGAAAAATATAAAAAAATTGAGGAAAAAAAAAGTTTTTCAAACTGTCCGATTCGGGATGGAACGCCCCATATCCAAATATGTCTCATTCCACTCCAACTCCACCTGGGTCTGGACCTTGACCTCTCGGATTTGGCTCGCGATTTTTTTATATGATTGTTCCTACTTTGTAAGGCACCCAGTTTTTTTTATAGATTTCAATTTGAATCTTCTAGAATTTTTTAAACGATTTCATTGATCGACACAATTTGAAAATCTGAAAAAATTCTGAAAAACCGCGTGACAGATATCAAAATTTTTAACCTCAGCCGAAGTGGGGAGGTTTTTCCTTCTTACTATTTTTATGCTTTTTCCGAAAAAAACGTTAAAAAAAATAGAAGCGGGAGTTATTTTACTATGGATGGTTGCTGAAACATTTTCATATGTAATATCGGATTTTTCAAAAAATTTTCAGATTTTTCGTAAGAAATTTTTTTCTCTTTATTTTGCTAACATAAATGGTTCCAAAAAATCTGATTTTTTTTTCAACAATCCCATATGACATATGAAAATGTTTCAGCAATCATCCATAGTAAAATCAATCCCGCTTCTAATTTTTTCAGCCAAGCTTAGAGTCGGAGTGGGGAGATTACTATTTTCAGGCTTTTTTCGAAAAAAAACGTTTAAAAAATTAGAAGCGGGAGTCAATTTACTATGGATGGTTGCTGAAACATTTTTATTTTTGTGTCATATTGGATTGTTGAAAAAATTTTCCGATTTTTCGGAATTATTTATTAGCAAAATAAAGTAAAAAAATCTCTTGCGAAAAATCTGAAATTTTTTTCAAAAATCCGATATTACATACGAAAATGTTCCAGCAATTATCCACAGTAAAATGACTTCCGTTTCTAATTTTTTTAACGTTTTTTTTTTCGGAAAAAGCTTGAAAATAGTAAGAATGAAAAATCTCCTCACTCCGTCTCCGAGCTCAAAAATTTTGATATCTGACACACGATTTTTAAGAATTTTTTCAGATTTTTAAATTGCGTCGATCAATGAAATCGTTTTAAAAATTCTAGAAGATTCAGATCGAATCTAAAAAATCTAAAAAAAAAAACTTGGTGCCTTCCAAAGTGAGAACAAGCGTATAAAAAATCGCGAGCCAAATCCGAGAGGTCAAGGGTCAGACCCAGGTTGAGTTGACGTGGAATGAGACATATACAGCAGCGTTATGACTTGGATTTCATAACAAACGTTTATATGAATGATTATTCGTGGTACAATTGAACAATAATACTTTTCTGTATGCAAAAATTTTATAACAAAAAAAGCTCCATCTTGAGAGGAAAAAATAACTTTGTCTTCATTGTTGAAAAAAAAAAAATATAACTTTGTCTCGATTTTCGCCTCAGTATTCCAAGAAGTGAATCATATATTATAAATATCGAGGCTTTGCGCTGATAAATCGTCTCTCCGGAGGTCAGCCAAGGATAAACTCAATCTATCTTCTAAAATTTGATTTATGCTCAACGATATTGAAGGACAAATCTCAATTTCTCGACTCAATTCGTGAGATCGAGATCAGACTTCCTCATAATTAAATACTCCCACGATTCGTGAAAGATTTATCAATAAATCCTCCCGGTTTTTTTATTTGAAATGATAAAGCGTAAATTGCAAAACAAAAAAAAATAACAATCGCGTTGCAATGTGAGAGAAAAAAAAAATTTAGCGTTTGGTATCGGAGAAAAATATATTGCTTAAGCGGTCGTCAAACGTCATTTTGGATCAGTAGCTGAAAAACGATACGAGCGTCACCATCGAAAAGGCAAAAACAAAATATGACGACTGCGAATAATTGATTATTGACAATAAAGAATCGCGAGATTCATTCTCACGAACAACGTTCCATTTTTCATTGGAATAATTTTTTTGTGTGCCTCAAATTAACTCAAATGTGGTGAAAAGAGTGAATCGACGTTTTTTCGACAACGTAAAAATCGGAGAAACCGGAAATACGAAAAAGGATCCAAAAAGGAGGGTCTTTGGTCTGTAAGTATCACATTTCATTCGATGAGAATATATTTTTTGTTTCCTTCCCACATGGAAATAAAATATATCGGCAAATATTACGGAAAATATATTTTTGGATATATTAAGTATATTTTGTCCGAAAATGTATGTATTACAAATATGATTTTAGGTATATTTTTAATCTATTTAAAAATATTACAATATAAATATAAAAAATGTATTGAAGATATATACTAAGTATATCAAACATATATATTGAGGGCATGTTCTATATATTTTAGATACATTTTTAATTGGTGTTTAAATATACACAATATATATGTAAAAAATATATTTAATATATATTTCAAAGAAATATTTTCTGCCGGAAATGTACTTATCACGAATATATTTTTGAGTACATTTCTTATATGGAATATACATATTATATATTTAATATATATCTGATATATATTTTAGATACATCTAAAATGTATTTAGAATAAATAATGTACACTTCAAATATATTTTTAATATATTTTTACGTATATCGAAAAATATATTTTCCGGTATATTATATTTCCGTGTGTTTCATTTTGTAACGCTGAGAAATTGGATGGATTGAAGCTGCAATTGATTTAACAAAAATCGGGCCGAGATAAAATTTTCCGACTAAATCGGACTTTGAGAATTTTTTTGTGACATTGAATTTATATTCTTTCTCAAAAGAGCGCGTTTTTTAAAATAAAATTAATGCTTTTGAGCTAAGACAAAATCCAACTTCAGAGCCAACTTCGAAACCTCTATTCATGAGCGATTCAAAAAGGCGTTTTCTGCCCGTACAATGAATTTAGAATGTTCACCTTTACAGATACAGTTTAATTATGTATATCCGAACTTATTGCATTCGCTATAAAAATTAATATTAATATTATTCATCATTGATTTTTGTCAGTGAGATTTGGCAACCTCGTTTTTTTTGTCGAAGTTTGCACGACTGACGCGCATGCGCTGTGTAATATTCGGGGTTGTGTGTTCCGCGATCTGTGATGCCCTAACCTATAAACGGACCTGTCAATGTACAAACTTTTATTTGTAAAATACACTCATAATGAGTAGCAGTCGCGGAAAAAAAATTCGATGGAAGCGTAAAGTCGTGAGGGAACGAGTTTACTTACAGAGATTAACGCAATCGAGGGAAAAAAATCCTACAGTTAACGTGTGTGATAACGAATTATTTTTCCTTCCTCACGAGGAAAATAATTCCTCATGAATTATTTTTAATTTAGAATCGTTGTATTTTTGTTTACATATAGTTTTGTGTCTTTTTCTTTCGATTCTGTTATTTTATAGCTGTAGGAATCTATGCTTTAATGAAAAAGCAAGTTTTTCCTATCATAAACACTGTTTCCCGTGCTAATTCATTTAAAAATCCCGCGTCAGCCCGTTGCGCATGCGCATGTGCATGCGCATGCGCATGCGAGTTCAGGCTATAGCCCGGGCCCAAAACGCAGTGTTGTCGCGCCAGGCTTGCTTTTTACCAATTTTCAGGATCTTTTTATACGTTTGAATTAATTACTCAACAAAAAATCTCCTAACGCAGGAAAACTTTTGCACACGGTTTTCTTACATATAGGACTAGATCATACATTTTTTTCAAACTGTTGGCATTTCAGGTTCGTGAACGACAGAACGAATAGTGCCGGTTTTTCATGTGTAGCCATAAGAGCGCATGTTGAATCACGTTTTTTTAAATATTTAATATCTTCACAACGAGACTCCTAAGTTCGTTAAAACTTTGCACACACTTTTGGGGGATAAATATTCATAGGCTGTAAAAATTTCAAGTCGATGGCATTATTTCGAGATAACAGAGGAACATCCTTAAACAACGAAAAAAAATTCAACGTTGTTGAAGTTGCGATAAATAATAAACATCAATAAATTTTGAGTCTCGGTATATTTTTTTTGAATCTTAATTTGACCGTAGAGCGGTTAAATTAATTAAAGGGCATTAAGAGGATCGTCCAGAAAAAAATTTCATTAGAATGAATTTATTTAAATATTGGCCTAAAAATAAACTATTAGGCTGATATTTGAATTAAATTGTTGTTATTTTGAATGAATTTATTCATGCCAAATAAACAAATATTTCTCGATGTAAGACCTGTTCAATTTCCTGTGGAATATTCCATACATATTGATAATTAAAAAATTATAGTAATATCAAGATTGAATTACGTGATTATTACAACAATATCCATGATAAAATACAAGTTTGCTGGAATAAAAAAAGGGCGAAGAACCTGCGGCAAGCTCGGACCCTCGCGAAAGGCTTCGGGTTACAACCGGTAATAGAATTATCCAGTAATTTTTTTTTTTTTTTTTTTTGAACGTGAAACTGTATCTGAAGTTTATTCCACGCGACGTTCACCCGCAGTTAATAAAGTGAGCTCAATGTCTCGTGATCAGTGTGAATCGTCATCTACGTACGTTTTATGAAGATTATTTAATTTTCTAAAATTTGATACAAGTAATTTTTTAATAAATTGAATTCAACGCTCAATTTCCTAAATAAGAGTTTACGCGAAATCATAGAAAGTTGCCGAACGCAATTGAAAAAAATCAATTATTCAAAAATGTTGAAATAAAATTCTTTAAAGAGAAATATAATAATTTTTAATTATAGTACTCTGAAATTTTTAGTATTTTAGAATATCGGTAAAATTTGGGATTTTTTTGAAAAACCAAAGATTCGCTTAATTTTTCATGCAATTATCTTTCATATGAACTTACAACTTTATTTAAATATTATTAAATAAACAAATTCAATCGAATTGAAATAATTAACATAATATTTCCGGATCTCAACTTCCAACAAAAAAAAACGCTTGTTGAATGATCACAAAAATGCGTTAGCCAAAGAGAAATATAATAATTGATAATTCAAAGTACGCAGAAATTTTTTGTATTTTAGAATATCGGTAAAATTTTAGAATTTTTTGAAAAGCCAAAGATTCGCTGAATTTTTCATGCAATTATCTTTCATATGAACTTACAACTTTATTTAAATATTATTAAATAAACAAATTCAATCGAATTGAAATAATTAACATAATATTTCCGGATCTCAACTTCCAACAAAAAAAACGCTTGTTGAATGATCACAAAAATGCGTTAGCCAAAGAGAAATATAATAATTGATAATTCAAAGTACTCTGAAATTTTTTGTATTTTAGAATATCGGTAAAATTTTAGAATTTTTAGAAAACCAAAGATTCGCTTAATTTTTCATGCAATTATCTTTCATATGAACTTACAACTTTATTTAAATATTATTAAATAAACAAATTCAATCGAATTGAAATAATTAACATAATATTTCCGGATCTCAACTTCCAACAAAAAAAAACGCTTGTTGAATGATCACAAAAATGCGTTAGCCAAAGAGAAATATAATAATTGATAATTCAAAGTACGCTGAAATTTTTTGTATTTTAGAATATCGGTAAAATTTTAGAATGTTTTGAAAAGCCAAAGATTCGCTGAATTTTTCATGCAATTATCTTTCATATGAACTTACAACTTTATTGAAATATTATTAAACAAACAAATTCAATCGAATTGAAAGAATTAACATAATATTTCCGGATCTCAACTTCCAACAAAAAAAAAACGCTTGTTGAATGATCACAAAAATGCGTTAGCCAAAGAGAAATATAATAATTGATAATTCAAAGTACGCTGAAATTTTTTGTATTTTAGAATATCGGTAAAATTTTAGAATTTTTTGAAAAACCAAAGATTCGCTTAATTTTTCATGTAATTATCTTTCATATGAACTACAGCTTCATTTAAATATTATTAAATAAACAAATTCAATCGATTTAAATAATTAACATAACATTTCCGGATCTCAACTTCCAACAAAAAAAACGCTTGTTGAATGATCACTAAAATGCGTTAGCCAAGAGCAAAAAACGATCAAAAATTTTTTTTAATGACTCAACAAGTTAGAATATTGAGCTCATCGTTTTTGAAGTGAAGATAAATTTCTTTTAGCGTCATCATAAAACGCACTTTTCAATCGAATGCATTGAAACGCTGAGAAATCAAATTGCAATCATAAATGAAAAAGAAAAGAAGAATTACATTTTTAATACGAGAAATTTTTTTTACTTTATTATCATAGAATAAAATTTTTATTATAATATCTAATCAAACAAAAATGATAAATATAAAAATTTAATATTACAAACACATAAAATATTAGGGAGGGAATAATAATAAATTTTACAGTAGCTCAATAAAATATTAAGCTACTGTAAAATGATTGTCAACGTTTAAGAATTTTTTTCACAGACATAATTAATTATTAAATAATCGGCTTATTGCTATTTTATTAAGTATACATTCAACTTAATTCATAGCAATTTTTATTGAAAAATCTTAAAAATTAACAGAGATTGATATTATATCTTAATGACAAGAAAAAATTTTTCTCCATCAATATCTTGATGAAGGGTTATCTCAAAGTTTCAAAAAAATCGGTATCTATAGGAACATAACCGTCATAGATTCTGGCCGTTTTTTCTTGATTATTTACAAAATGGTGACAAATTGATTTTTTTTTTTCATTTTCAAAAGTTTTTTTCAAGCAGATTTAAAAAATAGTAATTATTAAAATTTTAAAAATCGTCTAGGTATAGACTTGGTCACTGCATTTCCATATATGAAGCATTCCACGCCACTAAAAAGACCACTAAAAAATCGTGTGATCTCAAAATGTTAGGAAAATTTTTTATAAAGGTTATTCGAGTGTCAAAAGCAAGCAGAATTTTTTTCAGATTTTTAAATCTGATTTTACACCCCCAATTTGGATACGAATATTTTTTTTTGTTTCGATTCATTTTACACGAAAAGGATTCTGGACAGCTTCAAAAAAGATGCGATTATAAAGTATATTCAAAAATCTAAATTTTATGGAGAGGTGTTTTTTTGCACTGGATCGTTTAGCATGTAAAATGAATCGAAAAAAAACATTGGTATCCAAATTGGGGGTGAATTTTTTTCAGATGAAAAAATCTGAAAAAAAATTCTGCTTGCTTTTGACACTCGAATAACCTTTAAAAAAATATTTCATAATATTTCGAGATCACACGATTTTTTTGTGGCCCACTTGGTGTGGAATGCTTCATATTTAAAAAAAAATGGAAAATCGGCTCATGAGATTTTGAGTATCGCTGGAACAAGGTCGAAAAAAGTCATTTCGTCAAACTGAGTCAATTTCCAGAATTCAAACTGAAAATCATACTAACATATTTTTGAAATAAATATTTTAGAGAAATCTAAACAAACTTTTTTGAAATTCCATTTTTTTCAGTTGCTTTGCCTTAGGGATATTCGAGTCCGATTCGGTTCTTTTAAAGATCGATTCTTTTGTTAAAAAAATCCATCTTATGAATCTATTCTTTCCTTTTCGATCTTTAGGTGAATCGATAATTCGATTTTTCATTAAATTAATTATCTATCAAAGATTCTATCAAAATTATCTATCAAAAGTCTAACATCAACATAAACATCATCGTCAAGGTCTTAGAAAAAAAAAGTATGTAAAAATGTGAAAACTTGAGAAAAAGAGTAAAAAAACTTAAAAGTGAAAATATTGAAAACATGATCCAACGAAACAAATAATCGAAAGTGAAAATATGTAAAATATCGTAAAACAATAGAATCTTATGTAATAGAAAAAAAGTCTGACTTGTTAAATATATTCATAATATTTTTAACAATATATAAAAAATTGCAAATGTGTAAAAAAATCAAAAACTATGTTTAACCATAACGAAACTTTATATTTGTTATTTTGTATTCATCATTTCGTATTAAAAATAAAGTAATCCAATTTAATCATTTTCCACAGGAAAAACTTGAAAACACTTCCGTAAACTTTAATTAGCAATTAATTTTCTTTGCGATTTTTAAAAATCGATTCTTTGGATTCGATTTTTCATGAAAATCGATTTTTTTTATTCCGTTGAAAATCGAACATATCTGCCTTCAAAGAAAGTACACGAATAAAAATCGTTTCTAATTAAAAAGGTAATTTGCAATTATCATTAAAACGGAAAAATGTTTTTTTTTTTTTTTCAGTAACGAGGTAGCAGAAAACGGGAGTCTTCTCGAGGACGAAAAATCCTGCACGATGGAAATGTTGAGTGTGAATTTTTTGACGCTCGAAATTGGCGACGAGAGTCTCGGTGACGTTTACGCTAATGAAAAAATCGACGAGAAAATAATGATGCCACGTTCGAGCGGGATCGAGATGAAATCGGCGAGATCGAACGATCGACGAGGATCGAGAAGGAAAAACCTCAGGAAGGACGACCTTGAATTGGACATTATTAGTCTCGATGAATTAGCGTGGCACGACAGTTCCGAAGATTGTTGGATCGCGATTTACGATTATGTTTACGATTGTACGGAATTTTTAAGGGGTCATCCAGGAGGACAGGACGTGATCCTTGAATATGCGGGTCGGGATGCAACGATCGCGTTTATCGGGACAGGACATTCGAGTGGAGCAAGGAAAATGCTCGAGAAATATCTGATCGGCGAATTACCGATCTGCGAGAGACTGTTTCGCAAAATCGATGGCGTCAAAATCGTCGAATAAAAAAAAAAAAAAAAAAAAAAACAATAAAAAACAAAAACAAAAACAAAAAAAAAACAAACAAAAAAACAAACAAACAAACAAACAAAAAAAACAAAAACAAAAAAAACAAATAAACAAACAAACAAAACAAAAAAAAACACAAAAAAACACAAAAAACAAAAAAAACAAAAACAACAACAAAAACAAAACGAAAAAAAAACGAAAAAAAAACGAAACAAAAAAGAAAACGAAAAAAAACGAAAAAAAAGAAAAAAAACGAAAAAAACGGAAAAAAAAGAAAAAAAACTTTAGAATTTAAAAAAAAGTGGCCGAGGAGTGGGACCATTTTTTTTTTGCGATCTCACGAATGTATTGTCACAGTATGAGATTAATGGAGGAAAAACGATAACGATTTATCAATTATCGCTATTATTGTAATTTTTTTTTTTTTCGTATTATTATATTATCGTTAGAGCTTATCGTCTTTAGTTCATTACTATCGAAACTTAACGCTGCATTTCGTCACTTTCACTGCCACAAAGTGACATTGGACGTCTCTTGCATGTGCAAGAGGAAACAAAAAATCGTGCGAGATAATTCGAGTGAGAGGGAATGGAAAAAAAAACAGTAAATTAACAAAACAATGTGCAAATTTTTGCGATAATTTTATTTAAATTAAGAATGACTCAATGACTCCCCCAAAAAGCATTCGATGCCAATTTCCGTATTTTATTATTTTCAATGTTATAATGTTGAGAAATAATCCCAAATTTTTGGATTTTTCTTCCGGACAATAAGAGGAATAAATTGGGAATTTCAAGGATTAAGAATTGAGAATTAAGAATATAAGAATAAATTCGGGTGAATAAAATTTGAAAAAAATATATCATCCCTTTTTTAATCTCCGAAATTATTGCAAACCGAAAATTCTAACATAATTCAGATTAATTTTTTGTGGCGTATTAACAATCCCAATTTTTGAAAGTTTTTTTCTGGACAATATCAGGAATAAATTGAGAAAGACGAGGACAACTATTATTTTGGTGAATAAAATGAGCAGAGAAAATTATCGTCCCTCTGTTATCGCTAAAGTTTGCAAGAGGAAAAATTAAAAATAATTCAGATTCCTTTTTTTTGTCTCATTGTGACAACGTAAAAAATCTTATATATTTGAGGGATTTTTTTTTTTGATAATACGAGGAATAATTAAAAAAATATGAGGATGATGACAATTTTGGGGAGTAAAATTTGAAAAAAATCATCATCCTTCTTTTATCGCACAAGTTTGCAAGCTGAAAAATCTAATTGGAAAATAAATCAGACTTTTAGAAGATTGTTTATACATTATAGGAAAATATAACAAAGGTCCTTACATTTACAGTTTTTTTTTTTACCATTCACGTTGGAAAAGTCCATTGATTCCAGTTACCAAGATTCAATGGCCAATTTCCATTGCAGCGATAAATTATTCTTGAGACGAAAATAGTTCTTGAAATAAATTAAAATTTTTATTCTCTCAATTTATCTTTACACTATACAGTTTCTTATATCTGCGTTTTTCTCATACGTGTGTCTGCGTATGCGTTTGTTTATTTGTTTTTTTTTTTTCAATTTCTAAACCCTTTTTGGAAAATGGCAGTAGTGCTCAAACGTATTTAGACCCAAAAAGGTGGCAGTTAATTCAGCTAATTATCAGATATTATATATACATATAATATATATATGGGGCGTTCCATCCCAAATCGGTAAGTTTGCGAAACTTTTTTTTGTAATTTCCGCAATTTTTTAATATTTTTTAGTACCCATCAAGAGCCTTCCTGTTAAATTTTGAGATTTTTTTCATTACCCGTTCAAAAGATATTAAATTAACAAAAAACCGCTCTTTTTTTAGAATTTTGGTCATAACTTCTTTAATAATGGTCCAAATTAAAATTTTTTTTTTCAAAATTTTTGTTTTTTTATGGCCTTTTCAGAAAAAAAATACAACAAAAATATTCGACCCGTTTTCGAATGAGTTTTTTGAGTTTTAAACTTTAAATCGCGTTTTTAAAAGTGAGTGTCATTTTTTATTTTTATTTTTAAATTTTTTGCTTTAAACATCTATTTATTCAACAATTTTTAAGACTAGTTCGATCGTGGGATTTCAATGACTACTATTTTTCGATTTTTGAAAATAAATTTTTTTTTTTTTTAAATTATTATGAATACCAATTTTTGTTACTGTATAGTATTTTTTTAATATTTAGAATTTATTTTGTAACTTTTTTATTCTTAACAGGTTCTTAAAATGTAATAATTAATCATTAAGTCTGTTTATGAACAATAATAACAACAGTTTTTATTTATTCACGTATTACAGTTTAAAACTCAAAAAACTCATTCAAAAATGCGTCGAATATTTTTGTTGATTTTTTTTCTCAAAAGGCCATAAAAAACAAAAATTTTGAAAAAAAACTTTCAATTTGGACCATTATTAAAGAAGTTATGACCAAAATACCAAAAAAAGAGCGATTTTTTTTATTAATTCAATATCTTTTGAACGGATAATCAAAAAAATCTCAAAATTCAACAGGAAGGGTCTTTTGATGGGTACTAAAAATTAGAAAAAAATTGAGGAAAAAAAAAAGTTTTTCAGACTGTCCGATTTGGGATGGATTTTCCCATATATATTTTTCAATTTCCATTTCCTCTTCTTTCACGACTATATATAACACTCAACACCTAGCGTGTTTTTTTTTCCATCTGCCATGTGAAAACAGCTCCCGAGTGTCAAAGCGGTAAAAATGGTAAAAAAAAAAAATACAATCATCCCCAAACGTGGATTTATCGATGAATTAAAAATTTCCATTTTCGAGTTAAGAAATAATATATAAAGAAAGTATTAGATTTTTTCGTGGTCGATTTTTTTTCCATGCAAAAATTTGCAAGAGAATTATTTTTTGTCATCGACAATGGGAAATTGGTTTGGAAAAAAGAAAGAAAATATTAGAATTTTTTGTGGTCGATTTTCCTTCATGCAAAAATTTTCAAGAGAATTCCTCAGCTGAGCCAGAATTATTTTTTGACATCATGGAAAATTGTCGTTTTTTTTTTGACACTCGGTAGCTTTTGGTTCATTCTTCGAAAACGCGACTCTGCTCGATTGTTTTTTTTTTTTTTTTTTGGGTCTCTAGCCTACAGCACTATGACGACAAGCACACTGAGACACTGCGCCAATCCGTTCGAGTGACAAAAACATCCGGCTCGTGATTTTAGTGCGATTACTTTTTTCCCAATCCTTTGTTTTTTTTTGTTTTCAACAAAAAAAATCACACTTTTTTCCGCGAAAAAATCGTTCTCCCCTCGCACACATTTCCTATAGTTAATAATTAACAATTTCAAGAGTGTTGTTCATTAAAGTATATCTTTTTCTCTCGTCTTGTTTGATTTTTTTTTCTTTCTCTTCTCATAAGCGTAATATTTCAACCTAGGAGCTAATTTTTTCATCGACATGACTAAACGATAATCGATACATTTTCTATTATATATATATCTATATATATATATGTGTGTGTGTGTTTATTGTATTTATATAATTTACAAGTGTTAAAAATAAATTGTGTGACAAAAATGTCAACGAGAAATTTACGTAGCGCGAATGTACTATTTCTTTTTCGTTTTAAATTCCTTTTATATCACTCAGTACAATAATAAGCGCTTTTACGTCCGCAAGCGGACGTGAAAATGTCCATATTGCACCTCGTGTTATAAAATATCGTACATAATGTACTATTATCTAATTCTCTATTTCTCCATTTACGAGCGAGGCAAACGACGATTATCGTTCTGTTTTATATTATATTATAAAAAAGCTAATTCACGATGGAAACTATCGATGCATAATATTGTTAATAATAATAATAATACAAGTGATAATATTAATAATTTGTTTAGCTACGATGATAAATTGAGTTAAAATCGCGTGTGCTCTGTCTCGAAAAAATGTGACAATATATATTATGGTCCCTGAAAATGCACAATCGATTAAGGATGCATATAAGCAGTTGCGTCAAAAACTTACGAGTCGTGTGAAATATTGTGAAATTATTAGATAATTTTAAAATTATTTTCGTGTTATTACATGTCATTTTAATTACAATCACTTGAAATAACTGTATTTGTTTAATTTTTATTCTGAGAAATGTACAATTTTCCATTCGAATATTGTCCAATTGTATAGATAAAGAGTACTTTGAGTTCCGAGTACCAAGCACTAAGTACTTCAAGTGCCAAGTACAAAGTTGCTCAAGTACTAATTACGAAATACACTACAGGCGAAAAGTTTGCGGACAAAACTTCACAAAAGGTCTGGAACGTTATTTTATGCCGTTTTCCCGGAAGTCAATGTAAATTAATTTAACAAACGGCATTTTAAGGGGGAAGAATACGGCTTCATTTTCTGTTTTTAAAAATTATTTTTACAATTTGTTTTAAGATTTGGACTCTATTTTGAAGACAACTGTTTTCGCCTTTTTCCCCCTCTCTTCAGTTGCACCCATCTTCTAGAGGAATTTTTTTAATACATTTCATGATTGGATTCTTAGAGGGGAAAGTTTGAGCTTCAATTTCCTTTTTTTTTAAACTTTAAGCGATTTTTTTTTCCAAAGTTATTCTGTTTTTTATGAGAAAAGAGGAAATTTGAAAAATGCCGTATAACACGAAATCAAAGAGGATTCATGAAAAACTTCAGGAGAGCAAAAAGTTGCGTCTGTTTTTGTTGAGTTCGGAGGAATTTTTTCAGATTTTTTTTCGACAATTTTTTTTTCTCATGTTGAGGCTGGAAAAAAAATTTCGGAGAAAAATTAAAAAAAAAATTCCAATTCGTTGAATGTGGTAAAATAAAGTATTTTACCCTCATGGAATTTTATCAATAATCCCATAGTTCTCGAGTTATGGTAATTGAATGATCTGAGCTCCGACCCGGAAAATAAGAAAAAAGAAATTCGAAAAAAAAATCTGAAAAAATTCCTCCGAACTCATCAAAAACAGACGCAACTTTTTGCTATTCTGAAGTTTTTCATTAATCCTCTTTGTTTTCGTGTTATGCGGCATTTTTCAAATTTCCTCTTTTTTCACAAAAAACGGAATAACTTTGGAAAAAAAATCGCTCAAAGTTTACAAAAGAAAAGGAAATTGAAGCTCAAACTTTTCCCTTCATGAATCCAATTGTAAAAATGTATTAAACAAATTTCCTCCAGAAAATGGGTGCACCTGAAGAGAGGGGGAAAAAGGCGAAAAACAGCTGTTTACAAAATAGAGTCCAAATCTAAAAACAATTTGTAAAAATAATTGAAAAACCAGGAAATGAAGCCGAATTCTTCCCCTTTAAAATGCCGCTTGTTAAATTAGTCTACGTTGATTTCCGGCGAAATGGCGTAAAAAAAACCTTCCAGACCTTTTTTGAAGTTTTCACAGAAACTTTTCACCTGTAATTTACCTCAAATACCAATTACAAAGTACCTCAAGTACTAAGTATAGAGCAGAGTTGTGAAAATAGTAATGTAAAAGTAATGCATTACTCATTACTTTAAACAATGTGTATTGGACAAGTTTTCCATTACAAATTACAAAAGTAATGTATAATGTATGCATGTTCCATTACAATTTAAAAAAGTAATGTGTAATGGATGCATGTCCCATTACAAATAAAAAAAAGTAATGTGTAATGGATGCATGTGCGATTACAAATAAAAAAAGTAATGTGTAATGGATGCGTGTTCCATTGCAAATAAAAAAGTAATGTGTAATGAATGCATGTTCCATTACAAATAAAAAAAAGTAATGTGTAATGTATGCATGTTCCATTACGAATGAAAATAGTAATGTGTAATGGATGCGTGTTCCATTACAATTAAAAAAAATAATGTGTAATGAATGCATGTCCCATTTCAAATAAAAAAGTAATGTGTAATGGATGCATGTGCAATTACATATAAAAAAAGTAATGTGTAATGGATGCGTGTTCCATTACAAATAAAAAAGTAATGTGTAATGAATGCATGTGCCATTACAAATAAAAAAAGTAATGTGTAATGGATGCGTGTTCCATTACAAATAAAAAAGTAATGTGTAATATATACACGTTCCATTACAAATCACAATTAAAAAAAAAAAGTAATTTGCAGTGGGGAATATTCCATAACAAATAGAAAAATTGTCGTGCTCGTATCAGAAACTTGCACTTTGCCGTCTCATTATTTTATTTCGCTCACTAAAAGTTCATCCACAATTATCATAAATTATCCATAAAGTTAAAAAAAAGAACATGCACATTATTTAGGGATTCAATAAAGCGACAAATTATTTATCAGTAACTTGTAACTTTTATTAGATTGCTTATAATTATGGATAACAGCGTGTAAAAGCAAGTTCAATATAAAGTTGGATAATTTTTGGGGTTGAGTACATTTTCATACTTCATATTTAACGATGAACTCTCTGTTTTTTTGTTTCTATTTTTTAACTTTATGGATCGTTTGTGATAATTGTGGATGAACTTTTACTGAGTGAAATAAAATAATGAGACAGCAATTTGCAAGTTTTTAATACGAGCACGGCAATTTTTCTATTTGTAATGGAATATTCTCCACTGCAAATTACTTTTTTATTTGTAATGGCACATGCATCCATTACACAGTACTTTTTTAATTTGTAATGGGACGTGCATCCATTACACATTACTTATTTCATTTGTGATGGGACATGCATCCATTACACATTACTTTTTTCATTTGTAATGGAACATGCATACATTACACATTACTTTTTGTATTTGTAATGGAACACGCATCCATTACACATTACTTTTTTATTTGTAATGGCACATGCATCCATTACACATTACTTTTTTTTTTTATTTGTAATGGGTCATGCATCCATTACACATTACTTTTTTTATTTGTAATGGAACATGCATACATTACACATTACTTTTTTTATTTGTAATGGGACGTGCATCCATTACACATTACTTATTTCATTTGGGATGGGACATGCATCCATTACACATTACTTTTTTCATTTGTAATGGAACATGCATACATTACACATTACTTTTTGTATTTGTAATGGAACACGCATCCATTACACATTACTTTTTTATTTGTAATGGCACATGCATCCATTACACATTACTTTTTTTTTTATTTGTAATGGAACATGCATACATTACACATTACTTTTTTTATTTGTAATGAGACATGCATCCATTACACGTTACTTTTTTATTTGTAATGAAACGCGCATCCATTACACATTACTTTTTTTTATTTGTAATGGCACATGCATCCATTACACATTACTTTTTTTATTCGTAATGGCACATTATGCAGTGTAATGGGTGATAAATAAAGTAATGCATTATCAAAGTAATGCATTATTTACAACTCTGGTACAGAGTACCTCAAGTATTGAGTAAATCGTACCTCAAGTACTAAGTGCAACGTGACCCAAGTACTAATTGCGAAGTACCTCAAGTACTGAATACAAAATATCTTAAGTACAAAGTACAAAGTACTTTGAATACTATTTACCAAGTACGAGTACAAGCCCAAATGAACCAAATGAACCAAGTAAGTATAAGGTACTTTCATTACTGAATACGTTATACTTTGAGTCCTGATTATGAGATAGACCTCATACTGATTTGACTTAGAGTACTGATTTGACTTTGAGTACTGATTTGAGTATCAGACCTCATGCTCAAAGTACTTTTATTGCGAGGACTACGAGTACTATGGACAGAGAATCTCGAGATTTTTCAAGCTCGCACAATTTCCCACTTCACACGATTCATATTTTTACAAAATCATGAAAACTGGTCAAAATGCCTATAAACGGAATTCCATACGAGAAAATATTGTTTAGACTATAGCGTAAATATAATTATTTCTCAGTATTGTTGTTAAAGCTCAATTTTTGTAAAATTTCTTCTCGTTAAGGACGAAAAGAATGATCGAATCTTATCGCAAAAAAAAAAACAATATTTTTTTATCGCCAATTATCCTTCCGTTAATTCGTATTTTTCCTTTGAATCTTGTTCTAAAAGCTACGATTATCGATTAAGCTAATCGCAAGACAATCATCTTCTTACATTTTTCTTTCTTATTTTTTTTTCTTCGGACGGAGAGTAATTACATTTTTGTTTCCTTCGTGTTTTTTTTCTGCACGTGCACATGTTTTCTTTATTATATCCTTAGGATTCTTTGCTTGCGTGTTTTTTTTTAAATCTTCAGCGAAATAATTGTCGTTGAGTTTAATCAATTAGTTATCTTCATTATGAGGAATATGAGAAATTTTTTTTTCCTCTTTCGAATCGTATTTCGAGAAAAAAAATTTTTTAGAGAGTACAATAAAAGGAAAGAGCGACGGAAACAGGAGACTCTTTTTTTTTACGTATCGAAAATCATATCATGAGATCATTTTTATTGGCTCGCCGTGTCCGCGACGAACGTATTGTAAAAAAATAATAATGATAACAATAATAATTTTTTTTTTTTGTAACAACAGTTATTATAGGATCAGAAAATTCGCGTGGTGCGAATTTTCAATTTTTCAATCATTGGCACTGAGTTTCAAATAAATAATCGTAATTAAAAAAAAAAGATGCGTTTTTTCACGCATTTTGATATGCTGGCGTTATATTGCTCGGATTCTCACTTGTTTGATTCAATAAAAAAATTACAGTAAGCAAAATAAATTAAACAAGATAATTAACGGACGAATTATGATGATTAAAATGAAAACCATCACAGTGACGATTTTTTTGTTGCTGTAAACAATTTTTTTCCATTTGAAAAAATAAAAATATAATAAAAAAATAGAACTGACACTTTGTCAATAAATAATACTTATCGTTTTTTTACAAAATACAAAAAAATTTGAATAAATTAACAATCTTTTGTTTTCACCGTTTGCATTCACTCGAGCAAAAACAGAGTCTGAAATGTGTCATCTTAACGATTAGTGGATTGAAAAATTTCATAAAAAATGAATAATATCCATCCTTTGGCAATTGGTTAAATTTTCGTTTCAGTTATACAAACGACGAATTTTGTTAATGACGTGACGACGATCTACGCAACAGACAAAAATATACTACGGGAAGCATTGAATGGCGATAGGATATTTTTCTTTTTTTTTTTACGAAAAACCTTTCCTTTCATCTGTGTGTGTTTTTTTTCCATGGGTGATTCATCTTTTGAGGAAACGGAAGAATCCTCGACTCTTATCGGGCGGGGGCGCCATAAGCATTGGCACTTGATTCTTGTGCGTTATGTGGATCTGAAAAACAATTTTTTTTCATTTTAATAAATTTTCATAACCTCAAAAAAAAATGAAAATTAAATATTGAAGCTAAATATATAAGGGACATTCCACCAATTCTTGACTAAAGTTGTGCCGGGGGGTCTGAATTCTGGACAACAACATTTTTTATTGAAAAGTACATTACAAAGAGAGCTTTCATGATTTTTTTCAATTTTTTTCGTCCGACCCTTTCGAAGATACGGTAGATCGAAAATTGCAAGATTTGCAATTATTGACTTTAGATATTAAAAATATCAATCCCTTGTAAAATTTCTAAAAATATATTAAATATTGGTTTTTGTGTAGAAAAAGCTCAGCTTTCTGAAAAAAATATTTTTAATTTTCTCCAGTATCAGGAAAACCCTAAAAAATGAGGTCAAAAAGTAAAATACGCTTTTTCGACCAATGTATAATTTTTAACATTTTTTAAAATATTTTTTCGAAAAGCTGAGACTTTTTTACATGGGAAAGGTATGTTTTGATTTTGGGAATATTTAAAAATAAACCATAGCAAAATAAAGTTGAAACTTTTGTGAGGAATTGCCGATAAGTATTGTGCTGCCGTCACGGTCGATACACGAACTATCGAATCAAGTTTGAAAATGTCTGTACATAGCATTATATTCAGCGATTATGTAGTGAATATATATATTCAAAGTGTGAAGTGGGTAAGAAATAAAAATTATTATACAAAAGCGATATGACAAGGATCAAATCTTTATTATTTGTACTCTTCTTGTCACTGTTGACAGAGAAACATTTCCTACAATAGCAGAACTTTTATCAGCCTTGGCATTGTATGATTGGGCACGTGAGTCATTTAAAAATATTGATTTCACTTTCATTTCAAATGAGAAATACGAAGTACGCGCAGCACAGCTAAAGTCCAGATTTGCTAATGCTGTGGCTGTAAAAAAAGACGCAATCTATGCATTGTATTATCCCTGATGTCGAGAATCATGGTTCTGCTATTGTAAGAAATGTTTCTCTGCCAACAGTGACAAGAAGAGTACAAATAATAAAGATTTGATCCTTGTCATATCGCTTCTGTATAATAATTTTAATTTCTTATCCACTTCACACTTTGAACATGTATATTCACTACATAATCGCTGAATATAATGCTATGTACAGAAATTTTCAAACTTGATTCGATAGTTCGTGTATCGACCGTGACGGCAGCACAATACTTATCGGCAATTCATCACAAAAGTTTCAACTTTATTTTGCTATGGTTTATTTTTGAATATTCCCAAAATCAAAACATACCTTCCCCATGTAAAAAAGTCTCAGCTTTTCGAAAAAAATATTTTAAAAAATATCAAAAATGATACATTGGTCGAAAAAGCGTATTTTATTTTTTGACCCTATTTTTCGGGGTTTTCCTGATACTGGAAGAAATTGAAAATATTTTTTTCAGAAAGCTGAGCTTTTTTTACACAAAAACCAATATTTAATATATTTTTAGAAATTTTACAAGGGATTGATATTTTTAATATCTAAAGTCAATAATTGCAAATCTTGCAATTTTCGATCTACTGTATCTTCAAAAGGGTTGGACGAAAAAAATTGAAAAAAATCATGGAAGCTCTCTTTGTTATGTACTTTTCAATAACAATTTTTGTTACCCAGAATTCAGACCCCCCGGCACAACTTTAGTCAAGAATTGGTGGAATGACCCATAAATATACGCCTTTTCTTAGAGGACCTCCCGGAGATCGGCTATAGCAACTTCGAGAATCTTTTTTTTTTTGTTAAGAAAAATTTCAAAATAAAGTTAAATCTTACAGGAGGGTGTATTCAAATTTTTACGTTAATAAATTAAAATGACTTTCTAGAAAAAATTCTTGAAAAATCGTTTTTTTGACCTCTCGACTGCGTATGACCTCTTAAAAAAATTATATACCGTGCATGGTCCTTGCATCCATGGTTCACCATCAATTTGCATGGGAAATCTCTTAGTTGTCGTGATCGTCACGCTACTGCATTGCGCCAAACGTCTGCCGGATTCTCGGAGACCAGTTTTCACCTGTCCCATGTGAAGACAATTGTCCAATCCAATGACCTCTATGAGATTGTCACCGATATCTATGTTAGGATTGTTTTGGCAATTAATTCTTCGTCATTGCACTTTTATCATAATTTTTGGGAGAAAAACTGGAATCCCAGTGGACACAGTAATGTTGCAGCAATGTAACGGCAATGTTACCTTTGTAACATGTAACATTACATAGACGTTACATGTAAGTTACAATTTCCTACTCAGCAATATAACATTGTTATATAGCAGTTACGTAACATTTACGTAACAGTTGTGTAACAGTTATGTAACCTGCATGTAACAAATGTTACATAACATGTTACTTACACGTTATATTGCCGCAATATTACATAGGTTACATTACTGTAATGTAACAAACTTATATACCAGGTATGTAATCTGCATGTAACAAATGTTACCTAACATGTTACTGCACGTTACATAACAGCAATGTTACATAGGAGTAACATTGCAACGTCACATGTAACTTCCATGTTACATTGCTGCAACATAACGTGTTCACTGGGATTATATAAAATTGTAATTGTAAAATTGTAAAATTGTAAAATGGTAAACTTATAAATTATGAAATTTTAAAATTGTGAAATAGTTAAACCGTTAAATTGTTAAATACAATCGGAAACGTTAAAAATAAAAAACAATATACGAGGCATTCCACGTCAAGTCGGCCACCCTATTTTTTAAAATCACCGAAAATCGCATACAAATTTTTATAAAGTAGTTCTAAAGTTCAAGAAAATTCATGATTTTTTTCAGATTTTTATATTACATGTTTTAGCCGGAAAAAAATACAAAAAATGTTCTTGTTCCATTTCGTAACTCGAAAATTATTCAACGTACGAAAAAAAAGTACAATATGAAATTTAGGATTTTCAACGTACTTTTCACTGAAATTTTTTACGAACTCCTCCAGAAGCTCTATATGCCATTTTCGGAGCAAATAATGTTTTGATACTTTTTTTCTCAGAATTGACATCTTCGATTTGTCCGTAGTTCAAACAGTTTTTCACTTGATATATTTACAGACTATTAAAAAATTGGCTCAGTGGAGAATCCATTCCTTCCCATGCGTTTTTCATCCCAAATGAATACACAAATTTCTCTGTGCATTAACAGGGTTGAGACTATCCATAGATACTTTCTAAAGCCCGCATTTTTGTTTATTTTTTGTACTTTTACCATTTTTTAAAACTTTTTTCATTTTTATTTTTTTAAATATCTTTTTTTACATTTTAATAAACTTAATCAATGGACCCCACGGACACCGATAGAGTCTATTCAAATTAAAATC
Organism: Alloplasta piceator; assembly: GCA_946863875.1. Lineage (NCBI taxonomy): Eukaryota > Metazoa > Arthropoda > Insecta > Hymenoptera > Ichneumonidae > Alloplasta > Alloplasta piceator. Next base: position 10,309,559 of record OX333081.1, on the reverse strand, counting down.
AAAGGCTATTCACGTCTCCCGATCGCAAAAAAGAATTAATTTACCCTCTTTGGATACACCGACGTTTCTATGGCCAATGAGTACTTTTTTAGTTCGATTTGGGCATGATTTTTGGGAATGAAGCTACGATACTGCTTTGTTCCTGGAATCGTCTTCGCATTATCAAAACGAGATTATTTTATTATTTTTCCCTGTCTACGATTAATAATAATAAAATATCAATATCTACACTATTTCATTAAATCACTCTATAATGATAGATTGTATCATTAAAAATGTATTTGAAATAATGGATTTTCCACTACGCCAATTTTTCTATAGTCTGTAAATATATCAAGTAAAAACCGTTAAAACTACAGACAAATCGAAGATGTCAATTCTGAGAAAAAAAAATGTCAAAACATTATTTGCTCCGAAAATGACATATAGAGCTTTCGAAAGAGTTTGTAACAAATTTCAGTGAAACGCACGTTAAAAATCCTAAATTTTATTTTCTACTGTTTTTTTTTGTACGATGAATAATTTTCGAGTTACAAAATGCGACGAACAAATTTTTCGTATTTTTTTCCGGCTAAAAAATGTAATTTAAAAATCTGAAAAAAATCACAAATTTTCTTGATAGTTGGAACTACTTTCTAAAAATTTGTATGCGATTTTAGGCGATTTCATAAAATGGGGTGGCTGACTTGACGTGGAATGCCCCATATATTTTCTTTGATCTAAACCTTGTATAGCTGCGGTTAGATCGACGGAATTGAAACTGCTTGTGCTGAGCTCTTTGTCAGGTCGTTTCTTCCGTTTGCCAAGACGATGACGAGTGTGATGCTCGCCCCAAAGATTGGAGCCACCGTGCGTGAATGGAATGTTCAACAGGGCAACACCCTGCAATGATGGACCATGTGCCAAATCCAGGGGAGTGCCGTCACACTGGTCAAGAAAAAAAAATATCACAAAAATAATTATTCTGAAGTATCACAATGAGAAGATTATTATGTTACGCAAATTAAGGTACTAGTCGACTTTAGAAGGCAAAAAAAAGAAAATTGTTAAGATTTTTTTTCTCAGTTCCGTTATCAAATGTGGCGATAAAACTGTTTTCACAACATTGATTCATCCTTCGAAAGTACAAAAAAAAATATTATCCTTTATTTTGATTCTTTGATTAATTTATAGAAGGCGCCAAGGTCGAAAATGTCTTTTCCCATGGCCGACGGTTAATCTCAGGATTGAAATTTTAAAGAGGAAGGTTTCTTACACAACAATTTACCAGCGTTAATGAAAAATGAAATAACGTTGAAAAAAAGTTAAAAAATTTTTTGAATTCCTAAACAGTACAATTGTAAAATTGAAATGTTAAAATGCCAAAATCGCAAATGCAGATTTTTCGCTTGATAATTCAAGTAACATTGAACATTTTTTTACTGCTACGTTATTAGCGAAGAGATTTGCGGATATATCGTTTATGAATTTCTTATACTCACGATTATCTCGATATTTTCATGAAGATTCTTGCAGCTCGCCGCAAATTGCTCGGACGTTGCAAATTCAAAGTACCACAATTTGTTTTTCATACGACTGGTAAATTTTTCAGGATTCTTTTCTCTCTCAAGATGAAATTTGTTACATATCGCCGCATCAACGCCGATCGAAAAATAATTATTTATAATATTGTACGGTATGCTGTCCTGATTTGGTTTTCTCTCTTCCTTCTGATCGGTAACCTCGATGTGCCATCGATCCATCATCACAGGTGTTGCTTTTTCTATTTTCTGCAATGTTTTTTTTTTAATTACGAAAAAAGTTCTTCGATCAATTTTCAGTTTATGAGAATTAGATAAATCAATTGATGGGAATAAATTTTTAAAGCGATGGGAATAAAATGTTCAACTGATGGGAATCAACGTCTCAATCCATGGAAAAAGGAAGACCAATTCATGTGAATCGATTAATGGGCAAGAAAATATCAAGTGATGGGAATTATAATTTCGACTGATGGGAATCAAATTTTCTAATTGATAGTAATTCAATGGATAATTCTTAATTAATAAAAAAGATCAATTTATTGGATTTTAGAGTTCTTTTACTCACTTTGAGAACTTTGTGTATCGCTTCACCCTCGTAACCTCCGCCCCATCGCAAACATCTCGCCAGATCGTTGCCAGTTCCTAGTGGAATCACCCCAACAGCCGGCTGATGCTCGAATTGAACACGATCTGCATTTAAAAAAAAAAGAAATATTTCATTCTCAGATTAAAAAAAAAAATCTGAAAATCAAAAACCAAAAATCATGAATTAACTGACCCATAGTTTCCAATATCCATCCTACGGTTCCGTCACCACCGCAACATATGACCTTGAAGCTCTCGACGTCCTTGAACATCTGAAGACCCTGCATAGGGCCACCAGTAGCTAGATTGTGTACCTGTCGCGGATTCAATATATACTGAAATTTTCTCAACATTCTTTCGCCCTGTCGACCTCCCGATTTTGGATTAATAAAGACCAAAAGTGGCGTCGAACCGGACAATGGTGTTATCTGAAAGGACATTGCCGGCTGCTGATTCGATGAGCCACCGGACGACAGAAAAGCACCCTAAAATAAAAGATCAAACATACAATTTTTTGTCAAAAAATATCATTTCGTATTTTGAATAATTTTTGAATTCATTCCATCATAAAACGGTGAGCATTTTTTTATCCTATGGATTAATAATTAATGAGTAATCAATGAGCATTTTCTTATCCTTCAGCTTATCGATTCATAATTAATTAATGATTCAAATGATCTGAATTAATCGGAGATTTAATTCATCTCAATTAAATCTGACCCACAGGATCTCAATTTTCAACTGATTGGAATAAACGGACGGGAATAAATATACAGCGGATGGCAACAATTATACAAGTGATGGGAATAAATATACAACTGATGCCAACAAATGTACAACGGATGGGAATAAATATACAACTGATGGCAACAAATGTACATCGGATGGGAATAAATATGCAACTGATGGGAATAAATATACAACTGATGGGAATAAATATATAGCTGATGGGAATAAATATATAAGTGATAGCAATAAATATATACAGCTTATCGATTAATAATTAATGATAAAACAATGAGCATTTTATTATCCTTCAGCTTATCGATTAATAATTAATTAATTATTCAAATTATTTGAATTAACTGGGGATTTAATTCATTTCAATTACATATCTGATCCACAGGGTCTCAATTTTAAACTGATTGGAATCAAATGTGGAATCAAACGGATGGGAATAAATATACAACTGATGGGAATAAAGTTACAACTGATGGGAATAAATATACAACTGATAGAAACAAATATACAACTGATGGGGATAAATATACAACCTATGGGAATGCATATATAGCTGATGGAGGTAATTACACAACGGATGGGACTAAATATACAACTGGTGGCAATAAATGTGCCACTGATGGGAATAAAATTACAACAATGGATGGGAATAAACGTACAATCGAATTATTTTTTTAATGGAATTTTGATTTTAATTACCGAACCAATGGAAGACGTATCCTGGCCATGTTTGCTGCCTCTCTTGCTATCCCTCGACAGAGATCTCTGTCTGTCGAGTACAACCGGGCAAATTGCGTTCGGTGGAAGAATGTGAATGGCATTATCACCGAGTGTACACTCGGCTCTGACCTGTGATACGCATCTGTTATGCAGCTGAAAAAAATAAAAAATTGTTATTCAAACAGATTTTACTTTCGATTATTTTATCATGATGAATTTTTTTTTTCGCTAACGTTATGAAAATGTCAATAGCTTACCGTCAATTGACACCATCGACAGTGAAGACCCGTTATGCCATTGTAACTTTTTATCGTTTTTTTGCACTTTGAACATTTACCGTGACAATTACCTTCGACCCAATGATGGGCCATGTTCTGTGATGTTTTTTTGCTCTTGACGTATGTTGCTATGCACGATGCTGGAGCACGTTGAACGCATCTCTCATGAACTGTGTACTTGCAGACTGAAACGATAAATTCCCAAGTGGACAAATTGAATTATCAATCGATCGGAATTTGTTTGAATACAAAATATCTAATTGATTCAAAGGGTCTGAATCAACTGGAGATTAAATTCTTCGCAATTAAATATCCAATCCAAAGGATCTCAATTTTCAACGGATTGGAATCAAATATACAACTGATGGGAATAAATGTGCAATCGATGGGAATCGAATGAACAATTTACAAAAGTGAATGAATGTCCAATTGATGAATTGAGTAGAGATTTATTGAAATATCCAATTCACAGGATCTCAATTTCAGCCTGATTGGAATCACATACATATATAACTAATGGGAATATACAATCGATGGGAATCAGCTGAATACTTAATGGAAATCAAATGGACAATTGACAGGAAGCGCAATTAATGAAAATCAAAGATGTAATTGATGGAAATCAAATGTTTTGTTGATGGAAATCGAATGTACAATTGATGGGAATCGAATATACAATTCACCATATTATCTTGTCAAAGTTCGCATTAATCTCAATCTCTGACAAACAAATCAGTTGTTTTAAGCGTACTTACAAACGCAGCAGAGACCCTTTTTTCCAAGACCAACGAGCATATTTAAACAGAGATTGCAATACGCTGGTTTGCTGAAGTGCTTCAGCCTCCAGAGATGATTACCGTCCTCCTTGACGTGAGAATCGAGACCGAGAAGCACGAGAAGAGGAATTGTCGTGAGACCACCTCGTTTCCATTCCTCGAGGGAAACCGTACCGTCCGCATCGTAATCGATCTCTATCATCATGTCTTTGAGAATCTGCAATAATAATAAAAACGTAAATAACGAATGCGCATGGAATATATGATAAAATACTGCATAGTCAGATTATAAGCAGCGATGGGCCAATGTGTAATTACCCATTATCAAATTAAATGAAATATAATTATACCCATTACTTTAAGCATTTTAATTACCCATTACTTTGAGCAGTTGTAATTAAATAAAATTTAATTAAAATGCTCGAAGTAATTTAATTACAAATACTGTAAGTAATGGGTAATTAATTGATTACCAAATTAATTACCAAATTTAAAGGCAGGTTTGCAAATAATGCATTACTTTTTTTAATGCATTTGCATTTTCATTGACCTCTAACATTTAATGGTTATTGGAAATAATTTCCATTAATCATCAACATTTAATGGTTAATGGAAATAATTTCCATTAATCATTAACTATTAAATGTTAATGGTTAATGAAAATTAATTTCATTAGGCATTAAAAAAGTAATGGTTAATGCATTACTTTTTCATAAAAAATTTCGCAACCCTGGACGAACGTCATCAAAACACTGCGTATAAACTGTGACATTTCGAGCATTTTAATTAAATTAAATTTAATTAAAATGCTCGAAGTAATGAGTAAGGAAATTAAATTTAATTAAAATACTCGAAGTAATGGGTAATTAAATTAAATTTAATTAAAATGCTCGAAGTAACGGGTAATTTAATTAAATTTAATTAAAATACTCGAAGTAATAGGTAACGTAATTAAACTTAATTAAAATGCTCGAAGTAATGAGTAATTAAACATGTAATTTGATGACGAATGTATTTGCTGCTGCCCAACACTGATTATAAGTAATTGAAGGAAAATAGTTAATCACAATGATACAAAAAATGTGCTACCTAACAGACAATACAAAAGTGAGATAAATGCTATAATCAATTTTTAAAAAAATTAATTGCTTCTAAAAATTAATTAAAAAAAAAATTAATTGCGTGATCAACTGACTTCGAGATCCACCGATCCACGAGATTTTAATTTCAAATACGTTAATCAACCTCGTGCAAATACGCGCCAATTTATTTTGGCACGACTGTCAAACACTTTTGTATACATACATTATAATATATATCTAATGCTCAGCAATGGTAAGTATATATTTACATAGAAAGAACCCAACGCTTTGCCAAGTAGGATTCTCTAATTTCTTTGGAAAATTAAATTTTGCTACATTTTTTCTGAGACAAAATAATTACTTACTCGTCTATTTTTAAATTTCATCGAATTCTTTAATCATATTTTTTATTATTTTTTATCTGGAATATTGTCTCATGACAAAATGAAAAAAGCTCTAAAAAAGCTCTAAAAAATAAAAATTGTTTCACTTACTGGTTTCAATTCCGAGACATCCCAGCCGAGATATTCGGCAACGTTCATCATTTGATTAACGATGCAATCCATTTCCTGTCAAAAATCAACACGAATTAATTAAAAAAATTATTTCCGAGCTTAAAGCCGTCTACCGAAATAATTTATAAACTTGTTTCCCTAGAGTCAAAATAATCGTAAAAAATATTGACATTAAAGAAAATATGCTTGTGCTAATCATAACTATGTATTTTTGGTCTATTTTAGTGTTACGTGAAACTTCAAAAATAGACAGAAAATGTCTCTTAAAAGGTGGTGAATTTTTTCCAAAAAATCAAAATGGTCCAAGTTAAAAAAAAATATATATTTTGCACTGAGAGAAAAAATTACTGAATTTGAGAACATGAATTTATTTATTAAATGAAAGTATTAATTCGATTATTTATTTGTTGAACCAAGAAAATCACTCTTCATTTAGAAAAATATTTTCACGAATCTATTACTCCATTAGATTATACTCTTATTTAATAGTAACAATTAAATCCATGATAGATTTGATTGAATTTGTATTCATTGGATTAATTACATTGATCGCATCATAAACATGAGATTATTTGAATCTAAAAAACGAATTCAATACAAAATTATTTTTTTCGAAAAATTATTTCCTTGCAATAAAGTCATTATTATTTTACTTCAAAAAATATTTTTATGTAAATAGATTTGATTGAATTTGTATTCATTAGATTAATTACATTTATAAACATTGGATTATTTGAATCTAAAATGATGATGATTCGAATCTAAAAAACGACTTCAATACGAAATTATTTTTTTCGAACAAAATTATTTCTTTGCAATAAATTCATCATTATTTTACTTCTAAAAATATTTCGGTGGTATTTTCAATATTTATTAGATATAAAATTGATTGTGATTATTTGAAAAGGAGCTGTAGTAAAATAGATAGCACATTATTTTATTCCAATAGAATATTTGTTTCAAATAATGACATTTTTATTTTCTTCAAGCAAAGAACTATTATCTCTATAGTATACTTTAATAGTATACATAAGTTGTTAAAAATTAAGAAACTGGTTTTTTAAATGTTTTCTTATATTCGAATCTTATTTGGTAAGGGCTATATATTTTTTATAAAATGCTTAGCAACAATTAATAATCACGCATTTGATTGAATCAATCATTTTTCCTGTTGATTGGACTAATTAATTTGTTGACTCAACAATTTTTTTTTCTCAGTGCTTCCTGTATTAAAAGACGTGCATGTTTCGAATGATAAAATGTGTTCTTGATTAAAACAACATATGACATGTAATTGTTAACATATTGTTAGATTCAAGTAAATTCGTTTATTGAAACAGAAATTTATGGAATTGACTGAAAAAAATGAACCAAGCAAATATATCGCGTTACAGCTGCCATAAGGGCGTATGCCAGCCAAAGGTAGGGCTGGAAAGCCATAAGGGCGTATCGAAATTTTTTTTTTCAGGAATCGACGTAATTATGACCGAAAAGTATAGAACCTATGGAAAAAAAAATTTCCCAATTTTTTTAAATTTTTTATATGCCCTTATGGCTTTCCGAGTGGGTCTCGAAAGCCATAAGGGCATATCGATTTTTTTTTTTCAGGAATCTACGTAATTATGACCGAAGAGTGTAGAACCGATGAAAAAAAAAATTCCCAATTTTTTTTTTTTTTATACGCCCTTATGGCTTTCCGAGTTGGTGTCGAAAGCCATAAGGGCGTATCGAATTCTATACGTTTCGGTCATAATTACGTTGACTTGAAATTTCGCTATTTTCAGGTTTTTGAAAATAGGCCCAAAATTGAGCAAAACAGTTTTTTATCGAAATTAATGAAAATTTTGATTTTTTGAAAAAACTATTGATAGATTCGTGTTTAGGGGGCAAAAATACATCGATATGAGGCCCGAAAAACAAAAATAATTTTTTTTTTTTTTTGCATTTTGGCCAAAATTCAATCGGTTCACTAAAATGGCTGCAATTTATTTTCTAGATAGAATTGCGGCTTGAGCATGAGCTCATTCTCTTCGTAATCGTTCACGCTTCAAAATCCCGTTTGGTTCATCCCATTACGATCGTTTTTCGATTTTTGGCAGATTTTTAAAGTTCAACAATAGATTTTTGTAAATTTTTTAAGGTATACCCCTTTCCATTTTTTTCGGCGATTTTCAAACTGCTCTCATTTCTACAAAAAATTAGTTATCGGGATGAACTTAACGGCATTCTCTAAGTTTGGTCACAAGCTTTGCGTGCGAAAAACAAATTTTGAAATCGGTTGAACCAAAGTGAAGTTATGAGCACTTGAAATTTCGCTATTTTCGGGTTTTTGAAAATAGGCCCAAAATTGAGCAAAACAGTTTTTTATCGAAATTCATGAAAATTTTGATTTTTTGGAAAAACTATTGATAGATTCGTGTTTAGGGGGCAAAAATACATCGATTTGAGGCCCGAAAAACAAAAATAATTTTTTTTTTTTTTGCATGTTGGCCAAAATTCAATCGGTTCACTAAAATGGCTGCAATTTATTTTCTAGATAGAATTGCGGCTTGAGCATGAGCTCATTCTCTTCGTAATCGTTCACGCTTCAAAATCCCGTTTGGTTCATCCCATTACGATCGTTTTTCGATTTTTGGCAGATTTTTAAAGTTCAACAATAGATTTTTGTAAATTTTTTAAGGTATACCCCTTTCCATTTTTTTCGGCGGTTTTCAAACTGCTCTCATTTCTACAAAAAATTAGTTATCGGGATGAACTTAACGGCATTCTCTTAGTTTGGTCACAAGCTTTGCGTACGAAAAACAAATTTTGAAATCGGTTGAACCAAAGTGAAGTTATGAGCACTTGAAATTTCGCTATTTTCAGGTTTTTGAAAATAGGCCCAAAATTGAGCAAAACAGTTTTTTATCGAAATTCATGAAAATTTTGATTTTTTGAAAAAACTATTGATAGATTCGTGTTTAGGGGGCAAAAATACATCGATTTGAGGCCCGAAAAACAAAAATAATTTTTTTTTTTTTTTGCATTTTGGCCAAAATTCAATCGGTTCACTAAAATGGCTGCAATTTATTTTCTAGATAGAATTGCGGCTTGAGCATGAGCTCATTCTCTTCGTAATCGTTCACGCTTCAAAATCCCGTTTGGTTCATCCCATTACGATCGTTTTTCGATTTTTGGCAGATTTTTAAAGTTCAACAATAGATTTTTGTAAATTTTTTAAGGTATACCCCTTTCCATTTTTTTCGGCGATTTTCAAACTGCTCTCATTTCTACAAAAAATTAGTTATCGGGATGAACTTAACGGCATTCTCTAAGTTTGGTCACAAGCTTTGCGTGCGAAAAACAAATTTTGAAATCGGTTGAACCAAAGTGAAGTTATGAGCACTTGAAATTTCGCTATTTTCGGGTTTTTGAAAATAGGCCCAAAATTGAGCAAAACAGTTTTTTATCGAAATTCATGAAAATTTTGATTTTTTGAAAAAACTATTGATAGATTCGTGTTTAGGGGGCAAAAATACATCGATTTGAGGCCCGAAAAACAAAAATAATTTTTTTTTTTTTTTTGCATTTTGGCCAAAATTCAATCGGTTCACTCAAATGGCTGCAATTTATTTTCTAGATAGAATTGCGGCTTGAGCATGAGCTCATTCTCTTCGTAATCGTTCACGCTTCAAAATCCCGTTTGGTTCATCCCATTACGATCGTTTTTCGATTTTTGGCAGATTTTTAAAGTTCAACAATAGATTTTTGTAAATTTTTTAAGGTATACCCCTTTCCATTTTTTTCGGCGATTTTCAAACTGCTCTCATTTCTACAAAAAATTAGTTATCGGGATGAACTTAACGGCATTCTCTAAGTTTGGTCACAAGCTTTCCGTACGAAAAACAAATTTTGAAATCGGTTGAACCAAAGTGAAGTTATGAGCACTTGAAATTTCGCTATTTTCAGGTTTTTGAAAATAGGCCCAAAATTGAGCAAAACAGTTTTTTATCGAAATTCATGAAAATTTTGATTTTTTGAAAAAACTATTGATAGATTCGTGTTTAGGGGGCAAAAATACATCGATTTGAGGCCCGAAAAACAAAAATAATTTTTTTTTTTTTTTGCATTTTGGCCAAAATTCAATCGGTTCACTAAAATGGCTGCAATTTATTTTCTAGATAGAATTGCGGCTTGAGCATGAGCTCATTCTCTTCGTAATCGTTCACGCTTCAAAATCCCGTTTGGTTCATCCCATTACGATCGTTTTTCGATTTTTGGCAGATTTTTAAAGTTCAACAATAGATTTTTGTAAATTTTTTAAGGTATACCCCTTTCCATTTTTTTCGGCGATTTTCAAACTACTCTCATTTCTACAAAAAATTAGTTATCGGGATGAACTTAACGGCATTCTCTAAGTTTGGTCACAAGCTTTGCGTGCGAAAAACAAATTTTGAAATCGGTTGAACCAAAGTGAAGTTATGAGCACTTGAAATTTCGCTATTTTCGGGTTTTTGAAAATAGGCCCAAAATTGAGCAAAACAGTTTTTTATCGAAATTCATGAAAATTTTGATTTTTTGAAAAAACTATTGATAGATTCGTGTTTAGGGGGCAAAAATACATCGATTTGAGGCCCGAAAAACAAAAATAATTTTTTTTTTTTTTTTGCATTTTGGCCAAAATTCAATCGGTTCACTCAAATGGCTGCAATTTATTTTCTAGATAGAATTGCGGCTTGAGCATGAGCTCATTCTCTTCGTAATCGTTCACGCTTCAAAATCCCGTTTGGTTCATCCCATTACGATCGTTTTTCGATTTTTGACAGATTTTTAAAGTTCAACAATAGATTTTTGTAAATTTTTTAAGGTATACCCCTTTCCATTTTTTTCGGCGATTTTCAAACTGCTCTCATTTCTACAAAAAATTAGTTATCGGGATGAACTTAACGGCATTCTCTAAGTTTGGTCACAAGCTTTCCGTACGAAAAACAAATTTTGAAATCGGTTGAACCAAAGTGAAGTTATGAGCACTTGAAATTTCGCTATTTTCAGGTTTTTGAAAATAGGCCCAAAATTGAGCAAAACAGTTTTTTATCGAAATTCATGAAAATTTTGATTTTTTGAAAAAACTATTGATAGATTCGTGTTTAGGGGGCAAAAATACATTGATATGAGGCCCGAAAAACAAAAATATTTTCTAGATAGAACTGCGGCTTGAGCAAGAGCTTATTCTCTTCGTAATCGTTCACGCTTCAAAATCCCGTTTGGGAAATTGGGAAAATTTTTTTTTCATCGGTTCTATACTTTTCGGTCATAATTACGTCGATTGCTGAAAAAAAAAAAATTCGATACGCCCTTATGGCTTTCGACACCCACTCGGAAAGCCATAAGGGCGTATAAAAAATAAAAAAAAATTGGGAAAATTTTTTTTTCATCGGTTCTATACGTTTCGGTCATAATTACGTCGATTCCTGAAAAAAAAAAATTCGATACGCCCTTATGGCTCCCGGATGCCATAAGGGCGTAAAAGAGGTGATACGCCCTTATGGCAGCTGTAACGCGATATAAGGAAACCAATCTAACAAGTTTTGGCAAATAATGAAAAAATGATTTTTTGCCTTCAAAACTTTATTTCATTGGTTCTAGTAATTTTTTCTCTCAGTGTGCGTATAAAACTGACAAAAACCATATGAAAATTAATTTCGAGATTTTTTTTTTTTGTATTTTTTTCATAAAACTACAACTCAAGACGGAAAAGATCTTCTATCTTATTTTGATATCTTCGTTTTTTTTTAAAGTTATGAGCACTTAAAAAAAAATTGTTTCCCCAGAGTCAAAATATTTGTAAAAAATATTGACATTAAAGAAAATATATTTTTGAAAAAAAAAATTGTACAATTCTTGGATTGGCTTTGTATGCACCGAGTGCTTGATTCTACTGTTTGAACGATAAAAAAAACTTTCGAATCGTGAAGCTCGCGAACGTTACTGAGAATTTTCTTGCACATTTTGCTCCTGCTCTGAGCTTTTATTCACTGTCGTGTATCTTGGAAATATATGTGGATTTTTTTAAACACAAATAAATATAATATGCTTGCAGCTAAAGGGAAATGAATCTTTTTTTCTGCTTGACAAAAATGAAACTTGGTGAAATTCTAAGGACGTTCGAAGAAAGTAGGTGGAAAGAGGAAAAGAGAGAAATAATGTGGATACAGAAAGCTTCTCTACCTCATAACTCTTTGACTCTCTTCTTCCTCATCTTTTATCATTTTCTTTATTCCCATCTCCTCGAATCTTTTCTGCGAAATTCTTCTCATACGAATGTATGCATTTTCCTTCAAGACTTTAAGCAAAAAATTGTGCGGAATTCTTTCAACTTGTACCGTCATTCTCCCAGCTTTTATTCAAGCTTACATTTATACATGGGGAATTCCATGCCAAATGGACCAATTCGTAACCCCGACCATTTTTTTTTGTGAAAATTTTCTATTCTTTTGTAGGTACTGAAAGCGGTCTTTCAGAATTTTTTAAGATTTTTGTCTCAACCTTTCTAGCTACAATAAATTTTTCAAATTTCATTGCACACCATTTTTTTAAAATGTAGTTTTATTTTTTTTTAAATATCGGAATTAATTTTTATGTTTTTTTTTTTCAATTTTAAACGCAAAATATTTTTTTTTACCTTGGACGATTTTGATTTTTTTTGCAAAAATTTACCACTTTTAAAGAGACATTTTTACAAGTACTCAAAAATTCGCAGCTTTTGATATTCATAATTTGTATTTTTTTTGTCTATTTCAGCGTTACGTTTAACTTCAAAAATAGGCAAAAAATACAAGTTATCAATATCACAAGCTGCGAATTTTTAAGTACTGGTAAAAATGTCTCTTACAAAGTGGTGAATTTTTTCAAAAAAATCAAAATGGTCCAACTTGAAAAAAAAATATAGATTTTGCGTTTGAATTTGAAAAAAACATATGAAAATTAATTTCGATAATTTTTTTGTATTTTTTTCATAAAACTGCAACTCTGGACGAAAAAAAATCTTTTATCTTATTTGATATCTCCGTTTTTTTTCAAAGTTATGAGCATTTAAAAAAAATTGTGTGAAATTTTGAAAAATTTATTGTGGCTAGAAGGGTTACGAATTGATCGGTTTCGCATGGAACGCCCCATATATATATTATATATTCATGAGATATACATTTATTCGCTTGGAAACAAACGGAATTTCCAGGAAGATTTTTCATCGTGAAATGTTTCTTGATCAATATTAAGTGTATTATTAAAAGGAATTCCTCAACTCGAAAGATTCATAAAAACAATGTAACTTTAGTATTTTTTGAGCCAATTAATTCAGTGGCCCCTTCTAAATGAAAATATTTTCACAGAATTGCAAAAAAAAAAAAAAAGTTTTTGAAACAAAGTGGAGATCGATATTTCGAATTTAGTCATTTGTTTTCTCTATGTAGAAAATAATAAACAAAAAAAGAGAACGTTTGCAACGAAAATACAAAAAAAAAGCACATTTTTTCAAGAAATATAATTAAGATATCATCTAAAAAAAATTAGCACATCTTGAAAATTGTTCGAGTCAACTCAAAAAATATTTTTGAAAAACAATTCAAAATTTCGTGTAATTTTGACTCTTCCATCAATTTTGCGCCAAATTCGAGAGCAAATTTTCTTGAAAAAATTAAAAATGCGATAAAATTTAATGGTTAAAATTAAAATGGTTAAAAAGGATAAAATTAATTTATCTAATGGTTTATTCAATGGTTAAAATGGATAAAATTAATTTCTCGCCGAGAAATTGTGTTCACAAAATTTCGGTGTTCACAAAAATGTTAAAAAGTTAACAGAGAAAACTTCGATAATTATCGCCCTTATTTATTCTCTCTTTTGAAGTTTCTCATTTATGGGTCTTTGACGCCTCGACCGCGAGAATTCAAGTCACCTTTTTTTTGTCATCTCATTCCACGCAGTCGACGTTGAATGTTCATTGCTCAATTTTGAAATTTAATATGCCAAGTACGTGATGAGAGTTAGAAAAGAGGTGGCGGAGAAAAGGAAGGGGAATCGGAGGAAAAAAATTTATAACGAGGGAGTCTCGGATGGCGAGAAACAAAAGAAGAGACCTCAAAGTCAAAGTGCTCGTTTTACATTCCCTCGCGTCTCTTTAAATACGATCCAATGTGTAACGATTGAAAGTTTTTTTTTTTAACCACCGAGATATTAAAAAAAAAAATTCACACTCATCAGCTGTTGTAAAACAGATAAAGGGTATTTAAAAAAAAAATTATGATTATCGATTACTAAAATTAATTCAATTCTAATTATAAACTTTGTTTCAACCTTTTTTGAAAGTTGCTTTTTCCTGTTACGTCTTTTTAGCATAAGTGCATATGAGGCATTCCACGTCAAGTCGGCCACTCCATTTTTTGGAATCACCAAAAATCGCTTACAAATTTTTATAAAGTAGTTCTAACTGTCAAGAATATTCTTGATTTTTTTCAAATTTTTATATTACACATTTTAGCCGGAAAAAAATACAAAAAAATTTCTCGTTCCATTTCGTAACTCGAAAATTATTCATCGTACGAAAAAAAAAGTAGAACATAAAATTTAGGATTTTCAACGTACTTATCACTGAAATTTTTTACGAACTCCTCCAAAAGCTCTATATGCCATTTTCGGAGCAAATAATGTTTTGATATTTTTTTTCTCTCAGAATTGACGTCTTCGATTCGTCTGTAATTTCAATAGTTTTTTACTTGATATATTTACAGACCACAAAAAATTGGCTCAGGGAAGAATCCATTTCTTCCCATGCGTTTTTCATCCCAAATGAATACACTAAATTCTCTGTGCATTAACAGGGTTGAGACTATCTATAGATATTTTCTAAAGCCTGCATTTTTGTTTATTTTGCTTCCTCATAAAGGAAGCTTGGTTTTCGTGAAAAAAGTTTTTTTCGCGATTTTTATGCCAATATTTTCAAAATGTCCTAAAACATCGAGAAATCATATTCAGAAAAAATGTCCGGATGGATGTGTGTGTGTGTGTGTGTGTGTGTGTATCCTGAGTTCCAGATGTACATAATTAATAACTCGAAAACGCTTCGAGATATCAAGCTAAAATTTTGCACACTTGTCAAGCACGAATTGCTCTTCATTATGAAAAAAATTTTGTATTAATTATAACGGGTGTTCAGATTTTATCGACTTCTTTCGTTTTTGCAAGAATGGCGTAAACGCTCTCACCTCTGCGATTTTCAAGATATTGCCCTTAAACTTCGTACAGGATAAGTATAGCTATTAAGGTTGTTTGGTATTGAATTTGGCGAAAATCCATCGAGGGATTAAAATTTTATGAAATTTTGAATTTTGCGAAAAATAGCCTAAAAGCTCCAACTTGTGCAATTTTTAAGATAGTGTACTGAAACTTAGCACAGAGCTAATATAGCTATCGAGGTTGTTCGCTATCAAATTTGACAAAAATCTATCGAGGGATTAAAATTTTATGAAATTTTTAATTTTTTGAAAAATAGCGCAAACGCTCTGACTTGTGCAATTTCTAATACATTCCATTGAAGCTTTACACAGAGCTAATATAGCTATCGAGGATGTTCGTTATAAAATTTGGAGAAAATCGATTGAATGATTAAATTTTTATCAAATTTTTAATTTTTATAAAAGAAGCGCAAACGCTATAACTTTTGAAATTTTTTAGATATTGCAATGAAATTTTGTGAAGAGCCAGTATAGCTATTAATGTTATTTGCTATCAAATTTGGGGAAAATCGGTCGAATTTGCACATTGATTACTAATATTTTTTAATAGTTAAGAAAGCTTCCTTCATGAGGAAGCCAAATTTGATCGCTACTGTGTGTTAAAGGACGCTATGTGAACTATGGATAAAGATGAGGAAACAATGTGCAAATTCTAATTTGCAGGGTTTTTTTGTACTTTTTGAATTTTTTAAACTTTTTTCATTTTTATTTTTTTAAATACCTTTTTGTACATTTTAATAAACTTTATCAATGGTCCCATGCACCGATAAAGTCTATTCAAATTAGAGTCAAAGGCTACTCGCGTCTCTCGATTGCAAAAAAGAATTAATTTACCCTCTTTGGATAGACCGACGTTTCTATGGCCAATGAGTACTTTTTTAGTTCGATCTGGGCATGATTTTTGGAAATGAAGCAATGATACTGCTTTGTTCCTGGAATCGTCTTCGCAGTATGAAAACGAGATTATTTTATTATTTTTTCCTGTCTACGATTAATAATGATAAAATATCAATATCTACACTATTTCGTTAAATCACTCTATAATGATAGATTGTATCAATAAAAATGCATTTGAAATAATGGATTCCCCACTACGCCAATTTTTTTATAGTCTGTAAATATATCAAGTAAAAAACCGTTAAAACTACAGACGAATCGAAGATGTCAATTCTGAGAAAAAAAACTATCAAAACATTATTTGCTCCGAAAATGGCACATAGAGCTTTCGGCGGAGTTTGTAAAAAATTTCAGTGAAAAGCACGTTAAAAATCCTAAATTTTATGTTCTACTGTTTTTTTTTGTACGATGAATAATTTTCGAGTTACAAAATGAGACACACAAATTTTTTGTATTTTTTTCCGGCTAAAAAATGTAATTTAAAAATCTGAAAAAAATAACAATTTTTCTTGATAGTTGGAACTACTTTCTAAAAATTTGTATGCGATTTTTGGCGATTTCAAAAAATGGGTTAGCTGACTTGACGTGGAATGCCTCATATATAAATATTAATATATTATTAATAAATATATTAATATTCAAATTTAATATTAAATTTGAGATATTTATGCAAAAATACTATTTTTCCACCCTGTTCAATTTTTTAACCAGCAATTCGTTAAAATCGAGTGGAAAAATAATTTTCTTTATTGTACATTCTCTCAGCCAATTGATTGATTTTTCCTCAACAAATTATTACCTCCTCCAACGTTATAAAAAGTGAATAAATAAAATCCTAATTAGATCTCTCGTTTTTTGACGCCATCACAAGTTTCACGGGCATAGAATGGCGGAGAAATAATTTCTGTGCCTCGCTTGGCGTTTAATTAGATGAAAAATAGAAATTTCAATCAATGGGGACCCACGTGAGAGTCGTAGAAAAAATTTTTAACCAGCAAAAATTGTCCATTTCTTTGTTGGAGCTTTGCCAACTTTCGTGCCATTTTTCATTCACCTTTTGGAGTTATTAGTATTTTATTTTTGAATTTAGTATTGAGAATGAAAATCTGACAAATTTAAAGATAGAGTGGTGCAAAAATGACGTCGAGCAAAAATGAGATCAGGGTCTACGATTATTCGCGATCGGTGAAGAGGGACCTCGATTATTTCAAGTGTCTCGTCCTCGTTATTGTAAGCGCCAGTAGTAAAAGTCAGTGTGAAGACAGACGGTTGTACTTTCAATTTTTTTTTCTTCCCTATCTATTTTTTAAGACTTTTTGAAATTTTAAGGCGTAAAGAGGAACAAGAAATAAATAAAAATAAATTAAAAAAAAAAGAAATAAATAAATTTTTGGTCAACAATATTTCGTCTTCATTTTTTAAAAATGTTATGCAATGTTTATTTGTCCAATCGATCACAAAGTGCTTGATATTCTTCTCAAAAATCGTAAACATGTTTGAGAATAAAAAAAAAAACAATTCTGAGCTTTTTTTTGCTTCTTACGATGATTTTTGACATTTTTTTTTCGTTCAGAGAGCTTTTTAGATTTTTTTTAAATATATGGATGGGACTTACATTTGTGTCAAGAACTCCATTTCCATCGGTGTCATACAGCCGAAACATGACTGAAAAGAATCAAAAGAGTGTTATAGAAAAATGAAAAATAAAATTTAATGATTATTTTAATTTGAATTCATTTTTTTTTTAATTAATATTTGATCATTCGTGAGATTTTTAAACAATTTCAATTTTTTTAATAATTTAAACAATTTTAAAACAAATCCAATCGAAAACCTAAAAATTAAATTTGACGATTATTTTAATTAGAATTGAATTTTTTTTTTTTCAATTAATAATTGAGCTTACATTCCAATTTGTCTTCTGGTCTGCCAGCCTCGAGAAGCGACAGATAGCAAACAATGTCTTTGAGGCTGACTTTGACCGAGTGAACGTCGATGGTGCTCTGCTTTCTCACGAGGTGCCTCATTTCTGAAAAACAAAAAATCAAAATTATCCATTTGACAAATTTTCTCATTCTATTTTCACTTTTCATCGACGATGAATTATTTCAAGCAAAAATAATGCGGAAGAGAGAGGAGGAGATACAACATTTTGGATTTCAAAAGTGTTAAGAGTGAACTTGTCAGATTTTATTTATTTCCGGGATAAATAAATTTTCGATCGATAAAATTAAATTCCAGTAAAATACATAAATTCCATGATAGAGATGATAATTGTTTTTTTTTTGTAAATCAATTAATTTATCAACAATTAAATTTATATTTAACGAGCCAAATTGATTTTGGAAGAAAATCAATATTTAGGGCTTATGACACAATTTTTTGACATTCTTATTTTCGATAAATATTTTTTCAATTGTGACGAAAAAACGAAAAATCAAAATGTTCCATTTGACAATTTTTCTCATTCTATTTTCACTTTCCATCGACGATGAATTACTTCAAGCAAAAAGAATGGGGAAGAGGGAGGAGGAGATACAAAATTTTGACTTTCAAAAGTGTCGAGAGTGAACTTGTCAGATTTTTTTTATTTCAAGGATAAATAAATTTTCGATCGATAAAATTAAATTCCAGTAAAATACATAAATTCCATGATAGAGATGATAATTGTTTTTTTTTTGTAAATCAATTAATTTATCAACAATTAATCTTATATTTAACGAGCCAAATTGATTTTGGAAGAAAATCAATATTTAGGGCTTATGACACAATTTTTTGACATTCTTATTTTCGATAAACATTTTTTCAATTGTGACGGAAAAACGAAAAATCAAAATGTTCCATTTGACAAATTTTCTCATTCTATTTTCACTTTCCATCGACGATGAATTACTTCAAGCAAAAAGAATGGGGAAGAGGGAGGAGGAGATACAAAATGTTGACTTTCAAAAGTGTCGAGAGTGAACTTGTCAGATTTTTTTTATTTCAAGGATAAATAAATTTTCGATCGATAAAATGAAATTCCAGTAAAATACATAAATTCCATGATAGAGATGATAATTTTTTTTTTAACCAATGATTTTATCAACAATTAAATTTATATTTAACGAACCAAATTGATTTCGGAAGAAAATCAATATTTGGGCCTTATGATACAATTTTTTCACATTCTTATTTCCGATAAATATTTTCTCAATTGTGACTCATAAGATCGTATGAAACTTTCGTTCTGTTTACGGAGAATCCAAAATCGCGGACATTCTCTCTCGCGGTTGGAAAAAGAAACAAAAATATTTCGCGCTTCTGAAAATAAATTCACTCTCTCTCTATCCCTTATTTCCCTCTCTGTAAGACTCTGTCTCGCGTAATCTTGCTCCTTCACTGTTCACACGAAATTCGTGGATAATTTTATACCGAATTTAAAGAAAAATTCCTAAAAATAAATGTGATGTTATAAAATTTGGGATACAAACAAATAATCCCTCTTTTGATTCCCATTTATTTGGAAACTTTATAAAGAATTACATCAAATTTTTAAATCATCAATTTATTTTATTTACACATTAATCGTGCGATTAAGAAAAAACTATAAAAATTGCGAAATTAATTATGGAACCCATTTCCAATTTTTCAGTAATGAACATTTTTATAAAATAAAATAAAATAAAAATAAATAAAATAAAATTTCCAAAAAATCGACTAAGGCACATGTTCATTCTCTTTTTTCATCGAAAATTTTTTTGTCATCATTACAATTTCCATTACACCGTTAAAATAGCGTCAAGTCGATCCTTCAGACTGTGCGACACTCTCAATTTTTCATGAGGATAAAAAGTTAAAAGCGCAATCGTTAATTAAGTCACAAACCTTAATTGAGTCACAAACCTTCCATCAATTTCACGCCCGGCACATCTCGAAGGTAAAAAAGGTTCACCATTTTCCCCAAAACTTTTCCAACTTTCGAGTGGAAAAAAAGGGATTCCAACAAAATGCACTAATTGTGGCAAAGTTTTTTTTTTTCAAACCTATTAATTCCACTAATTTCTCACCACTCAGAGCGACAATGTCGTCGCGACTGTGATTCGACTACATCGAAACCCAAATAAATTCGGTTCTATTAAAAAAAAAAAAATGAAATGAAAATGGACCAGAAACAAACATAAAGAAAACGTTGATGAAAGTAAGTGAAATTTCTTCACAGTCACGAGATTGCTCCAAATGCTGGTGAAATTAAGGTGCGAGCCGAAAGTAGGGAAATTTATGGGAAAAGCGTGAGAAAAAAAGACATCGAACGATTCAACGTCACGAAAAAAATTCCAACACGATAGAGAAACCAAGAGAGAGAGAGAGAGAGAGAGAGAGAGAGGGAGAGAGAGAGAGTCAGAGAGATGAGAAAACACTTGTTGCTTCGCGTGCAAGAATCAAATAACTGTTGAAAACTTTTTTGTCCCCTCATGAAAGGTATAAATAATGATCCTCGTGAAAGAACAATTGAAGAAAAATATTTATTTACACATTTGAAAAATAAAAAAGGTAAACAAATGATTTGGAGTCTTTTTTGCTCGACTGGGCGAAGAGCCGAGTGCGAGAGATCAGGATAAACTGAACTTGGATGACGATGATGAAGAAGATCACGATGACGAAGACGACGACGAAAATTTGCCAGTAGATTCACAGAGTATTTCATCTTCACTTTCCTCACCCCCCCCCCTCTCTCTCTCTCTCTCTCTCTCTCTCTCTCTCTCTCTCTCTCTCTCTCTCTCCCTCCCTCCCTCCCTCCCTCCCTCCCTCCCTTCCTCCCTCCCTCCCTCCCTCCCTCCCTCCCTCCCCCCTCCCTCTCTCTCAGGCGAATGACGTCGCCCCCGACAAGTCAGATTGACACCGACTCTATTTCAGTTTTGTGTTGGCTAGAGATTCCCGTCGAGTTTGTGTGAGAGCGAGTTTGGTATGCATTGGATGGTTGAATATATTCGAGGCGGAATCAAACGTGAAGAGAGGGAGAGAGAGGGCGAGGGGTTTGGATTTATAGATATTAGGAAAAGGGGATGAAAGAAGAGACTGAACTTAGTGGGAGCCTTCCTCCGAAGGTACTTCCGCCCTCGTGGAATTGCAGTGTGATCGGTATTACGACGACGACGACGATGATAAATTTTCGTATAAATATTTACGAGACATTTTGTCAGAGTTACTGGCCGTTTAATATTTACGTGGATCAGAGAGTTTCGTCGTGAGAAAGTTTTCAAGACGGTCGACACTTTGTACGGAAACTAGAAATTTGTCGATAAAGTTTCGTTCGTCGACTGTTTGGCCTGTTTTACATCTGTTGTCGACCCTTAATGGTCATCGATATTGTTCGTCGACTGTTTATCGACGTTACGAATAATTGGGGACCGTTATCGATGAGTCTGTTGAAAATAGTCGCTGTTTTTGTTACTTGCTCATGAACGGTCGGTAACTTATCGATCGGTCGATCGACAATGGTCGACACTTTTTTCAAATGTATTCAGACGCTGATCAAAGTTTTATCGACCAGTCTATCGGCATCGATAATTTATCGACACTTCACTGAATGATCGACCATGGTCGACCGTGGTCAATCGTGGTCGACCGCTTATCGACATTGGCGGAAACTCATTGGAGAGTCTAGGGACAAGTGTCGACACTGTATCGACAACTTTATCGACACTTTATCGACATCCTGTCAACTATTCTATCAACAATTTTCGACACTTTATCGTCCTACAACAATGGTCGACACTTTAATGAACAGACTATCGATAATGGTGAATACTTTATCGATCGGTAAATCGACAATAATCGACATTTTATTGAAATGTATTTGGACGATGGTCGAAGCTCTACCGATCAGTCTATCGGCATCGACACTTTACCGAACGGTCGACCATGGTCGACCATGGTCAATCGTGGTCGACCGCTTATCGACATTGGCGGAAACTCATTGGAGAGTCTAGGGACAAGAGTCGACACTGTATCGACAACTTCATCAACACTTTATCGACATCCTGTCAACTATTCTATCAACAATTGTCGACACTTTATCGTCCTACAACAATGGTCGACACTTTATTGAACAGCCTATTGAAAATGATGGATAATTTATCGATCGGTAAATCGACAATGATCGACACTTTATCGAAGAGTCTTTCGACGATGGTTAAAGCTTTATCGACAACGTTATCGACACTGTACTAATGACCATTACCGACGGTAATCAATAGTAGTCGATCGCTTATCGACTCTGGCTGAATCTATTTTAAAAGACTATCTACAAGTGTCAGCACTTTATCGATCAGTATGTCGATAATATTCGACAACTTATCGATGATTCTATGGACAATAGTCGATACTTTATCGATCATCTTATCGACAATGGTATCGATACTTTATCGACAATAGTATCGACACTTTATTGATACTTTATCGACACTTTATCGATAACTTTATCGACAGTATTAAACAGTCTACCGACGATTGTCGGTAAGGTTGACATTTTACCAACAATAGTCGATAAGTTACCGACCGTTCGAGCTTCATATCGACACTTATCGACAGTATCACGATAATCATCGACTTTATCGATCGCAACCGAGATAAACATGCGTCATAATCACTCTTTACGTTCGACCATATCAATTTCTTACACATTTTATTTAGTCGTGGTGTTCAAATGCGTCAGCAATGAAGGAAACCCGTGTCTATGAATAACCGGAATGGCCTGACGGAAATACTTTCTGGAGAATCGAGATGAAGGATCTTGAATTTCACGTCCGACTCGCGTTTACATGTGTTTGTGCTTGAGGCACATATAACCTTTGTGTTTTTATTTCGTTTCGGCAATTCCGGATGTAAGATAAACGGCACGATAATTGGGCAGGTCAAACGAAACCGAAAAATCATTTGAAATTCGCGCCAATTCGAGACGCTCCGCGTAAACGTTCATTGACAAGCAGACATAAATATTGTCCGTCTCCGAAAATTCTGTTTTGGTCCGAAAATTTGGGAAAAAACCGAATCCGTCTGTGAACTTTGACCCAAGACAAATTTAGTCTCGCGAGCTTCAAAAATACACTAGTGGAAAAATTGAAGGATCAAAAAATTTGACCAAATTTTTAGTGGTTTTTAACGATGCTGTATCTCAGTGAAAAATGGTCGTATCGAGATCTAAAAAAAAGCATTTTGAAGCTTGAAGTTTCTAGTTTTCTGATCTTTTAGCAACATTTTTTTCGAAGCTACAGGTTTTACGCTATTCTAAGAAAAACCAAGACAAAACATATCGGCAAATTTGCATCACTTTTTTTTTGGCTGTAATTTTTGGGGAAAAATTCTTCCAGCTGAACCATTACATGGACCCGATAGCTTGTTTATTTAGCTTCAATTTGCTCTTTTTTAGATCTCGCTGCGATCATTTTTCGCTGAGATATCGGGCTTTTACGAAAAAAGATACTTTTCTGTTTGACCATTGATATCTCAGCAACCAATGATCGCACAGAAATCAGAAGGGGTGTTTCATAAACTTGAATGAATGCTCTACAAGGATTGATAGGGTTTTTTTGAAAAAAAAAAAATTTTCCATCCTTGCCATGAATTTGAAAAAACAGGAGAAAAAAGGGCTATTTATGGTTTTTTAGAAAATCAATAGCCAAATTAAAAATATTGACAAAACGACTAATGTTGAGCATGACTTTTACAGCTCAATATACCCACAAAATCCCTGTAAGGTTTCAATTTGATCTATCGAACGGTTTTTTTGTTTCAAGCAATCAAATTTTTGAAAAAATTTAAAGGATCATGTTTCTGTCCCTAAACGTCATAATCATGATTAACGTGGAAAACAATTTTTTGTTTGGCTTTTTTCACATTTTTATCGCAAACAGCGTTTAAATGTACAGAAAAACAAAATTCGAAGAATTTTCGAATTTTTTTCTAATTTTGTCGATTTTTTTTTTACATAAACTTAAACGCTGTTAGCGATAAAAATGTGAAAAAAGCTCAAAAAAAAAATTTCCTTTCAATAATGATTATGAAGTGTTTAAGGGCAATAAACATAATCCTTGAATTAAAAAAAAAAAAAAAAATTAAAAAAAAAATTTTTTGTTTTTTTTTAATTTTATTTTTTCATAAATTACTGTTTGCGATAGAAATGGGGGGAATGCTGAAAAGGAAATTTCTTTTTTTCCTTTTCATAATGATTATGAAGTGTTAAGGGGCAATAAACATGATCGTTTAATTTTTTTTTAAAATTTGATTGCTTGAAACAAAAAAACTTCTCCAAATACATCATTTTTCAAAATTTTGTTTCGGAATATTTTTTTGTTTATAGCCCCAAGTATACTCTTCAAAACGTATTCAGGACGATTTTTCATGACTATAATAGTTTTCGAGATATTAAAAAAATGAACTTGACAGATTTGAAAAAATGTGAAATTTCAAATACCGGATAACTTTTGAAAAAAAAATTTTCCATGTTTTTCCTTTGGTAGAACTTTGTTTGGTTAAAAGCGAAACCTTCTGACCAAATTTCATCGAAATCGAAAGGGGTCGATTCCCACTCTTGGTCGATTTGAAATGAAATGACCCATATGTAACTTTTTACCCTCTTAGTGATTTCACGAAAACCCAGTAGTTTTATAGTTATGCTACATTTTATAAATATGGTCATTTTTTGCAAAAAATTGAATATTTTTGCGAAAAAAAAATCGTACGAAACTTTTTTAAAAACG
The DNA here is from genome assembly GCA_946863875.1 of Alloplasta piceator. Lineage (NCBI taxonomy): Eukaryota > Metazoa > Arthropoda > Insecta > Hymenoptera > Ichneumonidae > Alloplasta > Alloplasta piceator. The sequence goes on along the minus strand of OX333081.1, from coordinate 10,284,429 downwards.
AATTTGGAGCTTATACTCCCCCACACAAGTTTTTCATGCGAAAAATAATTTTGAAAAAATTTTATGAGTCGTACGCCAGAATTTCAACCCCAAAAAAAAACCGAAAAATGACCATGTTTCAAAGAGAGTACCGGGTTAAAAAAAAATCGAATTTTTTTTTTGAAAAAAGCAAAATGAAGCTGAATATATCCCCTTGGAAATGTCGCTTGTGGAATTGAAATATCTTCATTTTTTGAAGAGCAGTGAAACTTTTTGTGCGGAATCGAGACAAGTCTCGGTGCCAAAGTTTATATGGAAGAGAAGAAAATGACGAGACATTTTTTTTATGGGCCGTTTCGTGCGTAGAGTGAGATATACGATGTCGTTTGAATGTCACTCTCACGTGAGAGGACGTCTAGAGAAAAGGAGAAAAGCTCACAATTTCACCACCCTCGACCTTTCTTTTTTTTCTCTACTTCTAATTTGCTCGAGAGTGTCCAGAAATCGTCCAAATTGTGCGTCGTTGGTCTCGACCATTTTCCCCTTAATGTATACACAAAAGGGGAAAACCGGATACTATATATACAAACGACACATCTATGGGATGTTTCATGCCAAATGAATCATTTAAAAAAAAATTTAATTAATAATTAATAATTTAATGTTTAATAATTTGATTATTAATTAGATTCTCTTCATTATCCGTGAAAGCACTTCCTTCGAAAAAAAAAGAAAATTTTTTAGCCCATTTGTTTACATATTTCCAGCAAAAAAAAGGCCCTTCAAAAATTTTCTTTTCATTACTTCCTATCTCAAAGTATTTTATTTAAAAAAAATGTTTAAAAGAGCTTTTTCAAGCTCTTTGTATTTGCTAAATTTAATAAATATAAATTTAATATTTAATTAACAAAAATTAATATCAAAAGTGAAAGCACTCTCTTTGAAGAATTTTTTTTTAGCCTACTTTATGTATTTTCAGTAAATTAAAGGCCTGTGATTTTTTTTTTCATTATTTCGTATCTCAAAATATTTTTATTCTAAAAAGATTCTCAGGAAAACTTTTTGGAACCGCTCTAAACTTACTGAGTTAAAAAATCCTATTTTGAAGCCACGAGCCAAAAATTAATTTATGTGATTTAATATTTACTCAATATATGTGTATTAGCACAAAATATTTGATATAATATTTCATTAATGAAAATTCAACAAAATAATTGGAAAATAATCTACTCGCGTTGGAAGGCTCGATGGAACTATGGAAAACGATTTTCTACAGGTCAATTTTTGTCCTCCTTATATCTTCGTGATATATAATATATCTTTTGCAAGCACGACGATATATTCATTCAAGCCTGTCCAAGGCCATGAACCAGGAGAATTTTTTTTGTCACTCCTATTTTTTTTTCTACCTCTATTTTTCTCCCTTTCTGGCGACCAACTCCGACCACTCCGTCATCTTTCACCGAGTTATACTACTGCGAATGGACCCTTTATGACTTTGGCGTAATGGCATCCGTCAGGCTCAGTCGTCGACGGATACGTCAAAAAATAAAGAAAGAAAAAGCGAGAAGGAAAGAAAGAAAGAGGAGAGAGAGAGTAAAGAGTGAATGAACCAAATGAGGTGGGAAAAGAGGAAAAAAAAAATTTCACCGTTCGAGCGTTTATATTCCCTTTCTGACTGCGAAAGACAGACGTCTATACGTATATGAAGGATTCTCCGTCAAGTCAGCCACTTTTTTCGACCATTTCAGATCTGCCCCATAATTGGTTATACCAAAGTACTACTAAAAGAAATTCTATGTAAATTTTTTCAGATTTTTAAATTCAACATTTTAGAAAATACTATTTTTTTTCCAAATGAATATATCTCGGAAACTTGAAGTAACTGAAAAAAATGTCTCTACATAAAAGTTATAGTTTTGTGTTTCTCTTTCGAGCGGATGCCTTGAAATCATTTTTACGTTCCTGTAACGCTGATTTTTTACCAAAAAAGTGGATGAATATTTTTTTATTTAAAAAAGGCCATTTTTTTTTGGCTGAAAAAATTACAGAGCCTTTCAGTATATCTGACAATATCGCGAAAAAATCGACAGAGTGGCACGGATCGAGGTTCTAGGGTTAAAAAAATGAAACCACACAAATTACTTTTATATCACTCAGTACAATAATGGACGCTTTCTTTAACGATAGCTTTCGATCGGAAATTTCATGCGCTTTTCGAAAAAAATACCAACGATTGCGAAGAAACCGAATTCATTTAAGATACGGCCAAAAACCGAAAAAAATTGATTTACAAAAAAATAGCACAATTTAATTCAGCGGAACAATTTTTTTCATGTTTTGTATATATCTGAGAAGTCACGATATAAATTTCAAGTTGGAACTCGCATCCGTTTACTAATGACAAGTCTTTTAGTAGGATAAAAAATCTTAAATATTGTGTTTTTCGTATTCAACACTTCTCTGATATATTATATAGTTTTTTTAACGAATTTCGAATTTTATAAACTTATTCAATTCAAAATTTAATAAATTTGATTCATTAAATTTAATTTAATTAATTTCATTAAATAAATTGAATAAATTTGATTATTTAATAAATTTCATTTAATTAATTTAATAAATTTACTAAATTCAAAATGCGTTTAAAAACACTATATAATATATCAGAGAACTGTTGAGCGGGAATACCTCATATCTAACTTTTTTTATCTCAGTTTTTACGTCCTTAGCCTTTTCGTCTCGCTTTCTTTCAGCCATTTTATCACTTTCGCATCACCTCCTTTTCTCTCTCTCTCTCTCGCTCATGATCGATAATAAAATTTGATAGGCTCAACGGGAGCAAAAGGCTCGAAAAAAAAGGTCGATATCCCGATCGTCGATTTGTCAGCGCGAAATAATACTCCTTTTTTTTTGTTCTCCCTTTTTCAAGTTGTTATTTCTTACTTTGGAATTTATCGTAATTACGTTAATATTTCATTGATAATAATGGAAAATATTTTCACGGAGGGACTTGAAAGAAGGCTGAAAAATAAACGCTCGAAATTGATTTGAAAAAAAAGAGTAAAAGATGCTGTTAATTTGTTCAAAAATTACGGGAATCCAATTAAAGCAGGCCTAAAGATATTTTTTTATTTTATTTTTTTTATTAAAAAATGTAAACTCTTAAAAATTAAGGCAATATTAAGAAAACCTTCTAAACCAAAATACTGAGTAAATAATCTGGAAAATGATAATCGATGAACTATTGATGAAACGAAAATTATGAGAAAAATGATTTAATTCAAATTTCTAGATTTTTCTTTCAACTTCTGTCAATGTTTTTCTTTCGTTGCCTGATTTTTTCCTTGGATCGGAGATAATGTCACGAAGGAATTGAACTCTCAAAAAAGCCCCTCGACGATAAACTTCATTTTCATTGCTTTTTTTTTATCTCAATAAAATTTTATCGATAAATTTTGCCCTCACGATTTTTCCCTCTTTCTTTAGTCGTAGAATTGATGGAGTTTTCAGGCGATAGCTGCGTCACCCCTAACGCGTTAAATCTCGTTGATTGATGATCCCTTGCAGAAGCTTGCGAGAAACGCGAGGGGGTGACTATAAAGATTGCCCTAACAAGGGGAATGAAGTGAACATGGGATCGAAGTGAAAGTTTTTCCAAAAGTTTCATTCGGAAAAGCTTCGGAAAAGCTCGAATTTTCCATTGCATATGGCGAATGGATCTGGAGAAAAAAAGGCAAGGAAGAAAATGTAGAAAACTTCAATATACAAAAAGTTAAATAAGGTAAATGTCCCAATTATTGAACTAAGGATCTGGGGATTGAATTCGATGAGAAAAAAATATAAAATCAAGAAAAAAAACCATCGCTTTCATGTTCAATTGATACTTGGATATTTTTGCTTTCGAAAAATCACCCTTTAAATTGTTTTGCTTCCTCATAAAGGAAGCTTTGTTTTCGCGAAAAAAATTTTTTTCGCAATTTTCATGTCAGTATGTTCAAAATGTCCCAAAATATCGAGAAATCACATTTAGAAAAAATGTCCGGACGTATGTGTGTGTGTGTGTGTGTGTGTGTGTGTGTGTGTGTGTGTGTGCGTGTGTACGGTTTGTGCTTTTATTAAAATGCAAAACCGAAATAAAAGCAAATCCAAACACTCAAATAATCTTTTATTAATCATGTAAAAACACAAAAATATATATTTAGTCTCTTTTGACACTTTTTTGGTTCATTCGCATTTGGTTTATTTTTGCTTTTCAACTCGAACTTTATTTTATTTTTATTTTCAGCTTCCCGTTTTTATGTTCTGTTTAATTATGTCGCAGCTCTCTTGTTTTTCGACTGAAATATCGGAGAGCAAAAAATATTGAACATTACATTCGTATTTTTAGGTTACATTTAGGTTATTTTCTCTTTTTACTTTTCTTCTTATGTTTATTGCACGAAAATACAAATAAACAATATATTTGACGATCTCAGAGTTATTATCAAAATAATAGAGGTAAGTTTATTCAGGAACTTACAGTTTTTGTTTAAATAAATCCGATTCACACGATCTGTCACACGTTAACTGTCTCGATGTTTTGATGGGTTTAATGACGCCATCTTGGAGAATTCGAGTATTCGATAATTGGGACACACTGCATTTTCTATGTCCCAATGATCGAACACCGTATTTTTTTAACAAATAATTAATTAAATTTTTTTTTTAATTGTTATTTGTAAGAAATTTTCTGAGGAACCTGAAACGCCTTTACTTTTTGAGATGCGACAGTTTTTGAATTTTTTATGCCCTTACGCGTGAAGCGGCGCGGCTTAGCAAAAACGATAAGCAGTTACCACGAGACGTCAAATCGGGTCATTGTTGCTGATTAAATAATTTTTTTCTCTTTTAATTAAAGCTTTTTTTGCACAAGTAAGGTAACATTTCGATAGCTAAAAGTTCCATATCGCGTTACAGCTGCCATAAGGGCGTATCACCTCTTTTACGCCCTTATGGCATCCAGGAGCCATAAGGGCGTATGGAATTTTTTTTTTTTCAGGAATCGACGTAATTATGACTAAAAAGTATAGAACCGATGAAAAAAAAAATTTCCGATTTTTTTTTTTTTATACGCCCTTATGGCTTCCCGAGTGGGTGTCGAAAGCCATAGGGGCGTATCGAATTTTTTTTTTTCAGCAATCGACGTAATTATGACCGAAAAGTATAGAGCCGATGAAAAAAAAATTTTCCCAATTTCCCAAACGGGATTTTGAAGCGTGAACGATTACGAAGAGAATAAGCTCTTGCTCAAGCCGCAATTCTATCTAGAAAATAAATTGCAGCCATTTTAGTGAACCGATTGAATTTTGGCCAAAATGCAAAAAAAAAAAAAAAATTGTTTTTGTTTTTCGGGCCTCATATCGATGTATTTTTGCCCCCTAAACACGAATCTATCAATAGTTTTTTCAAAAAATCAAAATTTTCATGAATTTCGATAAAAAACTGTTTTGCTCAATTTTGGGCCTATTTTCAAAAACTTGAAAATAGCGAAATTTCAAGTGCTCATAACTTCACTTTGGTTCAACCGATTTCAAAATTTGTTTTTCTTACACAAAGCTTGTGACCAAACTTAGAGAATGCCGTTAAGTTCATCCCGATAACTAATTTTTTGTAGAAATGAGAGCAGTTTGAAAATCGCCGAAAAAAATGGAAAGGGGTATACCTTAAAAAATTTACAAAAATCTATTGTTGAACTTTAAAAATCTGCAAAAAATCGAAAAATGATCGTAATGGGATGAACCAAACGGGATTTTGAAGCGTGAACGATTACGAAGAGAATGAGCTCATGCTCAAGCCGCAATTCTATCTAGAAAATAAATTGCAGCCATTTTAGTGAACCGATTGAATTTTGGCCAAAATGCAAAAAAAAAAAAAATTATTTTTGTTTTTCGGGCCTCATATCGATGTATTTTTGCCCCCTAAACACGAATCTATCGATAGTTTTTTCAAAAAATCAAAATTTTCATTAATTTCGATAAAAAAAACTGTTTTGCTCAATATTGGGCCTATTTTCAAAAACCTGAAAATAGCGAAATTTCAAGTCAACGTAATTATGACCGAAAAGTATAGAACCGATGAAAAAAAAAAATTGGGAAAATTTTCGGAGCCTTCGGCTCGTCCTGCAAAATCACACTCGTCAGAAAATGTTTTTACGCCGAGTGATGTACGATATTTTGTATCACGAGGTGCAATATGGACGTTTTCACGTCCGCTTGCGGACGTAAAAACGTCCATTATTGTACTGAGTGATATAAAGTATTTTTTGGCTCATTTTTTTTTTTAATCCCGACCGTATATTGAGAATAATTTTTAAATTTCATTTACCTTCGAATTTTCCATTGTTCACGAGCAACGAGTTGTTCGATTTCCTCGACGAATTTCGGGACATCTGACTGTGACTCGGACTACTGTCGGTGCTCTTCTTCTCAAGGACATCGTGACAGCTGTAGGACGTGTGAGCTACGGTCAGCATCGGATGTACACTGCCTGTGAAAAGCACCACCAGAAGGAGGATCCAGGGACGAAGGATTTTTCGTATGTTTTTTTTCAATTTTTTTTCGACCAAAAATATTCCGAATAGGAGGGGTGAAGGTATGGCAAAGGATAATTTGAAAAGATTAATAAATAATAAAATAACAAATGGCACAATTGGTCGTTGGCCATCGATTGATTTTTTTATTTTTCACTTCAGAATCAATCAGAATTGTTTTTAATTTTTTACTTTTACGTCCGCAAGCAATATGATTGAAACATTGATGGTTGAAAATGTATATGAGGCATTCCACGTCAAGTCAGCCACCCCATTTTTTGAAATCACCAAAAATCGCATACAATTTTTTAGAAAGTAGTTCCAACTATCAAGAAAATTGGTGACTTTTTTCAGATTTTTAAATTACATTTTTTTGCCGGAAAAAAATATAAAAAATTTGTTTGTCCCATTTTGCAACTCAAAAATTATTCATCGTACGAAAAAAAAAGTAGAACATAAAATTTAGGATTTTCAACGTGCTTTTCACTGGAATTTTTTACAAACTCCTCCAGAAGCTCTATACGTCATTTTCGGAGCAAATAATGTTTCGATATTTTTTTTCTCAGAATTGACTTCTTCGATTCGTCTGTAGTTTTAACAGTTTTTTGGACCCTTCAATTTTTTTCAAAAAATTCTTTACAATATTAGTTCTTAAAACATAAATTTTAAACCCGGTCCTGTAATGGGAAAACGATGGGTACTATTTTTTCTCGAATTTGCAAAATCATGATTTTTTTTTCTTTTTCTATTATCAACAGTATAATATATAGTATTACGTGTTATATATGAGTAAAAAAATAGGTATTTGGAGGACAATTGTTACTGTAAATACCTGCTTTTTTTTACCTTAGTGGGAAGAAAAAACTATGATTTTGAAAATTTGTTTATTGTGATATAATATCAGTAACAACTGTTAGCATCATATTATCATAATCATTAATCATAATCATCATTATTATCATGATCAATATCATCATAAATCTTCTCAATTTAACACTGATTCCTCTTTTATTTCAACAATGTCCCAAAAGCGCGCCAAATTAAAAAAAAAAAATTTCACTGACCGAAACATTTAAATATTCTTTTTGGTACCAAAAACATTCCTCTCAATTGAAAATTCTCAAACAATTCTAGAAAATAGGGTATCGATGGCAGAATTCTTGAAACTATTTAAAAAGTGGATTGCAATTTTTCTCATTTCTTTGTAATTTATAATCTCTTTTTTTTTTACTTTCAAATTGATTTTTTATATTTGTGTTTTTTTAATTTTTTAATTTACAAAATTTTTGAATTCTTCATTTACATAAAGTGACGTTAAACAAAATAGCTTATTGCATGAAACGGAGTGTAAAAAATGAGCAAATTAATTCGTATGCAAATCAAAGGCCCAGTACTCTTTTTTTCATTACCTTCAATGAAGGATTTAAAACGGAATGTAAGTTAAATTTTTACCCACATTATTGGGATGGGGGTCGAAGAGTCGACTAACCAATATTTCGAACGGCCGAAATCCCGAATTTCACGATTACGAGCGTTCGAATAACGAAGCGCCGAAATCCCGAACGCCAGAAAAGCGAAAGCGCAGAGAGCCGCCCCGTGCGTAAGAGAGAGAGAGATGCGCCTCCTCTCTGTCTTACGCATAGGGCGGCTCTCGCGACTTTCTCTTTTCTGGCGATCGGGATTTCGGCGCTTCGTTATTCTAACGCTCGTAATCATAAAATTCGGGATTTCGGCCGTTCGAAATATTGGTTAGTCGACCCTTCGACCCCCACCCCATTGTTGTTATTATTATTATTGTTATTATTATTATTATTATTAAATCGTTAAAAAAATTCTTACCGCCTCTTGCTCTCGCTGAAGCCTCGCTGTCGTTTCTATGATGACCAAGAGCTTGAATCTTCTCGGTCAGGCCGTGAATCTTGTCGGCCAAGGATGAACCAACGCCGCTGTGACAATCACTCGAGACACCGGGCAGACCTGTGCTGTTTACATTGCTGCTCGACGTCGTGTGCGACGTGATTGGTGCACAAGCGGCGGTCGACGATAGGGCTGCCATTTCCTGCAGAGAAAGCTTTTTCTGTGACACAAATGATTGAAAAAAAAAAACAAAATAAAAGATCAATTCTCAAAGTTCGTTGTTTTGAACTATAGTAAGAAAGTCAATTTTTTTTCAATCAAATTTTTGAGAAAGTTTTGGCGAGAAAAACCTATTAATTAATTAATTAATTAATTAATTAATTAATTAATTAATTAATAGGTTTTTCTTGCAAAAATTTTGAATTAAATAATTAATTATTTATTTTTTCAAGATTTTTTGTATTTTTGAGAGCTTTTTTTTAAATATCCATTCTCTTACACCGATCTTACCTTGAAAGCTTTGCCATCGATTCCACGTGTTCCCTTCTTGATGAACGAGAGAAAAAGGTGACGCGACAAATCGTCCGGCGTCTTGACATCGAGATAAGTGTCGAGAAACTTTCTGAAGCTCTCGTAATCAATTTCCTTTAATCAGAACAAAAACGGAGTAAAATTGTAAATTCTACAATCTTTCGAAAATTTATAAAATCTTATTTTCTGTACTATTCCTGAGATCTGCTAATCTAAAAAATAAAAAGGTCTTCTAGACGTCAGACTAGCGTCAAAGTAGTTTCAAAATTACAAAAAAAAAAAAAAACTTTCTTCATGGGAATATTTTTTACTCTGTGGAAAAACGTTTTATCAACAAAGATTTGTTTTACACAGAATTAAGATGTCATGTTTCTTCTAATTTTGACAATTAATTTTCATTTTGCTTTAAAATTTTTATATTCGACAATGGGAAAATAATTAAAATTTTGACGAAACTGAATCTGTCGTAAAATTTGCCTCAAGTATTTTTGGATGCTAAGGTAAATGTCCCAATTATTGAACAGCTGAGGATCTGAGGATTGAATACGGTGAGAAAAAAACATAAAATCAAGAAAGAAACCATCGCTTTCATGTTCAAATGATACTTTGATATTTTTACTTTCGAAAAATCACCCTTTAAATTATTTTTAAATGATTTCGAATGAAAAAAAAGAATAACAATGTGAAGCATGCAAATTTCTCAATTATTGAACACTGAAAGTGCCTGTGTTCCTAATATTGAACAGGCATATCCCAGTTATCGAACACTCTCGAGAATTCTTTTTTCGTTCTGAAAATATTATTTTGGGTACAATTTAAGAAGTAAAAGCAAAATCAAACACTTGAATAATCTTTTATTAATCATGCAAAAATACAAAAATATATATTTAGTCCCTTTTGACAGGTTTTTGGTTCATTCGCATTTGGTTTATTTTTGCTTTTCAACTCGAACTTTATTTTATTTTTATTTTCATCTTCCTCGTTTTTATGTTCCGTTTTTGTTTGATTTTGGCGCAGCTTTCTTGTTTTTCGACTGAAATATCGGAGAACAAAAAATATTGAACATTACATTCGTATTTTTAGGTTACATTTAGGTTATATTCTCTTTTTACTTTGTTTTTTATGTTTATTGCACGAAAATACAAATAAAAAATATATTTGACGATCTCAGAGTTATTATTAAAAGAATAGAGGTAAGTTTATTCGGTAACTTACAGTTTTTGTTTGAATAAATCCGAAAATAATCTCCATTAACCATTAACCATTAAAATTTAATGGTTTATGGTTAATAGAGATTTTTTTCATTAGCCATTAAAATTCAATGCTTGATAGAAATTATTTTAATTAACCATTAAAATTCAATGGTTGATAGAAATTATTTCCATTAACCATTAAATGTTAATGGTTAATGAAAATGTAATTGCTTTAAAAAAAGTAATGCATTATTCGCAACCCTGCCAATGACAATGTAGTGTGTAATAGAAAAAATTTCCATTACCCACTGTAATGTAATGTGTAATGGACAAATTTTGATTGCAATTTTGGGAATGGAAAAATATAGATGCATAAATTATTGCATTTTTGCATTACATTTTATTGACTTAGGACTTAGATTTTTAGAATAATAATATAGATGCTTTTTAGAATTTAAGGTACCTGAAAATCTAAGTCCTAAGTCAATAAAATGTAATGCAAAATTGCAATAATATATTCACTCATATTTTTCCATTCCCGAAATTGCAATCAAAGTTTTGTCCATTACATATTACATTGCAATGGAAATTTTTTCTATTACACACTACATTGTAATGGGCAAGGTTGCGAATAATGCATTACTTTTTTTAATGCAATTGCATTTTCATTAATCATTAACATTTAATGGTTAATGGAAATAATTTTAATGGTTAATGGAAATAATTTTAATGGTCAATGAAAATTATTTCCATTAACCATTAACCATTAAATTTTAATGGTCAATGAAACTAATTTCCATTAACCATTAACCATTAAATTTTAATGGTTAATGAAAATAATTTCGATTAACCATTAAATTTAAATGGTTAATGAAAATAATTTCCATTAGCCATTAAATTTTAATGATCAATGAAAATAATTTTCATTAACTATTAAATTTCATTAGCCATTAAAAAAGTAATGGTTAATGCATTAATTTTTCATTAAAAATTTCGCAACCCTGATTGAGACCTGTTCAATAATTGGGACATTTACCTTACTTGGCTTTGAGCTTTTTGACAGAGATATAATTTGCCACTGTTGCCTCAGTGATTTCTGGCTGGTTTGGTCCGGAACTTAAATGTATTGGCAACCTTTGGTATTTTCTGAATTTTCACACATTCATGGTCGAGTTAAACCGTCTGTGAATAATAATTCCAGCTCGCTCGATTGGCTAGAATCCGGTTAAAATATACCATTCTACCCCACACAATCTCTAAAAGCACCCGCCTATTCATCCCCTTAACAGGCAGCACAGCTATAAATCTACGATTTTTCGAGACCGGATGCAATTTACTCTCACGCATCGGGGGTTCTCTCGCTTGAGTTCTTCACATCGAGCTAATATCAAATATATACAGATATATCGCTCCTTGAAAGCAGCAGGTAGAAAAAGCTCGAAAACGTTTCATTATTAACTTTCCTATTCTCTCCCTCTTTCTCTGATCTCTTTATCCATCGCCTTTATCGTAAATATTCTTCACACATTTGTGAAAATTTCTTTTTTTCCAGCCCAATTATATTTTCTATACAGCAATTTTAATTTATTCATTTTTATTATAATTTTTAAATAAAAGCTCGGACAAAAAGGATTTCCTCATTTTAAAGTTCCTTATTCGTCGTCTTCTGCGTTCACTGTAAAAAATGTTTGTATTAAGTTTAATACAAAAAAATATGAAGTTTTTATGCATATACAATATATTAATTTTAATATACGTTCGTATATCAAAATTCCAATACATAGTATGATTTTCAAAGCAGAATCATGAAAAAATATATGAAAATTAATATTCTTTTGTATATTAAAATTGAAAGAAGTTATTTGATTTTTCATCTACTTATATTGGAATATTACTGTATATATTGTATATGAAATTTAGTATACTGTATATGCATAAAAACTTCATATTTTTTAATCAAATTTAATACGAAAACTTGTTACAGTGCAACTAAAATTATACCCCCGAGATATCCACATTAGGGATATTCGCAAGGGTCAGCTCGATCGAAAGTGCAATGGAAGAGCTTCGCCCTGGAGGAATCGCCTTAATCATCACGGTATACCCACACGGAAATATAATATACCGGAAAATATATTTCTCGATATACGTAAAAATATATTAAAAATATATTTGAAGTGTACATTATATATTCTAAATACATTTTAGATGTATCTAAAATACATATCAGATATATATTAAATATATAATATGTATATTTCATATAAGAAATATACTCAAAAATATATTCGTGATAAGTACATTTTCGGCAGAAAATATTCCTTTGAAATATATATTAAATGTATTTTAGATATATGATTATTGTGCATAAAAATATATTTTTTGATATATGTAAAAAAATATATTGTGTATACGTAGACATATATTAAAATTATATCGAAAATATATAAAACGTACACTCAATATATATGTTTGATGCATTTAGCATATATCAATATATTTTTTACATATATATTGTGTATATTTTAACACCAATTAGAAATGTATCTAAAATATATAGAACATGCACTCAATATATATATTTAAAATATTTAGTATATATCTTCAATACATTTTTTATATTTATATTGTAATATTTTTAGATAGATTAAAAATATACTTAAAATCATATTTGTAATACATACATTTTCGAACAAAATATACTTAATATATCAAAAAATATATTTTCCGTAATATTTGCCGATATATTTTATTTCCATGTGGGTAACCTCTGCGCCAGGTAAGTATATTGGGCACGCTGGCCATCTGGTATTTAACACCGTCATACGCTTATTTCGCTTGGGCACAGAGGTCCGAGTGCATGCGACGCATAGCGGTGGATGCGTCAACTAGCACGGCCGCTGACGTTGATTGTAATTTTGGAAAATGAGTGTATTAATTTCCAATAACGTATCTTAAAAATGCGAAAAAGCATATAGAAACCATTTTAATATACGAGGATTTGAATTTTCAACGTTCATCTTTTAATTTTAATACACAAATATTTAATTTAAGATGAAATTGTTATTTTTCCAATAACATGTCTATTAATTTCGATTTCGTATTCTTGTTATTGAAATTTCATATACGGTATATTAAATTTCATTATAATATTGAAAAGAATTTTCAATGGCTGTTTGCAATTTTAAGAAAGAAGTGTATTGATTTTCAATAATGTATATGAAAATTGCGAAAAAGTATACAAAAACTGTTTTCATATACGGGTATATTAATTTTCAATGTTCACTCTTTTTATTTCAATATGCAAATATTAAATTTAAGATGAAATTGTTAATTTTCCAATACCTTGTATATTAATTTCGATTTCATGTACTTGTTTTTGAAATTTAATATACTTTTGTATATTAAATTTAATAACATTTTTTACAGTGATGACCCTTGCGAGTATCCCTAATGTGAATATCTCGGGCGTATAATTTTAGTTGCAATGTGACAAATTTTTGTACACAATTTAATAAAAAAATATAAAGTTTTTATGCATATACAAAATACTAAATTTCATATACAATGTGCACAGTAATATTCCAATATCAGTATATGAAAAATCAAATAACTTCTGTTAATTTTAATATACAAAGGAATATTAATTTTTATATTTTTTTTCATGATTCTGCTTTAAAAATCATACTATGTATTGGAATTTTAATGTACGAATGTATATTAAAATTAAAAGAAGCTATTTGATTTTTCATATATTTGTATTGGAATATTACTATACACATTAGGGTGGTCCTTATTTAGGCTATGTTGTTTTTTCTTTTGACGATAGTGCTAAATCGGTTTTAAATAAATAAATAAAAATGCATACCAAATTTCAGCTCGATATCTCAATTTTAACCTGGCCCCCACGTCAGTCGAAGTTTTAAAGGGGAAATACGTGTATTTTATACGGTCAATGATTTTTACATTTTTTCAACTTAGTTAATATTGATTTAAACATTTGAAACTTGGCACATATATTGCTCATAGTATAAGGTATATTTGTAGTATTTTATCAGATTTTTCATCCTCGATTTTCGACATACCCTCCCGCTAAAAAGTTTGGACACATGTGTCGAATTTCGCACCACACTAAAAGTTTGATTGCGGAATCAATAATGAAGATAGCTATATTTTCCAAGCGGCGTTTGAAATCGGACATATTAACCTTCATTTTGCTTTTTTAGAAATTTCTCTACGATTTTTTTTGAGCCCGGTACGCACTTTTGAACATGGTCATTGGCCCGGTACGCACTTTTGAACATGGCCATTTGCCATGTTCAAAAGTGCGGACCGGGCTCAAAAAAAATCGTAGAGAAATTTTTAAAAAAGCAAAATGAAGGTTAATATGTCCTCTTTCAAACGCCGCTTGGAAAATGTAGCTGTCTTCATTATTGACTCCGCAATCCAACTTTTAGTGTGGTGCGAAATTCGACAAATGTGTCCAAACTTTTTAGCGGGAGGGTATGTCGAAAATCGAAGATCAAAAATTTGATAAAATACTACAAATATACATTATACTATGAGCAATATATAGGCCAAGTTTCAAATTTTTAAATCAATATTAACTAAGTTGGAAAAATGTTAAAATCATTGACCGTATAAAATACACGTATTTCCCCTTTAAAACTTTGTGCCGTGGGGGCCAGGTTAAAATTGAGATATCGAGCTGAAATTTGGTATGAGTTTCTATTTATTTATTTAAAACCGATTTAGCACTATCGTCAAAAGAAAAAACAACATAGCCTAAATAAGGACCACCCTAATACACATGTATATGAAAATTAATATATTGTATACGCATAAAAACTTCATATTTTTTTATTAAATTTAATACAAAAATTTTTTACAGTGTATTGACTAATTGCATTTATAAAACGTACGAAAATTTCAGCCATCTTCACTGATCCTTTTTTTTTCGTACAGACCGTTCGTAACCGTATTCGATATTCCGGAGGAACGATGCGCGAAAGAGATTTCCTCATTGGCGAATTTCGTAGCTATTTAAATTCAATCGTGATTCGGTGGAAAAAGAGCATTCTCATTTGCATCTCGCAAGGACGAAGGATATATTCGCGGGTGGAATCTATTTCCATTTCTAAGCTCACCGTCACGCCCGAAGAAGCGAGACGGATGAAGAAAAAAGCCTCATCAGAGAGAGGAAAGAAAAATCTTCTTCCCTCGGAATTTACGAGGGCGAAGCGAGATTCGCGATGGAAAGTTTCGCGGATCGAGGGTGATAAAAAAGTTGGTGCAATTTCGAGATTTTTTTTTTCTTTCGAAAAATAAGAAAAAAACGCACGCGGAAAATAAGATGAAAGGGAAAGGACCAAAACCCGGCTTTGTTTCATTTGAACAGACATCGAGTCCATCGTGAGAATGAAATATCGGCTGTTAAAGATTCGAGTGAACGAAAAATACAACCCTCAACTGATCTTGGGATAAAAACCTATTGAGAATTTATCCACAATAATATTATGAATGATTGAGGCGAATGAATAATAAATTTGGAATAAATTAGTCACACATTAATTTTTTACTAATTTTTCTTGAATCAATTTAACATTTAGATCATGAATTATTTTTCAATTGGTTGATTGGAGGTTAATTAATTATTTTTTAAATGTGTAACGAATCAAGATGTCCGAACAATCGATGATGCCTTTCGCACGAAGGGAATAAAGAAGGGCAAGAAGAACGACTCCAACGTATGTTACATCTGTAAGGCCCGAATTTCAGGTCACAAGTTATACCTTAAGATCGAACTTTCCATGGAACTCAAGTTGGAACTTAAGATCGAACTTAAGTTCCAATTTAAGATGAATCGTAAGTTGAACCAAAGTGCCATTTTAAGTTCGTACTTAAGTTCAAACTTTAGTGCGAACTTCAGATCGATCTTGAGTTCAAATTAAAATTTGGTTTGAAGTTTGAACTCAAGATCCATCTTGAGCTTAAACTTGAGTTTGATCGTGCTTAATTATTTTCACGACTAATTTAAAATAACACGGTCGAGGGACGCGATGAAAGAAGTTTGATCGAACTTAAGTTCATGCTCAAGATGGATCTCAAGGTCAAGCCTCAAACCCAATTCAAGTTTGAACTTGAGATCGAACTTAAGTTCCAATTTAAGATGAATCGTAAGTTGAACCAAAGTGCCATTATAAGTTCGTACTTAAGTTCAAACTTTAGTGCGAACTTCAGATCGATCTTGAGTTCAAATTAAAATTTGGTTTGAAGTTTGAACTCAAGATCCATCTTGAGCTTAAACTTGAGTTTGATCGTGCTTAATTATTTTCACGACTAATTTAAAATAACACGGTCGAGGGACGCGATGAAAGAAGTTTGATCGAACTTAAGTTCATGCTCAAAATGGATTTCAAGGTCAAACCTCAAACCCAACTCAAGTTTGAACTTAAGATCGATTTGATGTTCGCATTAAAGTTTGAACATAAGTATAAACTTATAATGATACTCAAGTTCAAACTTAAGATTCATCTTAAATTTGAACTTGAGTTCGAACTAAAATTCAAATTTGTGTTCAATAGAAAGTTGATCTCAAGTTTGATCTTGAGAACTTAAAATTCGGGCCTAAGTATTTGGTATTTTTATGTAAAATATTTTTTCAATAAAAATGACAAATTCATTGTCAAAAATCGTTGTTTTTCATTTAATTTCATGTACAATATGTAAAATATTATTGTTTTTTATCAAAATGATGTCAAACCTGCATTTACGATGTGGATCTTTGACACAAGTTGCATTTCAATGCCTCTCCAAAGTAGCCCCACACTCGGGGTTACATTGGCTTTTTTTTTATAAATATATAAAATTGTGAGGGTCTAGTGGGGCTTGCTATTGCTATACATTTTATAGCCAAAGGACACATTGTTCTGTTCAAGCAAAAAAAATAATAATTTTGGACGTTAAAAAAAAGTTACGACCAAAAAACTTCCGAACCAACGATTTTTGACAATGAATTTGTCATTTTTATTGAAAAAATATTTTACATGAAAATACCAAATACTTTAGGCCCGAATTTTAAGTTCTTAAGATCAAACTTGAGATCAAACTTTCTATTAAACTCAAATTTGAATTTTAGAACGAACTTAAGTTCACATTTAAGATGAATCTTAAGTTCGAACTTAAGTATCATTATAAGTTCATACTTATTTTCAAACTTTAATGCGAACATCAAATCGATCTTAAGTTCAAACTTGAATTGGGTTTGAGGCTTAACCTTGAAATCCATCTTGAGCATGAACTTAAGTTCGATCAAACTTCTTTCATCGCCTCCCTCAACCGTGTTATTTTAACTTAGTTGTGGAAATAATTAAGTACGATCAAACTTAAGTTTAAGCTCATGATGGATCTTAAGTTCGAACTTCGAACCAAATTCAAATTTGAACTTAAGATCGATCTGAAGTTCGCACTAAAGTTTGAACTTAAGTACGAACTTATAATGGCACTTTGGTTCAACTTACGATTCATCTTAAATTGGAACTTAAGTTCGATCTTAAGTTCCAACTTGAGTTCCATGGAAAGTTCGATCTTAGGGTAGGACTTGTAACTTGAAATTCGGGCCTTACAGATGTAACGGAGGTTGGAGTCGTTCTTCTTGCCCTTCTTTATTCCCTTCGTGCGAATGACATCATCGATTGTTCGGACATCTTGGCTTGTTACACATATTTGTGTAACTGGTTTATGAATGACTTTTTTTCCTGTTCTACCCACTCCCCACACCCCCTCCCGCCCCACAAGGTCACGAGGGTCCACTGCGCACACGTTTTTACCGTATTTTGCTGCTCGTCCAAAGTAGCCCCAAAAACCAACAAAGTAACCCCCAAAGTCGAAGTAGCCCCGTTTTACGGTATTTCCTTGAAAAGTGGACGAAATTGGTGCGGGTCGAAGAGTCGACTAACCAATGTTTCGAACAGCCGAAATCCCGAATTTCACGATTACGAGCGTTCGAATAACGAAGCGCCGAAATCCCGAACGCCAGAAAAGCGAAAGCGGAGGGAGCCGCCCCATGCGTAAGAGAGAGAGAGATGCGCCTCCTCTCTCTCTTACGCATGGGGCGGCTCTCTCGACTTTCTCTTTTCTGGCGATCGGGATTTCGGCGCTTCGTTATTCTAACGCTCGTAATCGTAAAATTCGGGATTTCGGTCGTTCGAAATATTGGTTAGTCGACCCTTCGACCCACACCCACTTTGTCACAAATAAATTTCTTATTCACTCTTCTCGTTTGAATTGAACAATTGGATCATTAATTATTTATCAATTAATTGATTAATGGTCAAATAATTATTTGAAAAAAGTCTATATGTGATAGACACAATTCTTAATCCTCAAAATGGGGACGAAATGGAAAACGCGGTATAATAAGAGCAAGAAAACCGTCATAAAAGTAGTAATACTCAATATGCAGTCAGACGCTATCACTTCGTCACAAATCAATTTTTCACTAATTTTTCTCGATTAAATTGAGGAATAATATCATGAATTATTTATCGATCAATTGATTAATGGTTTTTAAATCATATCACCGTCGATATTATTTTTTTTAAACTCAGTTTCTTCGTTATTTTTTATTTAATTTCAAAAAAATTAAGTTAAATTAAATTAAATTAATTAATTGATTCAATTAATTTTCTTAACTAAATTTTAAAAAATCAAATTTTTCGATTTTTCAAAACCACAAAAACGTCAAAAATCGACAAAGCTTTCGAAGTAAAAAAAAAAACTCATAACAAAATAATCACAGATAAGTGTCGAATCAATTTCGATGATTTTTTATTCGACAATTTTTTAATTGGCTTTGAAATCCCGATGAACATCTTTTTCCGATTCATTTGTTAATTTCGACGCTGATCCAAGAGAGCCTGATAAAAGGTAGACAAGATTAGCGAGTAGCAAGGTCCAAGAGTGTCGCACGACTCAGTGAACAGAGTTCTCTCATCGTCCTTGTCCTACGACCATTAATTATGGGCATCTCTCCCCCCCCCCTTCTCCTCCATCCGTCCCCTCCCCTTGTTCTTATCGGCACTATAGATATATACGTACATTAAAGTTCTCGTTACGCGCCAGCGGAGATCATAACTTTCAGTAACTTCGTTAATGAATTAATTAAGTCGTCGAGGAGTATGTTGGAACTCGCTTGGATGATAACAGTGCTCGCTCAGAAACGTATATAATATTATCGTATCGTAAACGTATATTATATATTATAAATAAAAATGAATATTACAAGCATTGTTTATGGATGCTTTGATCATGAACATTTTTTTTGCTCAATTTTTACAATTACTCGATGATAAATAAACTCAATCATTCAGAGTTGGGCAAAGTACTTGAAAGTACTTCAAGTATCAAGTACAAAGTACCGTAGGTACTTGAAGTACAAGGTACTTGTGACTTGCAAGTACTCGTCAAAACGAGTACTTGAAGTACAAGTACTTGAAAAAATCAAGTACCAGTATCAAGTACTTTTCAAGTTTTCGGGTACGTCTCGTAAATTCTGGTACTTGGGTCATTCCATGTCAAATCGACCAAGATTTGGAATCGACCACTTTCAATTTCGATAAAATTTAGTCAGAAGTTTTGTTTTATCATAAAACCAAGTTCTACCGAGGAAAAAAAATTAATTATTTTTTTTTTTAAGTTATACAAAATTCAAAGTTTAACCATTTTTCAATTTTTTTTTCTAATTGTCTTGAAAACTATGATAGTTATGAAAAATCGTTTGTTTCGTCTTGAAGAGTATACTTGGGGCTACGAACAAAAAAATATTCCGAAAAAAACTTTTGAAAACCGATGAATTCGGATAATTTTCAATTTATTAAAATCGTGAAAATCCACAATTAACGTCGAATTTTTTGTTCAATTTTTTAAATATAATACCCTGTACTGATTTGAAAAGATCCTGAAATTTTCAGAAAGGTGTTTTTTTTTTCAAAAATATGAATTTTTTTAAGTTGAGCAATCATGTAATTTTGTAATTTTGAGCAGTCAAAATTACATGATTGATCAACTTCACTTAACTTAGAGGTAAAAAAAAAGTTTATCAAAATTCAAAAATTCATATTTTTGCAACAAAACAAAACACATTTCTGAAAATTTCAGGATCTTTTAATATCAGTATAAGGTGTTATATAAAAAAAAATAAAACCAAAAATTCAATGTTCATCGTGGATTTTCACGATTTTGAAAAAAACTAAATTCTCCAAATTCATCATTTTTCAAAAATTTGTTTCGGAATATATTTTTTGTTCGTAGCCCCAAGTATACTCTTTGGGACGAACCCAGAACGAATTTTTCGTAACTATAATAGATTTCGAAATATTTAAAAAATAAACTTGAGAAAATGGTGGAATTTTGAATTTTCGAAAAAAAAAATTATTTTTTTTTCTTTGTTAGAACTTCGTTTTATGATAAAAGAAAACTTCTGACCAAATTTCATCGAAATTGAAATGGGTCGATTCCAAATATTGGTCGATTTGACATGGAATGACCCATATTCAAAGGCTTTGCACGTGCAACCATCAGCAAGACGCATTCAAAAGTACTTGATACTTGTACAGTACTTCAAGTACAGAAAAGTACTTGAACTTTTCAAGTACAGTACTTCAAGTACAGAAAAGTACTTGAAATTTTCAAGTACAGTACTTCAAGTACAGAAAAGTACTTGAAATTTTCAAGTACAGTACTTCAAGTACAGAAAAGTACTTGAAATGTTAAAGTACAGTACTTCAAGTACAGAAAAGTACTTGAAATTTTCAAGTACAGTACTTCAAGTACAGAAAAGTACTTGACTTTTTCAAGTACAGTACTTCAAGTACAGAAAAGTACTTGACTTTTTCAAGTACAGTACTTCAAGTACAGAAAAGTACTTAAAATTTTCAAGTATAGTACTTCAAGTACAGAAAAGTACTTGAAGTTTTCAAGTGCAGTACTTCAAGTACAGAAAAGTACTTGAAGTTTTCAAGTGCAGTACTTCAAGTACAGAAAAGTACTTGAAATTTTCAAGTATAGTACTTTCAAGTACTCCCTGTACTTCAAGCACAGGAAGTACTTGAAAAAATTTAAGTACAATACTTGAAGTACTTTTTAAGTACTTTGTACTTGCAAGTACTGTACTTCAAGTACTGCAAGTACCGAGTACTTTCAAGTACCCAGCTCTGCAATCATTTATCCTTCCAGAGGACCCAGAAAATAATAATAACGATTAAAATGGCGTATAAAAAGAAGAAAAAAAAAATTCCCAGAGCTTTTCTGCGATTTTGAGCTTTTTTTGAGTTTTTATGTGAAAATTTTGTTTACTTTCGACTCATTTGTTGCAGAGATATTGCGGGTCGATCCTCACGACCCACATACACTGCGCAAAAGCTTCGTTCATCCGCGAGGAGCAACAGAGAGAGCGAGAGAGAGAGAGAGAGAGAGAGAGAGGGTGCTTTCGCATGAATGGGACAGTATACGGCCATTAAGCTTTTCGTACTCAGAAGACAGACACTGAGCCGTGTACTCGAATTCACATACAATATATATGTATATATTGTATATAATATATGTCAAAGGACAAAGACAAGAGAGGGAGTGGGGAGAGGGGAAAGCTCAAGAGCCCAGAGGCTCGAAATATCTGGGCGCAAAGGGGAGGCCGTCAGCCACTAGAGGGCGACTTCGTTCAATGGCCTCGTCAGTCCAACTGGAGGGGGATCGCCAGTGACGTCAGAGTCGTTGCGGTACTGGGCATGACGTCACTGTATTCCACCGCTCGTATACATATTGTATACATGGTTATATACAGGGTGTCCCATTTAGTCTGATACCAAAATAGCGTACTCGATACGCGGTAAACCTAAAAAAACCCGAAATCACGTATAAGGTTGATTTGAAGGTCATAGAGGTCACATAGAGGTCAAATCTTTTTTTAAAGGAAACTTATATCGGTCTAGGAAAGGAAATCGACTACGAAAGATATGGTTATCTATTTTCAAATGTTGACCTTGATATGTCCTTGACAGCGTTCGTTGAATGAAAAAGTACGATTTGAAGGTCATAGAGGTCACATAGAGGTCAAATCTTTTTTTAAAGGAAACTTATATCGGTCTAGGAAAGGAAATCGACTACGAAAGATATGGTTATCTATTTTCAAATGTTGACCTTGATATGTCCTTGACAGCGTTCGTTGAATGAAAAAGTACGATATCGCATAAATGGGACACCCGGTATATAAGTATATTTGAAGCCTAAATTTCTTCACAATATTGGT
Organism: Alloplasta piceator; assembly: GCA_946863875.1. Classification (NCBI taxonomy): domain Eukaryota; kingdom Metazoa; phylum Arthropoda; class Insecta; order Hymenoptera; family Ichneumonidae; genus Alloplasta; species Alloplasta piceator. Next base: position 10,261,994 of record OX333081.1, on the reverse strand, counting down.
AATCTAATTTTGTTGGGTACATTTTGAATTTCTTAAAATTGTGGTTAATGTTTCTGAGGTTTTTGATGATTCAGATTTGCGGGATTTAGCTGAATTAATTGGTTGGTTGGGGCTGGAGAAAATCATTGAAAATTTGAGAACAATAATTTGGACCGAAATATCAAAGTCGTCGAGGATCGGGTCATTTTCACCGTGAATTCCTCGTTTATACGTATTACGTGAATCCTGGATTTCTCGAAACTGGGTCAGTGCACAGACTCCATGAGGGGTTGGGGTTGAAGGTAGGAGGGAGGCTAGGAAAAAGGTTTTTCAAGTTAAAACGTTATCACTGAGACGACGAGGGAGAGGGTCTCTTCTCCCTCGTCGCCCATTGGCACGAGGAAACGAGGGTTTGTGTTCGAGGTTTCAAAAAAAAAAAAAAAAAAAAAACTTGTGGTATCGTTCTCGATGAACAAACGAAACGAATTTTCCACTTGCTGTGGTGGAAATACTTTTGCAGATAGGAACGGTGGATGAGAGCTAAATGGAAGATAAGAAGAGGGAGGAGAAAGTTAGAGATCCCGCGGTGGAAATTAAAGTGAACGCATTAGAGATTGTGGGGTTGCATTTTCCTGGAATTAGTAATTAGAGGGTTGGCGAAGATAAACTTTATTCCCGGTAATGTGAGTAATTTTAATTTATATTTTGCATTAGCGTGAAAGAGAATGCCGACATTGTCATTCGACTCGAAACTTGGAGGGCATCAATCTGCTTTATCGACCGAGATAAAATGTTGCGCAGAGCTTATACAGTTTTTAGGCTTGAGTCTTTTGCTGGAATTTTCAACCCCTCGCGAAAATTTTATCGCATTTTTAATGGTTTAAAAAATGGCCGACAAGAATGGTAATTATAATTTATATTTTGCATTAGCGTGAAAGAGAATGTCGACATTGTCATTCGACTCGAAACTTTGAGGGTTGGTCTTCTGCTTTCTTATTTTAAGGGCGAAAAAATTATACTTATCAATCTGCTTTATCGACCGAGATAAAATGTTGCGAAGAGCTTCTACAGTTTTTAGGTTAAAGTCTTTTGCTGGAATTTTCAACCCCTCGCGAAAATTTTATCGCATTTTTAATGGTTCGAAAAATGGCCGACAAGAATGGTAATTACAATTTATATTTTGCTTTAGCGTGAAAGAGAATGCCGACATTGTCATTCGACTCGAAACTTTGAGGGTTGGTCTTCTGCTTCCTTATTTTAAGGGTGGAAAAATTATACTCATCAATCTGCTTTATCGACCGAGATAAAATGTTGCGAAGAGCTTCTACAGTTTTTAGGCTTAAGTCTTTTGCTGGAATTTTCAACCCCTCGCGAATTTTTTTTCGCATTTTTAATGGTTTAAAAAATGGCCGACAAGAATGGTAATTATAATTTATATTTTGCTTTAGCGTGAAAGAGAATGCCGACATTGTCATTCGACTCGAAACCTTAAGGGTTGGTATTCTGCTTTCTTATTTTAAGGGTAAGAAAATTATACTCATCAATCTGCTTTATCGACCGAGATAAAATGTTGCGAAGAGCTTCTACAGTTTTTAGGTTAAAGTCTTTTGCTGGAATTTTCAACCCCTCGCGAAAATTTTGTCGCATTTTTAATGGTTTGAAAAATGGCCGACAAGAATGGTAATTACAATTTATATTTTGCTTTAGCGTGAAAGAGAATGTCGACATTGTCATTCGACTCGAAACTTTGAGGGTTGCTCTTCTGCTTCCTTATTTTAAGGGTGGAAAAATTATACTCTTCAATCTGCTTTATCGACCGAGATAAAATGTTGCGAAGAGCTTCTACAGTTTTTAGGTCAAAGTCTTTTGCTGGAATTTTCAATCCCTCGCAAAAATTTTATCGCATTTTTAATGGTTTAAAAAATGGCCGACAAGAATGGTAATTACAATTTATATTTTGCTTTAGCGTGAAAGAGAATGCCGACATTGTCATTTGACTCGAAACTTTGAGGGTTGGTCTTCTGCTTCCTTATTTTAAGGGCGGAAAAATTATACTTATCAATCTGCTTTATCGACTGAGATAAAATGTTACGAAGAGCTTCTACAGTTTTTAGGTTAAAGTCTTTTGCTGGAATTTTCAACCCCTCGCGAAAATTTTATCGCATTTTTAATGGTTCGAAAAATGGCCGACAAGAATGGTAATTACAATTTATATTTTGCTTTAGCGTGAAAGAGAATGTTGACATTGTCATTCGACTCGAAACTTTGAGGGTTGGTTTTCTGCTTCCTTATTTTAAGGGTGGAAAAATTATACTCATCAATCTGCTTTATCGACCGAGATAAAATGTTGCGAAGAGCTTCTACAGTTTTTAGGTTAAAGTCTTTTGCTGGAATTGTCAACCTCTCGCGAAAATGTTATCACATTTTTAATGGTTTAAGGTACTAGTCTATTTTAGAAGGCCAAAAAAAGAATATTCTCCTTGATTTTGATTCTTTGAATAATTTTTAGAAGGCGCCAAAATCGAAAATGTCTTTTCCCATGGCCGACAGTTAATCTCAGAATTGGCAAGTCTGAAACAAAAAAGTTAAAAAGCATTTTAAAGAGGAAGGTTCCTTACGTAACAATTTACCACCGTTAATGAAAAATTGATTTAAAAAAAAAAATGACGCACGTTTGAAATGAAAATGAACCCTTGAATTTTTCACAATTTGTTTCAATCATCCGCCATTTTTTTTTTTTATTCAATTAATTTTTCATTAACAGTGGTAAATTGTTGTGTAAGAAACCTTCCTATTTAAAATGCTTTTTTATTGTTTTATTTCAGACTTGCCAATCCTGAGATTAACTGTCGGCCATAGGACAAAACATTTTCGAAGACTCGACTTTGTTGGCGCCTTCTGAAAATTATTCAAAGAATCAAAATAAAAAATAAAAATATTTTTTTTTGTATTTTCGAAGGTTGAAACAATGTTGTATAAAAATTTTTATAGCCACATCTGATATTCTGTAGAATTTTTTTTATTTGTTTTTTTTGGCCTTCTAAAGTAGACTAGTAAAAAATGGCTGACAAGAATTTTACTCAAGTAATTATGAGGATTTTTTAAAAATGAATCTAGAAAAAAGATCGACTGTTACCACCAAAAATTTGCCATTAAACTAATAAATCAATAAATTAATTGTTAACAATAAACTAATAAACCAATAAATTAATTATTAATAATAAATTAATAAATAATAAACCTCCATAATTTCTCTCAAATCTTGAGATTACTCATTGTTGAGGTTTAAAAATGTTAATATTAAAAATTTCCATCGTGGAAAAAATGTTATTATAGAACGAACAGTCGAAACGAGGCTAAAAGGGTGAAAGAAAGATGGTGTTAAAACGTTTTTGCAACAATCACAATAATCATATAAACGAAAAAAAAACAAGCGGTAAACGAATTGCGGTATTGAAAGCATCCGGAAGTGAGAGAAGCTTCTCCATAGCGGATTTTCTCGAGAGGGTTGGTAAAGCTGAATTATCATCCCCCGGAAACGCGAGGAAAAGAGGCTGCTTGTCCGTTTAGGGAGATTGCGAATAATCACATTTGTACACTATGAATGTATAAATATATAAACGGCCCCATACACGGAAGTAAAGCCTCCCCTGATATATATGAGGCATTCCACGTCAAGTCGGCCACCCCATTTTTTGAAATCACCAAAAATGGCATGGAAATTTTCATAAAGTAGTTCTAACTGTCAAGAAAATTCGTGATTTTTTTCAGATTTTTATATTACACAATTAAGCCGGAAAAAAATACAAAAAATTGTCTCGTTCCATTTCGTAACTCGAAAATTATTCATCGTACGAAAAAAAAAGTACAACATGAAATTTAGGATTTTCAACGTACTTTTCACTGAAATTTGCTTGAGCATGAGCTCATTCTCTTCGTAATCGTTCACGCTTCAAAATCCCGTTTGGTTCATCCCATTACGATCATTTTTCGATTTTTGGCAGATTTTTGAAGTTCAACAATAGATTTTTGTAAATTTTTTAAGGTATACCCCTTTCCATTTTTTTCAGCGATTTTCAAACTGCTCTCATTTCTACAAAAAATTAGTTATCGGGATGAACTTAACGGCATTCTCTAAGTTTGGTCACAAGCTTTGCGTACGAAAAACAAATTTTGAAGTCGGTTGAACCAAAGTGAAGTTATGAGCACTTGAAATTTCGCTATTTTCAGGTTTTTGAAAATAGGCCCAAAATTGAGCAAAACAGTTTTTTATCGAAATTCATGAAAATTTTAATTTTTTGAAAAAACTATTGATAGATTCGTGTTTAGGGGGCAAAAATACATCGATATGAGGCCCGAAAAACAAAAATAATTTTTTTTTTTTTTGCATTTTGGCCAAAATTCAATCGGTTCACTAAAATGGCTGCAATTTATTTTCTAGATAGAATTGCGGCTTGAGCATGAGCTCATTCTCTTCGTAATCGTTCACGCTTCAAAATCCCGTTTGGGAAATTGGGAAAATTTTTTTTTCATCGGTTCTATACTTTTCGGTCAAAATTACGTCGATTGCTGAAAAAAAAAATTCGATACGCCCTTATGGCTTTCGACACCCACTCGGAAAGCCACAAGGGCGTATAAAAAAAATAAAAAAATTGGGAAATTTTTTTTTCCATCGGTTCTATACGTTTCGGTCATAATTACGTCGATTCCTGAAAAAAAAAAATTTCGATACGCCCTTATGGCTCCCGGATGCCATAAGGGCGTAAAAGAGGTGATACGCCCTTATGGCAGCTGTAACGCGATATATTTTTGTATTTTTACACGATTAATGAAAGATTATTCAAGTGTTTGATTTTGCTTTTATTTCTTAATATTGTGCCTAAAATAATATTTCCAGAACGGAAAAAGAATTCTCGAGAGTGTTCAATAACTGGGACGTGCCTGTTCAATATCAGGGACAAAGGCACTTCCAGTGTTCAATAATTGGGACATTTGCACGCTCCACATTGTTATTCTTTTTTTTTATTCAAAATCATTTAAAAATAATTTAAAGGGTGATTTTTCGAAAGTAAAAATATCAAAGTATCATTTGAACATGAAAGCGATGGTTTTTTTCTTCATTTTATATTTTTTTTCACCGAATTCAATCTTCAGATCCTTAGCTGTTCAATAATTGGGACATTTGACTTATTTTTTTAGTTTTATCAGTTTATATAAATAGTTTGATGCAATTACTTTAATAGTTGTGATTATTTTCAATTTTCAATTATTGAATTTCTATTATTATTATTATCATTATTATTATTATTGTTGTTGTTGTTGTTGTTGTCGTTGTTGTTGTTGTTGTCGTTGTTATTATTATTATTATTATTATTATTATTATTATTATTATTATTATTATTATTATTATTATTGAATAACGAACTAATGAAAAAAAAATGCCCTTAAAAAAAGGCAGTGTTTTCCAGCCTCGATAAAATCGTGAATAAAATCAGAATGTTTGCGGGTCTGACATTGATCGGGGGTTGACATGGGAAATCCCACAAATACATATATATTTCAAATATGCATGAGCAATTGACCCGTTTCGTGACGAGGCGCGTCAATCAAAGAGAGAAACATTGAAATATCGGGGAGAATAGTAGCAGCAATATCCGATACAATAAGCAAAAGGGGCGATTGTTTGTCCTTGTTTTCGGAAAATACTGAGGGAAATCAGAACGTGACAGTGTGATGGATGAAAAAAGAAAAAAAAAACTAGAAAAAAAATCGCACATGAGATACCGAGATTGCTCAGGGACGGATCTGAATGAAATTTGCGAAAAATTTTCTCCAAGGGTTGAAAATCCCTCTCATGGGATTCTGACTTGTTCCGTGGATATTTTTTCATTTTTTTTTCTGATGATTCAGGGATATGTACAAAAAAAATTTTGATTGCAGGGGAGGATCGATAATTTGCAAAGCACGAAAAATGTTTTCGACGAGATGATTTCTACTTCTGTCACGTTCACGTTTGGGAAAATATAATTTTCGCATTCTTCTCTTTCTCGATACGCCCTTGAGATAAGAATCCGGTGAAGAATTTCAATAAAGGAGAACGAAAATATCCGACCCTTTTTCAGCCTTTTTTCTTCTTCTTCTTCTTCTTTTTCTTCTTCTTCCTCGATCTTCTTCCTTCATTTTCCTTTCTCCGAGGTTTTTAGAAAAAAAAGAAAGCGATTAAAGCTTCAAGTAAGACGAATCGGTTCGACTTTAAACTTTGGGAAAATATTCAGGACTTATTAGAGAAAAAACAATTTAAAAAACGGATTTTTGAAATTTTTAAACACACGCAACCCCTTAATTAATTAGTAAATGGAAAAAGCCATTGTCATTGTCCAAAAAAATTGTACGTACTCCTCTTTTTACGGTATTCAATATTATAGCAAAATCTGTGATCGAGTTCTTGTCGAAAAAAAAATGTATTCATGAGAAAAAGCAAAAAAAAATCTGGAAGTAATATTTTTTCAAATGAAAATTCATGAAAATTTTCAGTTTGTGCGGAAATCATTGGTAGATTCGTATTTAGGGGGAAAAAATGGCACGATTTATTCATCATTTTCATAAAATTTTAATATTCACAAGAAATTTTTTTTGAAAATTTCTAAATTTTTAATAAAATGAACCTCTCGAGTGATCACCAGATTTAACACTAACCACTTTCGTCATCTAATGTATTTGTGCGAAGTTTCATCTAGATACTTGCGAAATTACGAAAGTTGAAACGCTGATAAAATTTTTTTGAAAATTTCAAAATTTTTTTTTCAGCCAAACCCCTCATGCAATTTTTCCAAAATTCTATATTGTTTTTTCTTAGTATTGAATATGTCCGCATAAAACAATTAACCTCGAAAGATGCAAAATTACAAAAGCTACAGAGCTTACTCGTTTTTTTGCGAAAAATAATTTTTTTAAACCAAACTTCTTGCGCAGAGTTTCCGAAATTCAATCCAAATAGTTCTTATTATAAAGTGTATCTGCGCATAAAATTTCAGGGTGCCAACTGCAAAACAGCTGCTTAATTACGAAAGTGTTCACAAACATTTTTCTGGACATATCTAAATTTTTTTTACGACAAACCTCTCTAGCGTTTTTCACCAAATTTGACCCTAACAATTCTTATCATCTGGTGTATTTGTGCAAAAAATTTTAGCCTGATACTTGCAAAAATGCGAATGTAGGAGCGTTAACAAAATTTGTTTGAAAATTTCAAATTTTTTTTTTTGAAATGAACCTCTCAAGCGATTTTTCTGAAATTCAGTATTATTTTTCGTTTTCATTGAATGTATCGACACAAAAAAATCCAGCTCGATACATCCAAAATTGCAAAAGTTAGAGAACTTACAAATTTTTTGCGAAAAATTAACATTATTTTTTAAACCGAACCTTGTTAGGCGATTTTTCCCAAATTCAATTCCAACCGTCCCTATTATAAAGTGTATCTGTACATAAAATTTCAGAGTGATAACTGCAAAATTACGAAAGTTAGACGACCCACAGACATTTTACAAAAAATTTTAAGTCCCGCCAAATTGACAATTATTTTGCAATTTAAACAAAATTTGCACTGAGTATAGGGACATACATGGTCTACTTGTATACGAAATTTCAAGTCGATCGCCCAAACCATTCTCAAGATATATTCATTTTAAGGAAAGCACAAACCGTACACACACACGCACGCACGCACGCACGCACGCACGCACGCACGCACGCACGCACGCACACACACACACACACACACACACGCACGCACGCACGCACGTACGCATGCACGCACGCACGCACACACACACACACACACACACACGCACGCACACACACACACACACACACACACGTCCGGACATTTTTTCTTAATGTGTTTTTTGAACGTTTTGGGACATTCCGAACATACTGACATGAAAATCTCGAAAAAAAAAAATTTTCATGAAAACAAAGCTTCCTTTATGAGGAAGCAAAAAAAAAATCGCATCTCGGCCAAAGTAAAATCCTTTCAGTAAAATCGCTGAAATTTCTTTTCCCGAATGAAATTATTCCGATCATTTCTCGATTTTTGGCAGATTTTTAAAGTTCGACCATCGATTTTTGCAAATTTTTGCAAAAATTGCCATTTTTTTCGTCGATTTTCAAAGCGCTCCCATTTCTACAAAAATTAAGTTATCCCAATGAACCAAAAGCCATTTTCCAAGTTTCGTGACAGCCTTCAAGTACGAAGAAGAAATTTTGGAATCGGTCAAACCGAAGTAAAGTTACGAGCGCTTGAAATTTTGCTATTTCGAGCTTTCCAAAAAGCTGCCGAAAAAGGAGCTAAAAAAATTATTTTTATTTTTGGCATTTTCAGACCCTACTTCGATGGGAAAATCATTGCTGATTGCAAATCACTCGGAATTTTTGTCGAAAAAAAATATGTATTCACGACAAAAAGTCAGGAAAAGAAAAAATTCTCCTGTAAAAAACTGAACAATTCAGGAAAAAAGCTCCAACAACGAGCAATGTCAATTTGGGCAAACCAGAAATAGTTTAATGCATGCCAATAATCGTCTTCAGGATGAAATCGCCTTCGGCATGACAAAAGGGGAAACAGAAAGAGGGAAGCAGAAATTAAATGTATGTACGACCTTGTTTATTTTCTTTCTCCTTGTCAAGGGTTCGTTCGTGCGTGTGAGCTTTTTTCTGCGCTTCCTTTTGACCCTTCGAAGTGAAGAAAAGTGAGAGAGGGAGGAATAAATCGACCGAGGCCAATTGTGAAAAGTCGTACGATTAGTAAACAGTCAGCTACACCAATTGGAAATTAGGTCGTTGATATTGTATATGGGGCGTTCCATCCTAAATCGGACAGTTTGAAAAACTTTGTTTTTTTATTTCCTCAATTTTTTTATATTTTTTAGTACCCGTCAAAAGACCCTTGCTGGTAAATTTTGAGATTTTTTTTATTACCTGTTCTAACGATATTAAATTAAGAAAAAAAACCGCTCTTTTTCGGTATCTTGGTCATAACTTCTTTGATAATGGTCCAAATTAAAAGTTTTTTTTTTGAAAATTTTTCGTTTTTTATGGCCTTTTTAGAAAAAAAAACAACAAAAATATTCGACGTGTTTTTGAATGAGTTTTTTGAGTTTTAAACTTTACATCGCGTTTTTCAAAGTGAATGTATATATATATATATATATATTTTTTTTAATTTTTTGTTTTAAGCATCTATCTATTCAACAACTTTTAAGACTAGTCCAATCGTGAGCCTTCCATAACTACTATTTTTTTTCGATTTTTGAAAACTAATAAAAAAATTTTATATTTAAAAAGTTTTATGAAAAATTGTCAAAATAAATTCTAAATAATGAAAAAAATACTATACAGTAACGAAAATTGGTATTCATAATAATTTATAAAAATGTTTATTTTATTTTCAAAAATCGATGAAAATAGTTATGGAAGGCAAAGAATAAAAACAAAAAATTTAAAAAAAAATCAATATATACACTCACTTTTAAAAACGCGATTTAAAGTTCAAAACTCAAAAAACTCATTCAAAAGCACGTCGAATATTTTTGTTGTATTTTTTTTTTTAAAAGGCCACAAAAAAACAAAAAAAAATTAATTTGGACCATTATTAAAGAAGTTATGACCAAAATACCGAAAAAGAGCGGTTTTTTGGTCTTTTGAACGAGTAATTAAAAAAAATTCAAAATTTACCAGCAAGGGTTTTTTGATGGGTACTAAAAAACATAAAAAATTTGAAGACATAAAAAAAAAGTTTTTCAAACGGTCTGATTTGGGAGTGAATGCCCCATATAGACGAGAGACAACGAGAAGAAGTTGGCTTCAATTAAAGCTCTTATGGCGCGAGAATCCACACCCTGTTCAAACATAATAAGCTTCCCCCTAACCCCTTTTTCCAACCCTCGTCGAGCTTGGTCAATTTTCGTTTCGCCTTCCAGTATAAACAAATACCTCGGCGACGCAGCGCCGTCTGAAAGGGGTGAAAAAATTGTCAATGTTTGAGAATTTTTTTTTCCGCAGAAATAACTAATTGTCGAAGGATCGGGTTACCGTATTTTATCAAGTATATATATTAGGGCCATTTTTTTTTTTTTACTTTTTTTATTTTTTTCATCCCCCACCTAAAATATTATTGCATATGTCTGAAAGAAACTACCCTGAAAGTTACAGCCCTTAATATTAATATTAAGTACTCGTCCTTCGCGCGAAAAGATTTCCCATCTAAAATACACGTAAATAAAAAACTTTTTTCTCCAAATTGCTATAACTCCGCGGCATTTTATGCTATCATATTGTCCTTGGTCGCAATTTACGCAGAATTGAACGATCTTCAAAAGTGTCCTCAGCAGCGTAAGTGTAATTTACACTGGTGAGATGGTACGAGTCACTAAAGTTGATTTTGACCTGCACTTCTCGTTTTTTTGCTGTTGTTTTCGAAATTATCAACGTTATCGAAAAATTGCAAAGGAAAGTTTTGTTGGAAATTTAATTTCCTACAGAAAAAGTCCTTTAGACCTACTTGCGAAAATTGATATTTCTTGAGATATTGGACTTTAACTTGGTTTTGGTATACAATTTTTATGGTTTATTGAACCAAAAGTTTCAATTTTTTGATATTCTATATCATATCACCATATCACATATCATATCACCAGTGGCGAAATGATATGGAATATCAACAATTAAGAACTTTTGGTTCGATAAACCGTAAAAATTTTATACCGCAAATAAATTAAGGTTCAATATCTCAAGAAATATCAATTTCTCAAGTAGGTCTAAAGAACCTTTTTTGTAGGAAATTAAATTTCCAACAAAACTTTCCTTTGCAATTTTTCGATAACGCTGATCATTTCAAAAATAACAGCAAAAAAACGAGAAGTGTGGGTCAAAATCAACTTTAGTGACTCGTACCATCTCACCAGTGTAAATTACACTTATGCTGCTCAGGACACTTTTGAAGACCGTTCAATTCTGCGTAAATTGCGACCAAGGACAATATGATAGCATGAAATGCCGCGGAGTTATAGCAATTTGAAGAAAAAAGTTTTTTATTTACGTGTATTTTAGATGGGAAATCTTTTCACGCGAAGGGCGAGTACTTAACATTAATATTAAGGGCTGTAACTTTCAGGGTAGTTTCTTTTAGACATATGCAACAGCATTTTAGGTGGGGAGGGATGAAAATTAAAAAAAGTCGGAAAAAAAAATCGCCCTAATATATATATTGAACTTCCTTCATGGCAATTTTTATTAAAAAATCATGAAAATTAACTGAGTTATAAATATTATCTTGAAGACAAGCAAAATGGCTTCTCCATTGTTCCATTAATTTGGTGAAGGGTTACCTGAAAATTAGAAAAAAATCAATAAACGAATATTTAAAAAATTATTTACAAAATGGAGATAAATTTTTTTTTAATCTTTGAGCCCATTTTTTATTCAAGCAGGTTTAAAAAATAGCAATTATCAAAAATTTGGAAATTTGTTACATACAGACTTAGCCAGTGCAATTATGAATATCGGAAGGAAAGAAAATTGAAAATCCGCTCATAGGTTTTGGACTAGTTGCTGCGATGCTGATGATATATTTTTAAGGGTCTGAACTCTAAGAATATAAAAGAAAAAAAAAATTTCAAAATTTTAGACCAGAATACCCCCTTAAAGTTATTATAACTCCTTAAATTATTGGAATTAAAAAATTTCGTTTCGAAGATATATTTTCAAAGGTCTTAAGCAGAGCTGGGCAGTACTTGAAAGTACTCGGTACTTGCAGGTACTTGAAGTATTGTACTTAAATTTTTCAAGTACTTCCTGTACTTGAAGTACTATACTTGAGAATTTCCAGTACTTTTCTGTACTTGAAGTACTTTTTTCAAGTACAAGTATCAAGTACTTTTGAATGTGTCTTGCTGATGGTTGCATGTGCAAAGTCTTCGAATATGGGTCATTCCATGTCAATTCGACCAATATTTGGAATCGACCCCTTTCAATTTCGATGAAATTTGGTCAGAAGTTTTCTTTTATCATAAAACAAAGTTCTAAGAAAGGAAAAAAATTAAATTTTTTTTTCGACATTTCAAAATTTCACCATTTTTTCAGGTTTTTATTTTTAATATTTCGAAAACTATTATAATTACGAAAAAATCGTTCTGGGTTCGTCTCAAAGAGTATACTTGGGGCTATGAAAAAAAATATATATTTCGAAACAAATTTTTGAAAAATGATGAATTTGGAGAATATTGAATTTTTCAAAATCGTGAAAATCCATGATCAACATTAAATTTTCGGTTTTATTTTTTTTATATAACACCTTGTGCTGATATTAATAGTTTTTTTTTTGTTTCCAAAATATGAATTTTTGAATGATGGTAAAACTTTTTTTGACCTCTAAGTTAAGTGAAGTTGATCAATCATGTAATTTTCACTGCTCAAAATTACGAAATTACATGATTGCTCAACTTAAAAAAATTCATATTTAATAAACAAAAAAAACACCTTTCTAAAAATTTCAGGATCTTTTCGAATCAGTACAAGGTATTATATTTAAAAAATTGAACAAAATTTCGATGTTAATTGTGGATTTTCACGATTTTAAAAAATTCAAAATTCTCCAAATTCATTATTTTTCAAATTTTTTTGTCGGAATATTTTTTTTTTTTGTAAACTCTTCAAGACGAAACAAACGATTTTTCATAAATATCATAATTTTAAAGATATTTAGAAAAAAAAATTGAAAAATTGTTAAATTTTGAATTCTGCGTAACTTTTGAAAAAAAAAATTTAATTGTTTTTCCTTGGTAGAACTTGGTTTTATCATAATACAAAACTTCTGACTAAATTTCATCGAAATTGAAAGTGGTCGATTCCAACACTTGGTCGATTTTACATGGAATGACCCAAGTACCAGAATTTACGAGGCGTACCCGAAAACTTGAAAAGTACTTGATACTAGCACTTGATTTTTTCAAGTACTTCCACTTCAGGTACTCGTCTTTACGAGTACTTGCAAGTAACAAGTACTTCGTACTTCAAGTACCTACGGTACTTTGTACTTGATACTTGAAGTACTTGCAAGTATTTTGCCCAACTCTGGTCTTAAGAATATGCAACTTTGAAAATATACAAAGAAAATGATTTTTTCAAAATTCTCCATCAGAATACTTTCTAAAACACACTAAGATTGTTATTATTATTAATTATCACATATACTATTTTCCTATTTTGACATTGTCGTCTACAAGTATTCCCCATAATCAATTCTTGCAACGAAAATTTAAAAAAAAGCTCATGAATTATAAATAATTATTGCTCGAAAAATTCGCAAAAAAATGAAAGCTTTGCTGGATTGGCTTTGTTGGTTAAGATGGTTTCTGGTGTATCATCAACTCTATTATGAGAGAGAGAGAGAGGCGTCAGCTAAATATACAGCGCGAGCTTGGAACCCGTTTGTTTTCTCCCTTCGCGAGAGCTTTCACGACGTCAAAAGCTCGCAGCTTTTCACCTCCCCACTCCGTGCCCTTCCCATTACTATTCCTATTTCTCACTTTTGATGCGCCGATAGCACGTGTTGAGCTATTTACCGTAAATCTTCGTGCGGCCACAAATGCTTGCGATGCACGAAATCCGCCACGAATTTCAATGTGTGCAAGCTCTCTATGCATTTATTGTATTTATATAACACATATATACTAGGGTGATTTTTTTTCGACATATTTTTTTTTCTCACTACCCACCTGAAATTTTGTTGGATATGTCTGAAAAGAAATTTCCTGAAAGTTACAGCCCTTGATATTAATATTAAGTACTTTCCCTTCGCGCGAAAAGATTTTCCATCTAAAATACACGTTAATCCAAAAAAAAAATTTATTTAAAATTCTATAACTCAGCGGCATTTTATGCTATCACATTGTTCTTGGTCGCAATTTACACAGAATTGAACGATCTTGAAAAGTGTCCTCAACTGCGTAAGTGTAACTTACACTGGTGAGATGATACGGGTCACTAAAGTTGATGTTTACCCAAAATTCTCGTTTTTTTGCTGTTATCTCCGAAATGATTAACTTTACCGAAAAAATGTTGAGAAAAATTTTGTTGGAAATTGAATTTCCTAAGAAAAAGGTCCTCTCAACCTTATTGCTGAGATTAATATTTGTTGAGATATTGAGATATTGAGATATCAACAATTTAAAATGTTTGGTTCGATAAACCATAAAAATTTTATACCACGAATAAGTTAAGGTTCAATATCTCAAGACATGTTAACTTTAGCAATTAGGTCCAAAGGACCTTTTTTATAGGAAATTAAATTTCGAACAACATTTTTTTAAACATTTTTTCGGTAATCTTAATCGTTTCGGAGATAACAGCAGAAAAACGAGAATTTTGAGTGAAAAATAACTTCAGTGACCCGTACCATCTCACCAGTGTAAGTTACACTTACGCTGTTGAAGACACTTTTGAAGATCGTTTAATTTTGCGTAAATTGCGACCAAGAACAATAGGATAGCAGAAAATGCCGCCGAGTTATAGAATTTTGAATACAACAATTTTTGATTTACGTGTATTTTAGATGAAAAATCATTTCACGCGAAGGGAAAGTACTTAATATTAATATTAAGGGCTGTAACTTTCAGGGAATTTCTTTCCAGACATATCCAACAAAATATCAGGTGAGGAGTGAGAAAAAAAAAGTCGAAAAAAAATCACCCTAATATATACACCCATATATCATCTGTATATTCAAAATATGATATATACGGGGCATTCCATCCCAAATCGGACAGTTTGAAAAACTTTTTTTCCCTCAATTTTTTTATATTTTCGAGTACCCATCAAAAGACCCTGTTAAATTTAGAGATTTTTTTTATTACCCGTTCAAAAGACATTAAATTAACAAAAAAACCGCTCTTTTTTTGGTATTTTGGTCATAACTTCTTTAATAATGGTCCAAATTAAAAGTTTTTTTTTCAAAATTTTGTTTTTTTATGGCTCTTTCAGAAAAAAATACAACAAAAATATGCGACGTGTTTTTGAATGAGTGTTTTAGTCTTAAACTTTAAATCGCGTTTTTAAAAGTGAGTGTCATTTTTTATTTATTTTACATTTTTTGTTTTAAACATCTATCTATTCAACAATTTTTAAGACTAGTCCGATCATAGGATCTCAATAACTAGTATTTTTTTTTTTTTTAATAAATTTTTTTTTTCTAATCAATTATTATGAATACCAATTTTTGTTACTATATAGTATTTTTTTTCAATATTTAGAATTTATTTTAACCCAATTTTTGTTACTGTATAGTATTTTTTTCAATATTTAGAATTTCTTTTTACACTTTTTTATTGTTAACAGGTTCTTAAAATTAATAATTAATCGTTAAGTCTGTTTATGAACAATAACAACAACAGTTTTTATTTATTCACGTATTTTTTTGAAAACCTTACATATACGATTATTTCCTGAATTAGAATAATGTTTCTCATGTGAAAATTTGACAGCAATATTCAGTAGACTATTTAGGTTCAATGCCCACTCATTTAATTCTTGAACTGTTGTTATTTGCTCATCAATTAATTATTAATTTTAAAAATCTGTTAACAATGAAAAAGGCCCAAATTAATTCAAAATGATTTAAAAAATACTATACAGTAACAAAAGGTGCTATTCATAATAATTTATGAAAAAAAAAAAAAATTAATTTTCAAAAATCGAAAAAAAATAGTAGTTATTGTGATTCCACGATCGGACTAGTCTTAAAAATTGTTGAATAGATAGATGTTTGAAACAAAAAATTAAAAAAAAAATCAAAAATGACACTCAATTAAAAAAAGCGATTTAAAGTTTAAAACTCAAAAAAACTCATTCAAAAACACGACGAATATTTTTATTGTAAGATTCTGAAAAGGCCATAAAAAAACAAAAATTTTGAAAAAAAAAACTTTTAATTTGGACCATTATTAAAGAAGTTATGACCAAAATACCAAAAGAGCAGTTTTTTTGTTAATCTAATATCTTTTGAACGAGTAATCAAAAAAATCTCAAAATTCAACAGGAACGGTCTTTGATGGGTGCTCAAAAATATTAAAAAATTGAGGAAATGAAAAAAAAAAGTTTTTCAAACTGTCCGATTTGGGATGGAATGCCCCATACATATATTGCAGGTGATATATCGATATTTATATATATATCTATATATTCATCTAACCAATATATTTATGTATATCGGTGTGCAGAGCTTTTGTATAGGTATTCCGGAAGTGGATGGAGCCAGTCATCGAACCCAAAAGCACAGTGTATTTTCACTCGCAGCGGGACAGTAAACTCCGCGACGGAGATAACAACCAAAAGAGCTTTTGCTTCGTCTCCGAGTGGGAAGAGAAATGAATATGACGGAGATCAACGTTTTCCATCGGGTTAAGAAAAAAAGGCACGCATTTTTACTACCCTTCGTTTTTTTTACCAGGCCCAGAGACCTTTAACCTAAAATTGGACCTCTTAGGGGATGAAATCTCTCCGGATTTTGGAAAAATCGATTTTTCAGGCTCAAACGATACTTAAGGGTCATAAAAACAAGATCCAATTGGTCCTGTGGTGAAAAAAAAATTTTGAGCGGTTTAGTTCTCGATTTCGCCGCAGTCCTCCGGAGAGGGCGCTGATAACTCAAAGGGGGGCTCCCCTTCTCGTCTCCCGGTATTTTTCAGTGTCAAACAGAAGTAAAAAAAAATCAAAATACGTTTCTCTAAAACGACTTGGTGAAATTAAAACCGTGGGAGGGTTTCCGCCCCTAAATTAAAAAACCACCCCTAAATTAACCCGCCGCCCCTGGATTAAAAAACCACCCCCATGATTCGTTTTATATTTCATCAGATCATCGAGATAAAAGAGGTTTGTAAATACTTGTGGTCATCTTGAGGTCTTTTTGCTAAAGCTATAAATACGGAAATCCACCCCTCTTGAGTCTCAACCCCTTCGCTACCCCCTGAAAAAAATTTCACACAGAATGAGACTTGTAAAATACGATCTATCTTCCTGATGGATCCATTTATCACGTTTTCTCGGCATTATCCCTTCAGATAAACCCCCCCCCCCCCATGTCCTCAGCCACCCCCCTCCACCCTCCAACCCCAATCTTACCCTCCAAAGCATATTTTTCCTCGACCATTGGCTATGACGTCATTCTACGGATGCTCCAGAAGCGAGAGAGTGCAGCGACCTCGATGAACCTCGAAAAGCCCCTCTCCGACGTTTCAGTCGTGAAAACCGTGACGTCATAAGCAAAGTTTGAACGGCGCTGCGAGGGATGAGGGCGGCAAAGGGGGGGGGGGGGGGGTAAGTTACCATGGAAACGATGACGTCATTGTTCCGGATGATTCGGGGAGAGGTTGCACGGATCCGAATTCAGCGCGGAGGCGAAGAGGGGGATGGTTTCCGGAACGGGGGGGGGGGAGTTTAACAAGGGCGAGAAAGAGGGGGATGAATTTCGAGAGAACGCATGATGGGAGTTTGGATCGAGATGACAAAGGGCGCGGACGAGGATTCGTTTTTTTAAGGTCAGGCTAAAGACCCTCTCTCTCGCTCTGACAAGCTCCCTATAGGCGCTCTCTCTCGCACTCGCAAGAGCGGAAAGGCGGGGGGGGGGAGGGTGTGAGGGCCTTAAGGATGTTGAGCCCCAAATCGCAAATGATGAGAAAATTCTGAAAATTTGGTATGTTTTTGGATGAATTATTCAAGAGGTCGTGTAAAAATTTCACGACGATTAGGAAGCTCGTTATCGAACAATTAACATTAACAAATTAAATTAAATTAAATGTATCCTTATGGAAACTGATATAACTTTGCGATAAGTATTTTTTTTTGTCCTCACAATTTTTTAATATCTACAATATATTGAAAGCAACGGAAACAAAACGAAGTTTATTGATAAATATTTTTTTTATTTGTTTAAAAAATTGTTCTTGACAGAATGTTAATATTTTAATAACGAGCTTCGTAATCGTTGTGAAATTTTTACACGACCTCTTTGATACTTCATAAAAAAACATACGAAATTTTCAGAATTTTCTCATCATTTTTCATTTTAACCCTTAAGGAGGTTGAAGTAATGATGATGGAATTCTGAAAATTTGGTATGTTTTTACATGATGTATTCAGGAGGTCATGTAAAAATTTCACGACGATTAAAAAGCTATTTATTGAACAATTAACATTTAAAAGTTTTATAGGAAATTGAAAAAAAAATCGTTGCAAAAAAATGTTGATGATTTTTTTCACGTATCAAACAATGGAATACAATCGAATTTTTTGATTAAAAATAAAATTTTATTTATTCAGAGCCAATCTATGGTGCCAATAAATTAAACAAAAAATTGATATTCCAAAAAAATGATATTCCAAAAAATTCTTCATGCTTTTTTTCACATATCAAACACTGGAATATAATTGAATTTTTTAATTAAACATTATATTTATTCAGAGCCAATAAATGCTGCCAATAAATTGAGCGAAAAAACGATATTCCAAAAAATTCTTGACACATTTTTTTTACATATCATTCAATGGAATATATTTTGATTTTCTAAATTAAAAATAAAAAGATATTAGCTTAGTGCCAATGAACGCTACCAATAAATTGAGCGAAAAATGTATGACCCAAAAAATTCTTGATGCATTTTTTTTACATATCAAACAATGGAATATAATTTGATTTTTTAAATAAAAAATAAAACGATATTTATTTAATTACATATTCTGTGTATTTATTTAAAATACATAGAATTTGTTTTTTTATAATAAACGAAAGTTTATTTATTTAGTACTCGAGTTTTATTTTGAAAAATTCAAACAATGCCAATAATTGAGACGATTTTCATGGAGGTAGAAAGATATATTTTGATTTTTTAAATAAAAAATGAAATGATATGTGTTTAGTGCCAATAAGCGCTACCAATAAATTAAGCGAAAAATTGATGACCCAAAAAATTCTTGATGCATTTTTTTTACATATCAAACAATGGACTACAATTTAATTTTTTTAATTAAAAATAAAACGATATTTATTTAACCTTCTTACTTAAAAAAAAATACATAGAATTTATTTTTTTATAATAAATGAAAGTTTATTTATTTAGTACTCCAGTTTTATTTTGAAAAATTCAAACAATGCCAATAATTGAGACGATTTTTATGGAGGTAGAAAGATATATTTTGATTTTTTTAATTAAAAATGAAACGATATTTGTTTAGTGCAAATGAACGTTATCAATAAATTGAGCGAAAAATTGATGACCAAAAAATTCTTGATGCATTTTTTTTACATATCAAACAATGGAATATAATTTGATTTTTTAAATTAAAAACATAACGATATTTATTTAATCTTTTTACTTTAAAAAAATACACAGAATTTGTTTTTTTATAATAAACGAAAGTTTATTTATTTAGTACTCCAGTTTTATTTTGAAAAATTCAAACAATGCCAATAATTGAGACGATTTTCATGGAGATAGAAAGTCCTTTTTTCGCAGGATAAAATCTGGGGAAAAACTGTAATTGGATGAAAATGAATTGACAAAAGTGGACGAGATTGCGAATGAATGCCTGACAATGGCTGAACCACCCCTTCTCACCGTTTTATAAGAAAATTATGCGAGCTCGATGGAGAGAAATTCTGACCCGAATTCGCGCGCAAAATTAACCGGAAATGAGAGAAACCATCGCACAATAATAAAAAATCCCGCGAAATAGTTTCAAAAGTTTTTTGCAAAATTATTATTAAATAAAAATAAAAATAATGAAAAATTTAACGAAAATTTTAAAAAAACCTCTGATTAAAAAGTACACCTAAAATTCAAAAAGAGAAAAAAAAACAGAAAAAACAAAAACAAATTTTTGCTTCGAAAAAAAAAATCGATTTCCAATTTTGAAAAATGACGGTGATTGAAATCCGTGAAAAGCCAAAAAAAAAAGTCGTAAAGAAATAGAACAAATAGAAAGGCATCATAAAAAAATTTGTAGCCGCAAAAAAAAAAAGAAAAAAACTATCTCAACCGCACAATTTATTACTGACTAGACACACCGTGGAACTGTACGAGAAAAAAGGGTGGAAAAGGGGTTGAAAAAAAAATGAACCAACACTGCGGATGTTTCAACGAGGGCGAAAGTTACGACCAGGACGAAAAATGCGATGAAACTAAAGCGGATTCTCTATTAAAAAAAAAATTCTGCAATTGAAACCTTATGACCTTGAGAGGAGGTTGTGAGTGCCCGACTATAAATTTTCCCTCCAGAGGGTATGCAAATGAAATCAGAAAAACCAGAATAAAAAAAAAAACAAAAAATTCGATTGAAATTTTTTTTTCAAGGTCGTAAAAATTCGAGCGGCGACAGTGTTAAAGTTAAAGCAGTCGCTATCAAAATAGCCCATTTTCAACCTATATTTTAATGGTTTACAAAAATAACAAAAATCCCTTTTTACAAAAATTATTTAAAAATAAAATGAGACTAAACTTTGAGAATTGAAAAAAATTACACTTTCAGTTCGTGGAAGATCAAAATTACGAATTTTGGGCCCACAAAATTTTTGAAGGGATGAAACCACCCTCATGCAAGGACTCTTTTTTCGGAAAATTTCTACCTCTTTACATTGATGAGAGTTTTATAATTTTTTTTTACATCAGTAGATAAAATTTAAAAAAAAAAATCATAAAACTCATCGTAAAAACGACAATTTTCATGTTGGCAAAAAGTTAGTCATTAGAAAAACTACCCCAAACTTTTTTTAATTCTTCCCTCTATCCCCCAACTTATAAAAAAATAATTGTGTTAATGGATAATCAATTAAATGAATATATATAGATATACAAAGAGATAAATAAATATATAAATAAATATATGGACACACATTAGGGTGGGCCGAAAATCCGCTTTTTTGAAATTCTTTTAGCAATACCGAAAATGCTATTCATTATGCTATAAAAAAAATCTGTGTGAAGGGAAAAAAATTTGAGTCAACATCCTAGGCTCGCTTAAGTTCGTTAAAGTTCAAAGTGTTGAAAAAAAATTTTCTCGGTTTATTTTTATTGGAAATTTAATTCTCTACAAAAAAGGTCCTTACATTAAATCATGTAGGATCGATAGTTTCTAAGATAATTGCTGTTTTAGTGAAAAATTTGTCATTTTCCTCTATATTTATATTTGTTATGGGTAAACAAATATTTGATAAACTTCTTATTTCATAGGAAATTTAATTCTCTTCACCAAAGGTCCTTATATAAATTCATGTAGAATTGATGGTATCTAAGATAATTGCAATTTAGTAAAAAAATTGTAAATTTACATTTACATATTTACATTTTTTATGGTTAAAAAATAATTGACATACTCCATATTTCGTAGGAAATTTATTTCTTTACAAAAAAGTCCTTTCATGAAATCATGTGGGATTGATAGTTTCTAAAATAATTGCAAATTTACTTAAAAATAGTCATTTTTCTTTATACAAATATTTTTCCTATAAAGAAAAAAAAATTACCTTCCCTTTTTTAATAGATTCTCTACGAAAGTAATCGTCGAGTCTATTTACTTCAATATTATATGTATATTTTGAAATTGTCGCTTATTGTAACCATTTTTATTCTTCCAAACAGATTTTTTCATAATAACAATTACAAATTGGCTACTTTTTCCGTAAGTAACATTTCCTGTGAGTTCATTCAATTGCCGGGTTCATCCATGACTCTTTCTGTAGTTCTGCTTTTACAAGCAGAGGTCGCGTCGTATGTAAAAAGACTCGCTATCGCGACCTTTGATCATATGGAACCGATTTTCCCTAAAGTTCGCAACATTTTTACCTCTGGCGCTAGTATTTCACGAAGAAAACATCCAACATTTGTTTCGACTTACGATTAGGCTGTGTTTCGAATTCACTGCGAGTATACATTGTCAGTAGTACTAAAAAAAATAATACACTGCGACCTCGACCACTGCGAAATCGGAATCCGTCGGGAACGCCTCCTGCAAGAAGTGGGGTTGCGCACATGGCACAGAACCGTCTCTGCGCCGCTGGTGGCGCAGAGACGGTCCAATCGCGTCAGGCCGCCGTCAGCCACCAGCGGCGCAGAGACGGTTCTGTGCAATGTGCGCAACCCCACTTCTAGCAAGAGCCTGTCCCGAAGGATTCCGATTATCGAGGTCGCAGTGTAATAAAGAAAGGAAGGAATCTTTATTTAACCTGAAACCATCAATCCTACAAGATTTTATACAAGGATTTTTTTTGTACAGAATCGAATTTCCTATGAAATAAGAAGATTACAAATATTTTTTTACAAATTCCCCATTTGAAACGGAATGGGGATTATCTAATGGGGATTCAATGGAGACAATCCCCTTAGGCAATTCGGCATTCATCCCCATTGGTTATTTTGGCAATGGGGAATGAATGGGGATTTTTCAATGGCGATGAATGGAGTTTTCACTATACGAAAGAATCTCCATTGCTGTTCGCCACTCATTCCCCATTGCCCACAAAATCAATGGATATGAATGCCGAATTTTCTAAGGACATTTTCGCCATTGGATTCCCGATTTGAAACGGAATGGGGATTATCCCATGGGGATTCAATGAAGACAATCTGCCTAGTTAATTCGCCATTCACCTCCATTGGTTTTTGTGGGCAATGGGGAATAAATGGGATCATCAATGTAGATTCTTTCATACGATTGCTATATATACATGGAATTACTTAAATAATCAAATGATGTAAGTTATCAGTAAGTAAGGTTAATCATAATGCTAATATTAGCATAACGACCAATAATTATATACGCATTATATATATATATATATTAGGGCGATTTTTTTTTTTACTTTTTTTATTTTTTTCACTCCCCACCTAAAATATTATTGCATATGTCTGAAAGAAACTACCCTGAAAGTTACAGCCCTTAATATTAATATTAAGTACTCGCCCTTCGCGCGAAAAGATTTCCCATCTAAAATACACGTAAATAAAAAACTTTTTTCTTCAAATTGCTATAACTCCGCGGCATTTTATGCTATCATATTGTCCTTGGTCGCAATTTACGCAGAATTGAACGATCTTCAAAAGTGTCCTCAGCAGCGTAAGTGTAATTTACACTGGTGAGATGGTACGAGTCACTAAAGTTGATTTTGACCTGCACTTCTCGTTTTTTTGCTGTTGTTTTCGAAATTATCAACGTTATCGAAAAATTGCAAAGGAAAGTTTTGTTGGAAATTTAATTTCCTACAGAAAAAGTCCTTTAGACCTACTTGCGAAAATTGATATTTCTTGAGATATTGGACCTTAACTTGGTTTTAGTATACAATTTTTATGGTTTATTGAACCAAAAGTTTCAATTTTTTGATATTCTATATCATATCACCATATCACATATCATATCACCAGTGGCGAAATGATATGGAATATCAACAATTAAGAACTTTTGGTTCGATAAACCGTAAAAATTTTATACCGCAAATAAATTAAGGTTCAATATCTCAAGAAATATCAATTTTCTCAAGTAGGTCCAAAGGACCTTTTTTGTAGGAAATTAAATTTCCAACAAAACTTTCCTTTGCAATTTTTCGATAACGCTGATCATTTAAAAAATAACAGCAAAAAACGAGAAGTGTGGGTCAAAATCAACTTTAGTGACTCGTACCATCTCACCAGTGTAAATTACACTTATGCTGCTCAGGACACTTTTGAAGACCGTTCAATTCTGCGTAAATTGTGACCAAGGACAATATGATAGCATGAAATGCCGCGGAGTTATAGCAATTTGAAGAAAAAAGTTTTTTATTTACGTGTATTTTAGATGGGAAATCTTTTCACGCGAAGGGCGAGTACTTAACATTAATATTAAGGGCTGTAACTTTCAGGGTAGTTTCTTTTAGATATACGCAACAGCATTTTAGGTGGGGAGGGATGAAAATTAAAAAAAGTCGAAAAAAAATCGCCCTAATATATATATATAGATATTATTACATTTAATAGAAATTATTGAAGCTCAGAATTGAGAAAATAGATTGTAAGTGTATTCAGATGCCGATTGATAATGAAAGTATATACGTTTCTCCTCTCACAAATCGAGTTGAGAAGGACTGATAAAATTATGTGTATATGTTAAAAATAAACGGTTTTAAAAATCATTTATGATCGTCAGAAAAAGTTTCAGCGCACTCGTATCGTAATATACTATTTCAACACTTTGAACTTTAACGAACTTGGGCGAGCCTAGGATGTTAACTCAACAATTTTTCCCTTCACACAGATTTTTGTTGTAGCATAATGAACAATATTTTCGGTATTGCTAAAAGAATTTCAAAAAAAGCGGATTTTCGGCCCACCCTAATACACGTACAGAGAGCTTTAAGCAAAAGTGCACGTAAGCACTGAAAGCCACGCCTACATCCTCACCAAATTACGTATTCAGGGTGAGTACGACCATACGCGCATGTGAGAGGGGACAAGGGGATGAGAAAAAAGTGCAACGTCATCCCCCGAGCTTTTTTCCCCTTTCTCGTGTTCCATTATATCCCTTCGAAAATTAACTCTCATGATGCTAGTCAAAAAAATTCATTGTATTCCTTAATAATTAGCCCACGGTATAAAAAAATATTTACGTCATATAAAAAAAATAAAAAAGACTATATTATACGTAAAATGCGTGCTCCACGCACAGCTCAAAGAGAATTTTACTTGCGCACCGGAAATTACGAAAAAATTCGTGATATAATAACAATATTTGATACAATGCGTCTATCGTGGACTTTCTCATTCATGACTATCATTATTATGTTACAACTTTGTAATTATTAAAACGTTATTTTTGTCACAAAATGTTCATTTGGGAGTGTCAAGTTTTTCCTGACGATTTTTCACGTCATTTTTTATGGCAAAAAAAAATATTATCATTCTTTAAGTGGTGTTAAAAAATCGACCTCATTGACAGACATTTTTCAAACTTCCAAGGATTGAAAATTGGAAATGAAAATGAATTGACAAGTGCTAATGAAAATTGCAAAAATTGAAAATAATCCCCTTGCGGGAAAAACTGTTTCAATAAAAAGAATTAAGATGTAATTCCTTTTATCAATATTTATTGAATCAAGATATACTTAACTAATTCTTTTATGATTCTAACAAGAATTCCAACTCTCAAGTTTAAAGGTTTTAGAATTCTTTAATATACTTTCGAAAAAGAATCATTTTTGTACACACGTATGGACAAAAAAATCCCTCCATTGGAAATAAAATGATCCCTCATGGGGTCAAATAATTAACCATGAGGTAAAATGATCCCTCATGAGGCAAAATGATCTCCCATGAGGTAAAATGATCCCTCATGGGGTAAAATGATCCCCCATGAGGTAAAATGATCCCTCACGAGGTAAAATGATCCCCCGTGAGGTAAAATGATCCCCCATGAGGTTAAATGATCCCTCATGAGATAAAATGATCCCCCATGAGGTTAAATAATCTCTTATGAGGTAAAATGATCCCCCATGAGGTTAAATGATCCCTCATGGGATAAAATGATCCCCGTGAGGTAAAATGATCCCTCATGAGGTAAAATGATCCCCCATGAGGTAAAATGATCTCCCATGAGGTAAAATGATCCCTCATGAGGTAAAATGATCCCTATGAGATAAAACGATCCCTCGTGGGATAAAATGATCCCCCATGAGAAAAAACGATCCCCGAGAATCTAGTACTGAATTAAAATGATTAAAAATATTTTCCTTACTATTTTAAATAAAAAAAAAACAAAGAAACTTATACTCAAATACTAGAAATTCACGTATGAGTCCACAATATTTCCAACAGAGGAAAATTCGTGGGGTAAAATGATCCGGGGATCATTTTGTGCACAACACTAATTTCTTCTTTCTTTAAAAAAACATTGTAAATATAAAAATATGTAAAAAAAAAAAAAGAATAATCCTTACTGAGAAGATTATTTGGAGTACGCAAAAATACTAATTTTTGCTTTCTGCAAAAAAAAAAAAAAACATAAAAATATGTATAAAAAAATAAAAAGATTGATCCGAGAAGATTATTCGGGGTGTAAATTACACGAAACAAGATCCAAAAATAAAGATAAAAATAGACACAAAAATAACATTATTCGTGACGTTTTTCCTGATGGTCCTCGATTTTACGCAATATCCCTGCGCCCCCTCCCCTCTATTTTTCGCAGGTTTATCGCAACGACAAAGAGGGAGAGAGATAGGAAGACAAAAAAATTCTAAAAAAAAAAATTGCTGCGGTCCGCGTATCTCGAACACGAGAAGGGAGAAAAGAGAATCGTTGGAGAAATTGTGCGTCAGGAATGACGTCACGTAACCAAGCAACCATCTCCCCTTGAGAGGTCCTTATGCGCCTCTCATCGCGTTTTCCTCTCGTCCCTCTTCCGCTCATTTCTATTCTTCCTCATTTCCCTTCCTCTGTTTCTTCTCCCATTCTCTCCCCCTTCTATTCCTCGCTCTATCGCAATTTGCCTTTCATTTCCGTTCATCCCTTCGCCCTTTCGCTTAAACTGGGGATGCAAAAAAATTTCTCTCGATCTTCTCGAGTTCAGGCTAAAAATGCATAATCGAAAAATTTATGCAGAATTATCTCTAAAGATTTGCGTTTCGTGAAAGTTGAAAAAAGGTATGGAAATTTTTTTAATCAATGACCCAGAATGGCAATTCGTCGAGCGCAATTCCCTTTCTCGGTAAAAAACTTGAAAAAGCTCGGAAATCCCATTGATCCTTCTATTTTTGTTCGAAGGTCAGAAAGAAAAGGTATCCTTTGACCTTCGATGCCCTTCAAGGCCAAGCTCGTTTCTGGAGAACCATGGAAGACCATAAAAGGTAAAAAATATATGGGGCATTCCAGGTCAAATCACGTAGTCATCGGCCTGACCCCCTCGGATTTAGTTGCCGAATTTTTTTTGAGCATATTTTGGTCTAAAAAAAAGATGTTATTTTTTTCAGATTTTGATTACTTGTTTTATCCCATAAAATAATTTTGTTTCCATAACTTTCGAGTAAAAATGAATTACGCCCAGTTTTTAAATTCTGAAATTTTTTGCATCAATTCTACAACTAAAAACTAGTATTTTCATCATAGTTCGAGAGTGGGCCGAGAATAATTAATGTTTTTTTTTAATTAAAGAAAAAAAAATTGTTTACAATTTTTTTAAATTAAATATTTTAATGATGGTTTCCTATAGGGGAAAAAAATAAAGATAAATTGTGTCTTGGTAAAAAAAAATTTTCCTATGTTTTGATAATATATTTTCTGTATTTCGATAATAGATTTCCTATATTTTAGTAATAGATTTTATAAAATCGATTAATTAAGGCATTGAAAAAAAGTATTAATTTTCGGAGGGAGCACGAAAACAATATAAAAACTTTATCTAACTATTAACAAAAAAACTATTATCAAAATATAGAAAATCTATTAGCGAAATACAGAAAATATATTATCAAAATATAGGAAACAAATTTTTTTGGCAAGAGATGATTTATTTTTCTTTTTTTTCATCCTACAGGAAACCATCATTCAAATATTTAATTTACAAAATGTGTAAAGAAATTTTCTTTGTTTAATTGAAGAAAAAATATAAATTATTCTCGGCCCACTCTCAAACTAGGATGAAAATACTAGTTTTTAGTTATAGAATTAATGCAAAAAATTTCAGAATTTAAAAACTGGGCGTAATTCAATTTTACTCAAAAGTTATGGAAAAAAAATTATTTTATGGGGTAAAACAAGTAATCAAAATCTGAAAAAAATAACCTCTTTTTTTTTAGAGCAAAATATGCAAAAAAAAATTCGGCAACTAAATCCGAGGGGGTCAGGCCGATGACCACGTGATTTGACCTGGAATGCCCCATATATATGGGACGACTGTGTTGAGCTTTCAGCGATGAGAGTGTTTTACAAATTATGAAAGTTTATGAAATGATTCTTGGGTTTTAAAGCAAAGGAAGAGGATCAGGACGATGAGAGTGACAGTCCTCCCCTGAAAATAAAGTATATTTAGTATATTTTTGGAATATATGAAATATATTTTGTTTCAAAAATCAAATATTTCGTGTATATATATATATATATAGGGCATTCCATCCCAAATCGGACAGTTTGAAAAACTTTTTTTTCCTCAATTTTTTTATATTTTTGAGTACCCATCAAAAGATCCTTCCTGTTAAATTTTGAGATTTTTTGATTACCCGTTCAAAAGATATTAAATTAAAAAAAACACCGCTCTTTTTTTGGTATTTTGGTCATAACTTCTTTAATAATGGTCCAAATTAAAAGTTTTTTTCTAAATTTTTGTTTTTTTATGGCCTTTTCAGGAAAAAAATACAATAAAAATATTCGACGTGTTTTTGAATGAGTTTTTTACGTTTTAAACGTTAAGTCGCGTTTTTGAAAGTGACTGTCATTTTTTATTTATTTTTTAAATTTTTTGTTTCAAACATCTATCTATTCAACAATTTTTAAGACTAGTCCAATCGTGGAATCTCAATAACTACTATTTTTTCGATTTTTGAAAATTAGATTTTTTTTTTATAAATTATTATGAATACAAATTTTTGTTACTGTATAGTATTTTTTTAATCATTTTGATATAATTTTCACACTTTTTCATTGTTTATAGATTTTTAAAATTAATAATTAATCGATGAGCAAATAACAACAGTTCAAGAATTGTATGAGTGGGCATTGAACCTAAATAGTCTACCGAATATTGCTGTCAAATTATACTTCAATAACATACATAAGGTGTTAAAAATTAAAAAAACTGGGTTTTTAAATGTTTTCTTATATTCGAATCTTCGTAACTCCTAACTTTTTTCAAGTGCATAGTAGTAGTCGTTAGCGTAATAGGTAGCGTGTTAGGTAGTTAGGTAGGATAGGTATGACGGTAGGTAGGGTCGAGGGTTCGAATCTCGGTCGGACAGAGAAATTAGATCGGAGAATTGGCGCAGATTTGTCTTTTTTTTCTACTTATCTCTTTTGGGGGTCACTAAACCATGCATATTAAATTATTTGGCAAGGGCTATATATTTTTTAATAAAATGTTTAGCGACAATTAATCAACACGCATTTGATCGAATCAATCATTTTTCCTGTTGATTGGACTAATTAATTTGTTGATTCAACACATTTTTTTCTCAGTGCTTCCTGTATTAAAAGACACGCATGTTTTGAATGATAAAATGTGTTCTTGATTCAAACAACATATTACATGTAATTGATAACATATTGTTAGATTCAAGTAAATTCGTTTATTGAAACAGAAATTTATGGAATTGACTGAAATAAATGAACCAAGTAAATATATAAGGGAACCAATGTAATATGTTTTGGCAAATAATGAAAAAAATGATTTTTTGCCTTCAAAACTTTATTTTATTGGTTCTAGTAATTTTATCTCTCAGTGGATCTGGTTCAAAGTATAGGAAAAATCAATTTTTCATATATCGCGTTACAGCTGCCATAAGGGCGTATCACCTCTTTTACGCCCTTATGGCATCCGGGAGCCATAAGGGCGTATCGAAATTTTTTTTTTCAGGAATCGACGTAATTATGACCGAAACGTATAGAACCGATGGAAAAAAAATTTTCCCAATTTTTTTTTTTTTTTTTATACGCCCTTATGGCTTTCCGAGTTGGTGTCGAAAGCCATAAGGGCGTATCGAATTTTTTTTTTTCAGGAATCGACGTAATCATGACCGAAACGTATAGAACCGATGAAAAAAAAATTTTCCCAATTTCCCAAACGGGAATTTGAAGCGTGAACGATTACGAAGAGAATGAGCTCATGCTCAAGCCGCAATTCTATCTAGAAAATAAATTGCAGCCATTTTAGTGAACCGATTGAATTTTGGCCAAAATGCAAAAAAAAAAAAATTATTTTTGTTTTTCGGGCCTCATATCGATGTATTTTTGCCCCCTAAACACGAATCTATCAATAGTTTTTTCAATAAATCAAAATTTTCATCAATTTCGATAAAAAACTGTTTTGCTCAATTTTAGGCCTATTTTCAAAAACCTGAAAATAGCGAAATTTCAAGTGCTCATAACTTCACTTTGGTTCAACCGATTTCAAAATTTGTTTTTCGTACGCAAAGCTTGTGACCAAACTTAGAGAATGCCGTTAAGTTCATCCCGATAACTAATTTTTTGTAGAAATGAGAGCAGTTTGAAAATCGCCGAAAAAAATGGAAAGGGGTATACCTTAAAAAATTTACAAAAATCTATTGTTGAACTTTAAAAATCTGCCAAAAATCGAAAAACGGTCGTAATGGAATGAACCAAACGGGATTTTGAAGCGTGAACGATTACGAAGAGAATGAGCTCATGCTCAAGCCGCAATTCTATCTAGAAAATAAATTGCAGCCATTTTAGTGAACCGATTGAATTTTGGCCAAAATGCAAAAAAAAAAAAAATTATTTTTGTTTTTCGGGCCTCATATCGATGTATTTTTGCCCCCTAAACACGAATCTATCAATAGTTTTTTCAATAAATCAAAATTTTCATCAATTTCGATAAAAAACTGTTTTGCTCAATTTTGGGCCTGTTTTCAAAAACCTGAAAATAGCGAAATTTCAAGTGCTCATAACTTCACTTTGGTTCAACCGATTTCAAAATTTGTTTTTCGTACGCAAAGCTTGTGACCAAACTTAGAGAATGCCGTTAAGTTCATCCCGATAACTAATTTTTTGTAGAAATGAGAGCAGTTTGAAAATCGCCGAAAAAAATGGAAAGGGGTATACCTTAAAAAATTTACAAAAATCTATTGTTGAACTTTAAAAATCTGCCAAAAATCGAAAAACGATCGTAATGGGATGAACCAAACGGGAATTTGAAGCGTGAACGATTACGAAGAGAATGAGCTCATGCTCAAGCCGCAATTCTATCTAGAAAATAAATTGCAGCCATTTTAGTGAACCGATTGAATTTTGGCCAAAATGCAAAAAAAAAAAAAAATTATTTTTGTTTTTCGGGCCTCATATCGATGTATTTTTGCCCCCTAAACACGAATCTATCAATAGTTTTTTCGAAAAATCAAAATTTTCATGAATTTCGATAAAAAACTGTTTTGCTCAATTTTGGGCCTATTTTCAAAAACCTGAAACCGATGAAACAAAAATTTTCCCAATTTTTTTTTTTCATCGGTTCTATACTTTTCGGTCATAATTACGTCGATTCCTGAAAAAAAAAAATCGATACGCCCTTATGGCTTTCGAGACCCACTCGGAAAGCCATAAGGGCGTATAAAAAATTTAAAAAAATTGGGAAATTTTTTTTTCCATAGGTTCTATACTTTTCGGTCATAATTACGTCGATTCCTGAAAAAAAAAAATTTCGATACGCCCTTATGGCTTTCCAGCCCTACCTTTGGCTGGCATACGCCCTTATGGCAGCTGTCACGCGATATATAAACGATCTGCGAATTGGATATGTGAAATATATAAATGGATATATTCCCTTTCCAGATGAGAAGGTATATTAGGTATATAATGTGTAAGATCAATTGTGTGATCACAGGGACAGAAAATCGTGGGTGGTTGTGGGTTGAATAGATGAATGAAACCGGCAATGGAGGGAAGAAGGAAGTCTCGGTAACCCGAAGCTTTTAGCCACTGGCAAAGTTTTCTCGTGTTCCAGTGAGCCAAACCCTTAACGGAGATTCGGAGTGAGCTCTTTGTTCTTCGATTCAAATCTCGTAACCACAATTTTCCTCTTTCGCTCTTTCTCTCCCTCTTTCTTCCTGTCTCTTTCTATTTTGAGAGAGAATTAATTCAAGCTTATACATCGTATTTTAAGCCCTTCGAGTCTCGCGAAAGCACCTTGGAATCAGCCTATTATTCTCAATTCGTGCCCCAATATTTCATTCACGAGGAAAATTGATCGATCGGACGAGTTAATGAAAAAAAAGGTAAAATAAAATATCGATCACAAAAAGAATGAGCGCAAAATTAAAGCGAAGGTCTGTTTAAAAAAAACAAAGAAATTACTACGATAATAGTAATTTATAGTTTAAGACAAATTTTGTTTTCATAATAGTACATTACGATACGAGTGCGATGAAACTTTTTCTCGACGAGTGTGAGTTTGAAAAAAAGTTCACACGAGTTGAGAAAAAGTTTCTCGCACGAGTATCGTACAAAATTTTATCGCACGAGTGCTTAAAGTGCCCGCTTCTCGCACGCGCAGTGAAGCGAAGCGTGCGAGAAGTGGTCACTTTACGCACGGAGTGCAATAAAAAAATTTGCATCGAGAATCGTGACTCAAAATATATTTTTTCCCAAAAAAATCCACTCTTTATATCCTGGAAAATCCTGGAGAAAGGTTTTTTGAAGATTTCGTTTTAGACTAATCTTCAAATTATTAATATTTCTTAATGAAATTCTTCCTGCTAAAATAGATCAGAAATGAACCTTTCGGATAAAAAAAAAAAATTATTATCTCGAAAAAATTACCCTGTATCGTGTAATAAATTTACCGAGTGAAATCGTTGATTCAACGCAAATGTTCATCGTGGCGAGGTACAAAAAAATAGAAAAAAAATCTTACGCGTGAATAATTAAATTAGTTGAACGCGGTGGCGCGCATTTCATTTTGTTATTATCCATTTCAAACATATATTTATATATCTATATTAGAGTGATTCGAAAAAAGCGACTTTTTTTGTTTTTCGCAGTAACATATTAAATACTTTCGGGAAGGTGAAAAAAAATCCCCCTTAAAATTAGAACTCTTAATAAAAATATTTAGCGGTGGCACATCGCATATTTTTTATTTCCCATTTAAATAACACAGGAAAAAAAATTTCAAACTTTGAAATTTTATATCTCGGCTTCGAGTCAATGTACCAAAATGAACGACACATATTCTTGTAGAGAATTGAACGCTCTACAAAAAAGATCTCGTGTGATTTTTCGATAAACTCACTCCTTCAAAAGTTATTCACGTTCTAATATATATGGGGCATTCCACGTCAAATCACGCGGTCATCGACCTGACCCCCTCGGATTTTGATGTTCAATGAATTGTGGGTTTCGTTTGGCCCAAAATATGACCTCAAATTTTTAGAAATTTTTATTTCATTTTTTAGGGGTTGCCGGAGCGAAAAATCATTAAATTGAGGGAAAACACAAAGAGGGGCCTTTTTTAAATTATTGAAATTTTTTTCACAGAAACTAGGACCCAAAACAGAAATTTTTGTCATAGTTCGATAATGGGACAAAAATAATTACTATTTTTTTTTTGTATTTTAATTAATTTATTTTTATAATTTTTTATTTTAATTGTTTCTTGTAGTGAGAATAACAACGACAAAAATATTTTCTTCATTTTTTTTTTTTTTGGTTTAAGAGTGAAACGACAATTTTTCGAAAATTTATTAGCCTCGAAGACCTCGAAAAAACCAGATAAATTTTTAAAAAATTTTAAAAATAGTAATTATAATTTAAAAAACAATAGTAATTATTTTTGTCCCATTATCGAACTATGACGAAAATTTCCGTTTTGGGCCCTAGTTTCTTTGAAAAAAAATTCAATAATTTAAAAAAGGCCCGTCTTTGT
Organism: Alloplasta piceator; assembly: GCA_946863875.1. Lineage (NCBI taxonomy): Eukaryota > Metazoa > Arthropoda > Insecta > Hymenoptera > Ichneumonidae > Alloplasta > Alloplasta piceator. The sequence continues at coordinate 10,228,358 of OX333081.1, read as the reverse complement.
GTTTTTCCCTCAATTTAATGATTTTTCGCTCGGGCAACCCCTAAAAAATGAAATAAAAATTTCTAAAAATTTGGGATCACAATTCATTGGACATCAAAAATCAAGGCCGATGACCGCGTGATTTGACGTGGAATGCCCCATATGTATATTAAACTGTGAATATGGGTGAACTTATGTTGGTAATTTATTTAAAAATTAGGTAATTTATGTTAATGCAATTTAAACTTTCGTTTCATGAAAGTGTTTACGATATTTAGTAATAATTTTTAACATTTTGCCGGAAACTAAAAAAAAAAGTAAAACTCACTCTAGATTTAACTTCAACCTTGAATAACTTTTGAAGGAGTGAGTTTATCGAAAAATCACAAGAGGTCTTTTTTGTAGAGCGGTCAATTCTCTACAAGAATATGTGTCGTTCATTGACTTGAAGCCGAGATATAAAATTTCAAATTTGGAATTTTTTTTTTCCTGTGTTATTTAAATGGGAAATCAAAATATGCGATGTGCCACCGCTAAATATTTTTATTACGACCTCTAATTCCAACAGACATCTCTTTTCACCTTCCCGAAAGTATTTAATATGTTACTGCGAAATACAGTAAATAGTCGCTTTTTTTGAACCAGTCTAATCTATATATGTATATAAACCCTTCCGCAGCAACGTTATATCCTTTTGGGCGTATTTCAGGCTCTTCGTCGTAAAAAAAAAATGACACGCACACGCGAGCTCGTCGGGTTCTTCCCTTCCGATGTGTCATGTATATTTTTATGTTTTGCCACGGTGACGGTGGTGACATAATTAGGGGTAAAAATGGATGAAAAATCTGCTAATTAGGGTGAAAAAAAAGAGAAAAAAAGGAGGGGGCAAAAAAATATACAATGTTAAATTTTGTTCATCCTCCATTGGACAGATTCAAAAAAGCGACTATTGTTTATTTTTTGAAATAACCCGTGCGTGAAAATTCTAGGGAAGCCCTGACTCAAGTCGGGTCCTCGTCAGGCTTGGACGTGGATACCCTGTCAGGAATTGCCCTTACACCGCCAGGTTGGACCCCGACAGGGCAATGCCAAGGTTGACAGGCCTATTTACAATATGGCTGACCTAAGGCAACCCGTTGAGGACCTTGTCGGGCTTAAACGTGGGTGCCCTGTCATGAATTGCCATAACAGCGCCAAGTTGGGCCCCGACATGGCAGTGCCAAGGTTTCCACGCTTACTTACAATATGGCTGACTTGAAGCAACCCGTTGAGGACCTTGTCGAGCTTGAATCTGGATGCCCTGTCATGAATTGCCATAACACCGCCAGGTTGGGCCGTGACAGGGCAATGCCAAGGTTGACTGGCCTATTTACAATATGGCTGACCTGAGGCAACCCGTTGAGGACCTTGTCGGGCTTTAACGTGGATGCCCTGTCATGAATTGCCATAATACCGCCAAGTTGGGCCCCGATATGGCAGTGCCAAGGTTTCCACGCTTACTTACAATATGGCTGACTTGAGGCAACCCGTTGAGGACCTTGTCGCGCTTGAATCTGGATGCCCTGTCATGAATTGCCATAACACCGCCAGGTTGGGCCGTGACAGGGCAATGCCAAGGTTGACAGGCCTATTTACAATATGGCTGACCTAAGGCAACTCGTTGAGGACCTTGTCGGGCTTAAACGTGGATGCCCTGTCATGAATTGCCATAACACCGCCAAGTTGGGCCCCGACATGGCAGTGCCAAGATTTCCACGCTTACTTACAATATGGCTGACTTGAGGCAACCCGTTGAGGACCTTGTCGCCCTTAAATCTGGATGCCCTGTCATGAATTGCCATAACACCGCCAGGTTGGGCCGTGACACGGCAATGCCAAGGTTGCCAGGGTTACTTACAATACGGCTGACCTGAGGCAACCCGTTGAGGATCTTGTCGGGCTTCGATCGGGCAACCCATATATAAAGAAGTCGGGATAATTACAACAGAACCAAATCGGGCCCAAATAGGGCGAAAGTATCGGAGCTCTAATTATTTCAAACGTGGCACTGACGAGGGAACCCTTTGAGGGCCTAATCGTGCTTCACGGGGAGTTAGTTCCGAGACTCGCCATGAGATGTCGCATACGGCGTGCGCTCTCTCGCATACGGAATATGCAAATAGTATTCTTATATAGCCAAAGTGGGAGCACGGGTTGTATTCGACACCGCAGAGTCAGGCCTCTCAGGAAGTCATGCCTCGAGGGAAGTCATACCGGCAAGATTTCTACATAGAAATCCTCTGCTTCATACTATTTTTTTTTAAATTCTCTTGGAGAATTATTAATAACTATCAATAATAATGTATTATTATAATACATAATAATAATTATTAATAATAATAATAACATTGTTATTATTATTCAATTATTATTATAATTATTTCAACATTTTGTCGGAAACTAAAAAAAAAGGGAAATTTACTCTAAATTTAACTTTAACCTTGAATAACTTTTAGAGGAGTGAGTTTATCGAAAAATCATAAGAGATCTTTTTTGTAGAGCGATTCGATTCTCTACAAGAAAATGTATCGTTCATTTTGGTACATTGACTTGAAGCCGAGATATTGAATTTCAAAGTTTGAAATTTTTGTTTCCTGTGTTATTCAAATGGGAAATAGAAATTTGCGATGAGACATATCTAAATATTTATATCAAGAGCTCTGCTTTTAACAGGCATATTTTTTCACCTCCCCGAAAGCATTTTATATGTTATTTCGAAAAACAAATAATAGTCGCTTTTTTCAATCAGTCCAATCCTCCCTTTTGTTCCTTATTTATTTTAAAAAAACCTATCGTCTCCACTCTGATAAAATAAAAACCAAAAAAAGTAATCGAATTAATAAATTAATAAATTATCTTTAATTGATTTACGCAATTTTTAGTTTTTTTTTTCAATTAATTTACCCTGGTGTCCTGTTTGTCAGAAGAGAATTTCCAGTGTGTCTGTGTGTGTGTGTGTGTGTGTGTGTGTGTGTGTGTGTGTAAGATTTCCGTTTGGGTATTTCTCGCCTATTTCCGGTACACGCGCCCAGGCCGTATTTCAAGATCGTCGGGTGTGAGGACAGCAAACGCAAAAGTATATATATTTGGGGCATTCCATCCCAAATCGGACTGTTTGAAAAACTTTTTTTTTTCCCTCAATTTTTTATATTTTTAGTACCCATCAAAAGAACCTTCCTGTTAAATTTTGGGATTTTTTTGATTACCCGTTCAAAATATATTAAATTAACAAAAAAACCGCTCTTTTTTTATGGTATTTTGATAGTAACTTCTTTAATAATGGTCCAAATTAGAAGTTTTTTTTCAAAATTTTCGTTTTTTTATGGCCTTTTCAGAAAAAAATACAACAAATATATTCGACGTGTTTTTGAATGAGTTTTTTGAGTTTTAAACTTTAAGTCGCGTTTTTAAAAGTGAGTGTCATTTTTTATTTATTAATTTTATTTTTGTTTTAAACGTCTATCTATTCAACAATTTTTAAGACTAGTCCGATCGTGGGATCTCAATAACTACTATTTTATTTCGATTTTTGACAATTAAATTTTTTTTTAAAATCAATTATTATGAATTCCAATAATTGTTAATGTATAGTATTTTTTTCAATATTTAGAATTTATTTCGACACTTTTTTATTATTAACAGGTTCTTAAAATTAATAATTAATCGTTAAGTCTGTTTATGAACAATAATATCAACAGTTTTTATTTATTCACGTATTTGGAACGTAACGTAACGTAACGTAACAAAAATTGGAATTCATAATAATTGATAATAAAAAAATTTTATTTTCAAAAATCGAAAAAAATAGTAGTTATTGAGATCCCACGATCAAAAAAATTAAAAAAAAAATTAAAAATGACACTCACTTTTAAAAACGCGATTTAAAGTTTAAAGCTCGAAAAACTCATTCAAAAACACGTCGAATATTCTTGTTGTATTTTTTTCTGAAAAGGCCATAAAAAACAAAAATTTCAAAAAAAAACTTTCAATTTGGACCATTATTAAAGAAGTTATGACCCAAATACCAAAAAAAGAGCGGTTTTTTTTGTTAATTTAATATCTTCGAAACAGGTAATCAAAAAAATCTCAAAATTTAACAGGAAGGGTCTTTTGATGGGTACTCGAAAATATAAAAAAATTGAGGATATAAAAAAAAAATTTTTAACTGTCCGATTTGGGATGGAATGCCCCATATATATATATATATACATAAATTTATGTATATAGACACAGGAGAATGTTCAGGAATGGCCGAGGGTGGAGCTCCAACACGTATGAACACACACACACAGAAACACCTCAGAGCCACTGATCGAATTACATCAAGAGATCTTGATTAAGCTCTCGGTTGATATCCGTTTGGCCTCGATCGCTCCACACTGAGAGAAAGATTCTCTTGTCACCGATTCACGCACACATACGTATATATATATGGAATTGCGCAAGGCAACTGTTTTTTTTTGCTCCAGAACTGTCCTTTTATTAGACTTTACCTACATTCCAATTAAAATCAAACAACAACGAACTTCTCCATTCCGAGTTACGTCCCCACTTTTTTCTCCTTCATTTTTTCAGATGTTCGATGATTGCACTCGTTATGGAGTGTTGGCAATCCCATCCAAACTCATCACAAACCTGCACAAGGATTCCACACAAAAATCCAGCGATGCGATTACCACGTTTAAATGTGATCGGTAGTGCGAGCAGTTGCCATTGGTCGATAAAGTAGAATTTTTTAATTTTTTTTCATTCAATCGTCTCCCACTGATGATTTAAGATAATCTTCACACTCCAGCTAGAGATAGCCGCAAGGATATTTCTCAAAATCGCGAGGAAATCCATTTTCAAGGACTTTGAAATTGCGAGGTGAGCGCGCACGAGGCGCACCAAACCGCCATTTTGACGTGCGGCTTCTAACCTCGCTAAAGCCCGCGAAAAGCCCAATAAAGGTTATTTGGTGTCATAAAAACGTTAATTTTTAAGGGGAAAACGATTGAGATCCCAAAAACTGAATTTTGGGATGTCGAATGCGGATACGAGCAATTCGAGAGGTCAGACGGAAAAGGAAAATGAGGAGGGTAAGGAACAAAGGATGTGAGTCAGTGAGGGGACAACCAAGATACATGGGACATAGAGGAAGGGTTGGAAACACGATTTAAGAGGGTAGATTACCGCTGAGACTCTGAAGAAAACCGTATAAAACCGAGGAAGATCGTCAATGTGTTCAGTGAAGACATAGAGGGAAAAGAGGAACAGGGAGAGGAAAACCGGAAGGTGACATTGGTTAGCTGGGGTTAGGTTTTGTCGAGTGTATAGCGCATAAGATGGAACACGAATGCAATCTCTTACGGTTGGCTGACGCCGCGTTATCCATTTTCTCCCGGTTGCCCATCGAGACGATGCCGATGCAATCTAGCGTGTGTAACAATGGTGCTTCCTCGTCTGTGTCCTTGTATAACCTTTGTATGAGACACGTACGTGTGTGTGTCTCTATGTCCGTGCATTTTTGTGCTATACATTCGTTTTAGGTGACATAAACGGACGACAACAATGAGACTGGGAGGACGCTTAGAACGACATTGGTGACTATTTCCTTCGGGGAAAGTCTGTATCTCACGCCAGTTTTATTGGAATGCCTTGAGAAACGAAGAAATTGCGCCACGAGGCTTCGACGATGATGAAAAAGTATCGCTATACGAAATTGCGATTGTGGGGTTGGAACGCAGGCCTAATCCATGGCCTGCGTTCCATCCAATGGCCTGCGTTTGGCATCCAATCAGCAAAAATGAAGTTGTAGTCAGGGCGAAGAGGGAAACCACGTTTCCGGAGTATCAGAGGGAAACGTGGGAGTGACTCAGGACGATGATTGAGATTTTCAACGAGATGGCGGATATACAAGGCTTCTCACTTTGGTTAAAATTGGGGATCATCATTGATCCGGACTCATTTCCGTCTTGTACGATTATCGCGAAGGATTCCTGAGACGGAAATAAGAATGAAAAAGGGTTCGCTCGTTTTTCTTCGGGAATGGTTACGGATTTTGAATAATTGATAGCAGAGTTGGGTAGGACTTGAAGTACTTCAAGTACGGCGCAAGTACTTCAAGTAGTTTAAACTACTTTAAAGTACTTCAAGTGCTGTACTTAAATTTTAAAGTACTTAAAATGTACTTCAAGTATTGCACTTAAATTTTCAAGTACTTAAAAAGTACTTCAAGTATTGTACTTAAATCTTCAAGTACTTGGCCTGTACTTAAAGTATTGTACTTAAAATTTCAAATACTTTTCTGTACTTCAAGTACTTTTTCAATCACAAGTATCGGGTACTTTTAAATAGGTATTGCTGATGGTTGCATGAAATTTTTAAGTACTTGGCCCGTACTTCAAGTATCGTACTTAAAATTTCAAATACTTTTTTGTACTTCAAGTACTTTTCAATGGGTCTTCTTGCTGATAGTTGCATAGAATTTTCAAGTACTTAGCCTGTATTTCAAGTATTATACTTAAAATTTCAAATCCTTTTCTGTACTTCAAGTATTGTCCTTAAAATTTCAAATACTTTTCTGTACTTCAAGTAATTTTTCAAGTATAAATACCAAGTACTTTTAAATGAGTCTTGCTGATGGTCCCGTAGTAAAAAACTCCATTGAATCGCCAATGGCAACCAATGGTCCTCATACGACTCCATTGGACAATGAATGGGGACCCATTGAGATTTCCGCATTTGTCAATGGCGTATAGGAACGACCATTGATCAGTGAATGGATATCCATTGAAAAGTCACCATTGCCCAATGACGTCCATTAGACAGCAAATGCGGATGAACCGAATGATCACCATTACTCAATGATGCCCATTGGAAAGCAAATGCTGATGGACCGAGCCATCAGCATTGCCCAATGGTGTCCGTTGGAAGGCAAATGCTGATGAACGAAATGATCAGCTTTACCCAATGATGTCCATTGGGAAGTAAATGCGGATGCACTGAATGATCAGCATTACCCAAAAATGTCCATTGGAAACCGCGTCGCGTTAGTTCCGAGACTTGGCGCGAGATGTCGCAGGACGGCAACCCGCTGAACTCCCATACGGATTATGCGAAGAGTATGCTTATCTAGACGAGTGTGAGCACGGAATATTAGCAGAAGTCGGTGTCCAGAAAATCCATGCAAGGAGTTCTTGCCGACTGATGCCCATGGGATAATCTCTATTCCGTTTGAAATGGGGAAGTCAATCCTCATTGGAAAATCCCTATTCGATTTCAAATGGGGAATTCAATGGCGAAAATGTCCTTGGGCAATTGGGCATTCATCTCCATTGGTTATTTTGGCAATGGGGAATGAATGGCGATTTTTCAATGGTGACGTATGGAGTTTTTTACTATATGAAAGAATCTCCATTGATTATCGTCATTCATTCCCCATTGCCTACAAAAACCAATGGAGATGAATGCCGAATTGCCTATGGGGATTTTCTTCATTGAATCCCCATAGGATAATCCCCATTCCGTTTCAAATGGGGAAGTCAATCCTCATTGGAAAATCCTCATTCGATTTGAAATGGGGAATTCAATGGCGAAAATCCCCTTAGGCAATTCGGCATTCATCTCCGTTGGTTATTTTGGCAATGGGGAATGAATGGGGATTTTTCAATGGCGACGAATGAAGTTTTTTACTACGGGGTTGCATAAAATTTTCAAGTACTTGGCCTGTACTGCAGGTATTGTACTTAAAATTTCAAGTACTTTTCTATACTTAAAGTACTTTTTCAAGTACAAATACCAAGTACTTTTAAATGGGTCTTGCTGATGGTTGCATAATATGTTCAAGTACTTGGCCTGTACTGCAGGTATTGTACTTAAAATTTCAAATACTTTTCTGTACTTGATTTCAAGTACAGAAAAGTAGTTTCGGAATTTTGACCCATACATATATTTTTAAATAACAAACACCACCACGATTTATTTGTCGTGAAATTTTCACGTCACCTACTTCAATCTTCCCGGTGTCTCTGTTGTCTTTGGCAGGAGATCCGAGAAGCTGCAGCATCGCTTTTGGAATTCACGAGACGTCCAAAATCATTAATCATTCATGGCCACAATGCGAATGGCGCCAAAGGGTAGAAACTTCGGTCTTCTAATGCAAAACTCTGGCGCTATCTTTCACACACACACGCGCTCTTTTTCTCCGCTCCATAATATTCTCAATGATACTGTATTCACGACGGATTAACGACAGAAGGGAAGAGCAAAGAAGGAGACAAGTTGCGATTTTATCAAAGTGAGTTATGCATCACGTGATGCTGATGATCACGTGGAAACTCGAGGTAACGACGAAGAAAATAACAATCCCCATGTAAGTATATATGGAGCATTCCATCCCAAATCGGACAGTTTGAAAAACTTTTTTTTTCCCTCAATTTTTTTATATTTTTGAGTACCCATCAAAAGACTCTTCCCGTTTAATTTTGAGATTTTTTTTATTACCCGTTCAAAAGATATTGAATTAACAAAAAAACCGCTCTTTTTTTTTTGGTATTTTAGTCATAACTTCTTTAATAATGGTCCAAATTAAAAGTTTTTTTTTCAAATTTTTTTCTTTCTTATGGCCTTTTCAGAAAAAAATACAATAAAAATATTCGACGTGTTTTTAAACGAGTTTTTTGAGTTTCAAACTTTAAATCGCGTTTTTAAAAGTGAGTGTCATTTTTTATTTTTTTTTGAAAATGTTTTGTTTCAAACATCTATCTATTCAACAATTTTTAAGACTAGTCCGATCGTGGGATCTCAATAACTACGATTTTTTTCGATTTTTGAAAATTAAATTTTTTTTTTTTATAAATTCTTATAAATACCAATTTTTGTTGCTCTATAGTATTTTTTTTGATCATTTTGAATCAATTTGGACACTTTTCCATTGTTATCAGATTTTAAAAATTAATAATTAAACGATGAGCAAATAACAACAGTTCAACATAAATAGTCTACCGAATATTGTTGTCAAATTTTCACATGAGAAACATTTTTCAGATGCAAAAGAAAGATTTTATTTTCGATAAAATACTGCAAGGTCAATCGCAGGGGGACACAAAAATTTCATTCAATTATTCCAATGAGCAACGGAAACGTATTGGCAAAGGAATATTCTGATTCAGGAAATAATCGTATATGTAAGGTTTTCAAAAAAATACGTGAATAAACAAAAACTATCGTTATTATTGTTCATAAACAGCCTTAACGATTAATTATTAATTTTAAGAACCTGTTAACGATAAAAAAGTGTCAAAATAAATTCCAAATATTGAAAAAAATACTAAACAGTAACAAAAATTGGTATTCATAATAATTTATAGAAAAAAAAAATTATTTTTCAAAAATCGAAAAAAATAGTAGTTATTGAGACCCCACGATCGGACTAGTCTTCAAAATTGTTGAATAGATAGATGTTTAAAACAAAAAAAAAATTTAAAAATCAAAAATGACCTCACTTTTAAAAACGCGATTTAAAGTTTAAAATTCAAAAAACTCATTCAAAAACACATCGAATATTTGATGTTGTATTTTTTTCTGGAAACTCCATGAAAAACGAAAATTTTGGAAAAAAGAACTTTTAATTTGGACCTCTATTAAAGAAGTTATGAACAAAATACCAAAAAAGAGCGGTTTTTTTTGTCAATTTAATATCTTTTGAACGGGTAATCAAAAAAATGTCAAAATTTAACAGGAAGGGTCTTTTGATGGGTACTAAAAAATATAAAAAAATTGAGAAAATAAAAAAAAAGTTTTTCAAACTGTCCCATTTGGGATGGAATGCCTCATATATATCTATATAAATTTCATCTTTTATAATATTGGAATTCGTGACGTCAGCACAAACTCACACACATAATCTTGTCAAGATAAAGTCGTTAATGTTTTACCTTCGACGTTCGAGAGAGAGAGAGAGAGAGAGAGAGAGAGAGAAAGAGAGAAAGAGAGAGAGAGAGAGAGAAGGAAAGATTAACGGAGGGTGTGCACCCTATCGTCCTTATAATGCCAACGAAAACAACGAGAACGTAGAACGACGAGAACGACGACGAAAAACAGATGAGAGATGAGCTTCAAGCTCTGAACGACGTATAAGCTCGATTTTTTTTTTAATAATTAGCCTTTTTCTTATACAATAATCGCAATAATAATGATAATAATAGAAATAATAATAATAATAATAATAATAATAATAATAATAATAACAACAACAATAACAATAATGGTGGGAAAATGAAGTTTAAAAAAATAACATTACCCTCGAAAAGTGCCTATTAAGTATGACAATGTAATGTAATGTAATGTAATATACACTCCCGTCCAAAAGTTTGGAAACATTCGTCCCGATTCCGTGCCACACAAAAATTTTCACTGCTCCTTCAAAAATGAAGATATTTCAATTTAACAAGTGTCGTTTCGAAGTAGACATATTCAGCTTCATTTTCCTTTGTCTAAAAAAATTTTGCGATTTTTTTTGAACCTGGTACGCTCTTTGAAACATGGTTGTTTCTTTGCTTTTTTTTGGCCTTGAAATTTTGGTGCTCGATCCATTAACATTTTTTTAAACTGTTTGTTTTTTCTGTGAAAAACTTGCAGGGGAGAGTATAAGCTTCAATTTAGTTTTTTAAAAATTTTCGTACGATTTTTTTTCGCAAAAATATTCAATTTTTTGTAAAAAAAAACGACGATATTTATAAAATGTAGCGTACCTCTAAAACTACTGGGTTTTCGAGAAATTATTAAGAGGATGAAAAGTTGCATACAATTAAGTTGGATTCAATGAAAATTTTTCAGAATTTTTTTCGACGATATTTTTTTATCTTAAAAATTTTGAAAAAAAATTCTGAAAAAATGTCATTGAATCCAGAATAATTGTATGTAACTTTTGACCCTCTTAATGATTTCACAAAAACCCAGTAGTTTTACAGTTACATTACATTTTCTGAATATGGTCTTTTTTTGCGAAAAATTGAATATTTTAGCGAGAAAAAATCGTACGAAACATTTAAAAAAACGAAATTGAAGCTTACACTCTCCCCCAAAAGTTTTTCATGCGAAAAATAGTTTTTGAAAAATTTCGTGGCCCGTGCGCTAAAATTTCAAAGCAAAAAAAAAGTCAAAAAACGACCAAGTTTTAAAGAGCGTACTGGTTTAAAAAAAATCGAAATTTTTTTTTTGGCAAAAGCGAAATGAAGCTGAATGTGTCCCCTTTAAAATACCGCTTGTTAAATTGAAATATATTTATTTTTGAAAAAGCAGTGAAACCTTTTGTGCGGCGCGGAATCAGGACACGAGTGTTTCCAAACTTTTGCACGGCAGTGTATAATATATAATATATGAGGAATTCCTTCTGATTGGGACCCCCTTTTAGGCCGACCTCTTTCGATTTTCTTGAAACTTGAGTATGTTTTAGTGTTGCCTGGAGGTATATTGTGCACCAATTTTCAGATCTGTAACTATAATACCCTTTGGAATACACCAAAAGTTATATTTTAAACTTTTTGCGTATTCAGCGCTTCGGAGCTTTGGCACGGCGCGAAATAAAATCCAAAAAATTCTTTTACAATAGCTTTCGATCGAAAATTTCCTGCGCTTTTCGAAAAAAATATCAGCGATTCCGAAAAAAAACGAATTCATTTGAATTTCGGCAAAAAACCGAAAAAATTGATTTACAAAGAAAGAGCATCATAATTTAATTCAGCGGGACAATTTTTTTCGTGTTTTTTTAACGAATTTTGAATTTAGTAAATTTATTGAATTATTGAGGTTTATTGAGGTTAAATTAAATTAAATTTATTAAATAATCAAATTGATTCAATTTATTTAATTAAATTAATTGAATTAAATTTATTAAATCAAATTTATTGAATTTTGAATTTAATAAATCTATAAAATTCGAAATTTGTTTAAAAAAACTATGTAATATATCAGAGAACTGTTGAATACGCGAAAAACACAATATTTAAGAATTTTTATCCTACCAAAAGACTTGGCATTGGTAAACGGATGCGAGTTCCAACTTGAAATTTATATCGTGACTTCTCAGATATATACAAAACATGAAAAAAATTGTCCCGCTGAATTAAATTATGCTAATATTTTTTTCGAAAAGCGCAGAAAATTTCCGATCGAAAGCTATTGTCAAAGAATTTTTTCGATTTTATTTCGCGCTGTGCGAAAGCTCCGAAGCGCTGAATACGCAAAAAGTTTGAAATGTAACTTTTAGTGTATTCCAAAGAGTCTTATAGTTGGAGATCTGAAAATTGGTGTTCGACATACTTTCAGGCAACACTAACACATACTCGAGTTTCAAGAAAATCGAAAGAGGTCGGCCTAAAAGGGGGTCCCGTTGAGCGGGAATACCTCATATATGTTATACATTGTATATGATTTATAATATAATTATATTGTCGAGAAAGAAAATTATAATCGTTATTATTTCACGAAAAAGGTGAAAAAAGGAAGAAGGAAGGAAAGGGTTCACAAAGGATTTTCCCTCAATGGGTAATTATCTCTCTTTTCAGGGGTTGAAATTTCGATGATAAGGATAACGAGTATTCACGAAGAATCAAAGAGAATACACGATTATTCTCTGAGACAAGATTTCTCCTACTTTTCCTCTTTCAATGTGAATAAAATATGCGAACGATTTACTCGGAGTACCCGCTTTTTATGACGGAAGATACGATTAAAATTTCACAGTGCAGCAAAATACATTTTTTATCAGATTCAGCGCATATTCTCACACAGTCAAGCATAATATGCTTTTTTGTACACTTTGGTACTCATACTCGATGTATTTCCGCAAGATATATGTTATTTTGATAACAGCAAAATTAAGAAAATTGACTCCGAGACGATTTTTGAAAATTTCCATTTTTATTTTCCCTAACAAATAATAAAAAATAATTAGTTCTCCAATAAAAATGTACAAAAATCTTAACTTGTGTCATTCAATCATTCAACCTAAATATTTCCGTCATAAAATAATTTACAATTATGTTTTTTGTCATTGAATAATAAATTATGATTTTAATAATAATAATAATAATAAATTATGACATTTATTGAATGATGATGAATAATGATGAATAATGATTAATTAAAATTTTGACTAATGTCATTGAATCAAATAATGCAATTATTTCTGTCATAAAAAAATTTTCCATAACTATTTTTTTTCATTTATTAATATTTAATTATTAATTTTCAAAAAAAAAAAAAAAATCAATTAGTTATCTGATGAAAACGACATCCAATATTTTTTAATCAACGCTCGTATGAATTAGCACGGATTCTCGAGAATTCACGAGCGTGATTGAAACGCACCAGATTATCTCGAACTATTCACCAAAATGTACGGCTCATATTGCGGAAACTGAGCATCGAAGCGCGAGTACAACTAACGTTCCACATTCTGAATGCAGCTAGACGATTACCGCTTAGCGCAATAGCACAGATAAGCCACTCTCGACTGGTGGGCGATGAGTTTACCGGCGCACAAACACGCACAGACCCATAAATACATATATGAGGCATTCCACGTCAAGTCGGCCACCCAATTTTTTGAAATCGCCAAAAATCGCATGGAAAATTTTTAGGAAGCAGTTCCAACTATCAAGAAAATTTGTGATTTTTTTCAGATTTTTAAATTACATTTTTTGGCCGGAAAAAAATTTAAAAAAAATGTTTGTCCCATTTCGTAACTCGAAAGTTATTCATCGTACGAAAAAAAAAGTAGAACATGAAATTTAGGATTTTCAACGTACTTTTCACTGAAATTTTTTACGAACTCCTCCAAAAGCTCTATTTTCCATTTTCGGAGCAAATAATGTTTTGATATTTTTTTCTCAAAATTGACATCTTCGATTTGTCTGTAGTTCAAACAGTTGTTTACTTGATATATTTATAGACTATAAAAAAATTGGCTCAGTGAAGAATCCATTCCTTCTCATGCGTTTTACATCCCAAATGAATACACAAATTTCTCTGTGCATTAACAGGGTTGAGACTACCCATAGATATTTTCTAAAGCCTGCATTTTTGTTTATTTTTTGTACTTTTTCAATTTTTTAACTTTTTTCATTTTTATTTTTTCAAATATCTTTTTGTACATTTTAATAAACTTGCGATGCGATTTTTGGTGATTTCAAAAAATGGAGTGGCCGACTTGACGTGGAATGCCTCATATACAGGGTGTCCCGTTTGACTTGTGACACCGAAATAACTCGACATTCACGGAGTAATTCGAAAAACCCGGAGACACATGTCGAATCGATTTGAACGAAGAATTAAATGGCTTTCTTGCATTCTTATTGCACAAACGTTTTCAAGGTCGTATCAAGGGCAACTTTTTTTATTTATTTAAAACTATTTCTGTCACAGCAGCACCGTTTTATACGTGAAAAAATTGACAACTTTTGTTGGAAACGTTTTTTCGTTTGGCCGATGAATTTCCATAAAAGTATATTGACCTCTATATCACCTTGAATACAGCCATTTAATAAAAAAGTAACTCAGCCATTTTATTCCTCATTCAAATCGACTCGATACGTGCCTCAGGGTTCGATTTACCGCATAAAATATCGCGTTCGCCATTTCGGTGTCGTAAGTGAAATGGGACACCCTGTATATATATGGGACATTCTATTTGAAACCGCCCAATACGTAACCCTGACCATTTTTGATTTTGTTGAAAATTTTATATTTTTTCGTACGTACAGAAAGCAGTCTTTCAGAATTTTTTAAGATTTTCTTCTCAACTCGTCTCACCACAATAAATTTTTCAAAAATTCACAGAATTTTTTTTTAATGCTCGTAACTTAAAAAAAACGGAGATATGAAAATAAGATGGAAGATCTTTTTTTTCGTCTTGGGTTGTAGTTTTATAAAAAAAAATACAAAAAAAATATTAAAATTCATTTTCATGTTTTTTTCAGTTTTAAAGCCAAAATATTTTTTTGTTTGATTTGGACCATTTTGATTTTTTTGAAAAAAAACTCACCACTTTTTAATAGCCATTTTTACAAAAAAAAAATGATCTCTTGTTTCATTTTGATATCTCCGTTTTTAAAAAATTATGTGCATTTGATCAAAAATTGTGTGAAATTTTGAAAAATTTATTTTGGTCGGAAGGGTTGAGAGAAAAATCTAAAAAAAATTTGAAAGACTGCTTTCGGTACGTAAAAAAAAATAAAAAATTTTCAACTAAATCAAAAATGGTCTGGGCTAGGGATTGGTCGGTTTCGTATGGAACGCCCCATATATATATATATATATATATAAAGCGAATACGTACAATAGACCGTGAACAACGTACGATGCCGTAAACCCTCGTAAATGCCACCGTGTGCAAGTGCATTTCACATCCGTAGACGAACGAGTGGGGCAATAAGGCCCACGATGGTAAAACGGACCAGTGTTTTTTTTCAAAGGCAAATTACGATGGCGAAAAAATTTCAAATCTCAAACCCAAGAAACCGCCTTATTGTCACGACAAAAATAATCGTAACAAAAATAATCATAAAATTAATTAAATTAATATTAATGGATTCATACAAAAATCAATATGCACAATTTTTCCTCAATAAACCTGTAAATCCTCTTAATTGCTGTTTTCATTGATTAGTAGTGAATTAAAAACCGGTAATTAGCGTTATTAAATTAAAAAACTAGAAATTTGAATTGTAAAAAAAGTGATTTAAAAAAAATGATATTAATATTGAAGAAAAAACGAAAAAATTGTAAATATATTTATTTATAATTGTTTATTAATAAATATATTATATTTATTCATATGGCGCAAGATTTCATAGGGCAAATACTTTCACCATCCAATTATGGATCTTGCAAAGCTTTCTTTAAAAAAACGAGGCTTTTGAGGGAAGATATATACCAGGTGGTCCATATTGACCTGTGAATCCTGTGAAACCTGTGAATCCTCTTAATTGCTGTTTTCATTGATTAGTAGTGAATTAAGAACCGGTAATTAACGTTATCAAATTAAAAAACTAGAAATTTGAATTGTAAAAAAAGTGATTTAAAAAAAATGATATTAATATTGAAAAAAAACGAAAAAATTGTAAATATATTTATTTATAATTGTTTATTAATAAATATATTATATTTATTCATATGGCGCAAGATTTCATAGGGCAAATACTTTCACCATCCAATTATGGACCTTGCGAAGCATTCTTTCAGAAAACGAGGCTTTTGAGGGAAGACATATAAGGGGTGGTCCATATTGACCTGCATTGTCGTATACGCTCTCCTCTCCGGAAGGACTTGCGAGGATACATGGGACTCTGCGAGAACGTGCACGAAGTAAGCTTCTCTGATGGTGCACATATACAGACCACTGAAAATTTATGTCGTACATGTTACTTCACCTTAAGCGCATTTCAACCCTCCAACCCTTGTGTCATGTAAACGATATACATTGAACTAAATCCTCGCGTAATTTGTCATTGTAAATGAGACACAAAAAATTACATCAAACGCGAAGAAAACACCCCCAACGAAATTGCAAATGCAAGAAAAAATTATAATTCATAATAAAATAAATAAATAATAATAAAATAATTGTTAAAGAATAAAATAAATTATAATTCACAAGCAAAAGTTATAATTTTATCACGATTAATCAACATCCGTGAATTTTTATCGATCCAAAATTATTCAATATCTTATTGATTAAAGTGAAATCCGTATCTGGCAAAAAAAAACTATAGCAGGACTCTTCGCGAATTTATCGATCGATTGTTCATAACAAATGCTTCCCAGGAGTTGAAAAAGGTCCTTAGGAGCAGGGTTGCAAAATTTTTAATGAAAAAACAATGCATTAACCATTGCTTTTTTAATGGCTAATGAAATTTAATGGTTAATGGAAATTATTTTCATTAGCCATTAAAATTTAATGGTTAATGGAAATTATTTTCATTGACCATTCAAATTTAATGATTAATGGTTAATGGTTAATGAAAATAATTTAATGGTTAATGAAAATGCAAATGCATTAAAAAAAGTAATCTATTATTTGCAAACCTGCAACGCAAATAAACCCAAATAATTTAATGATTAATGGAAATAATTTCCATTAACCATTGAATTTTAATAGTTAATGAAAATAATTTCCATTAACCATTAAATGTTAATGGTTAATGAAAATGCAAATGCATTAAAAAAAGTAATCCATTATTTGTAACCCTGCAACCCAAATGAACCCAAATAATTTAATGGTTAATGGTTAATGAAAATAATTTCCAGTAACCATTAAATGTTAACGGTTAATGAAAATGCAAATGCATTAAAAAAAAGTAATCCATTATTTGCAACCCTGTAACCCAAATAAACCCAAATAATTTAATGATTAATGGAAACAATTTCCATTAACCATTGAATTTTAATAGTTAATGAAAATAATTTCCATTAACCATTGAATTTTAATATAGTTAATGAAAATAATTTCCATTAACCATTAAATGTTAATGGTTAATGAAAATGCAAATGCATTAAAACAAAGTAATCCATTATTTGCAACCCTGCAACCCAAATAAACCCAAATAATTTAATGATTAATGGAAACAATTTCCATTAACCATTGAATTTTAATAGTTAATTAAAATAATTTCCATTAACCATTGAATTTTAATATAGTTAATGAAAATAATTTCCATTAACCATTAAATTTTAATGGTTAATGAAAATGCAAATGCATTAAAACAAAGTAATCCATTATTTGCAACCCTGCAACCCAAATAAACCCAAATAATTTAATGATTAATGGAAACAATTTCCATTAACCATTAAATGTTAATGGTTAATGAAAATGCAAATGCATTAAAAAAAGTAATCCATTATTTTCAACCCTGCAACCCAAATAAACCCAAATAATTCAATGGTTAATGGTTAATGAAAATAATTTCCATCAACCATTAATTCTTAATGGTTAATGAAAATGCAAATGCATTTTAAAAAAAAGTAATCCATTATTTGCAACCCTGCTTCCGAGTGATCCTAGATTTTCATCTCAAGAAACCTAAATGCTGTCATCTCCTCGAGTTTGTGATAGAATTCGTGATCGAAAAAAGTATCCGTGATGTCGCTGGAAAATGTGGGCGAATTCACGAACAGAGAAATGCTTCGTCCCGACATTTCCTTCGCTGTTTCTTCGACGTTCAACCGATGTATAATGTATAAACGGACGAGAACGCTGCCGGAGGCTGCGGCTCCGTGTCTTTCCGGGACAAAAGGAGAGACAGATATCGCCTTCATATATATGTATATATTCCTGAGAGACGGATTATATTCCCAGAGCGATTCTCCTGCGGTTTGAAGCTACGTGTGAATAATGCATCGATCTGCAGAGAACCCAAAAGGAAGGCCTTGGGTTTTCAAACGCAGAAACCGGAGAGAAGATTCAAATGGAAACCAGAGTAGAAACGGCCGAAATAAGCTTAGGTTTATATACAGGGTGTCACAAAAGTCACGGGACCACTAAATATTTCCTCAGGTACATTTTTTTACATTTACATTAAAAGATTCAGAAAGGATCGATCAATTTTTCAAAACGACGTGGACGTAATTAATACTATTACAAAACTGTTCGTCCCATTGATTCCAGAACTAAAAAATAGATGTTTCCATAAAAAAAACGAATTTGACCTTGAAATGACCTTGAAGGTCATCGTCAAGGTCATGGTCAAGGTCACTAGTAAATGCGATTTGTTAAAATTGACAACTTGGCTTGTCACGAAACAAATTGAAATCTATTTCCAGAGGTATCCACATTTTGTTCAAATCAATTGATCTCAGAGTGACCTCAGAGCGACCTTCAATGTCAAAATGCACCTATGACCTGGATAGATATTTGAACATAGAATTTTGCGCTATATCGATTGCCGATGTCAAAAGGGGGGTTTCCGTTTGAAAAAAGAGTTGACCTTGAAATCTTAAAGGTCACCGTCAAGGTCGAGTCAAGGTCACCATTGAATTGAAATAAGTAGAAATAGTCACAAAAATCGTAGATGTCGACGTTTCTCCAGAGCTAAAAGTTATTGCGTGAAATGGAGCGTGGATTCGTGCGAATGACATTCTATTTCCCGTTTAAATACCGAAATATTGGAAAAAACGGTGATAGCTAACCGATCGTTTAAAATCGAATACCATTGGCAATTTAACCCCGATGACATTCGCATCGAGAAATTCGACGCCTCTGAAAAAGAGAGAGCGTTTAGAATCGAAACCCACACTTTTACTTCTTCTCTCTCTTTCTCTCCCTCTCTCTCTCTCTCTCTCTCTCTCTCTTTCTCTCCCTCTCTCTCTCTCTCTCACTGGCGATAAATCCATCCCATTGAACGGAAATTGCGCGTATCTCGGCGGGAAAACCCGGCAATTTACGAGAGCAAAAGCCTACCTAAGTCGCAATAACGTAATTGTACACGACCTTGTTATATATATGAGCCATTCCAAGTCAATTCAAGGAAAGTTCATTTATTGTTAAATTTCAAAATTTTCATCTTTGAAAATTCACAGGAAAAAGCCCTCCATTTATTTTAATTTTTTTGTAACATTAATCTTCATTTTTTAATATTTTTGTTAATAATAATTTGAACAAAATAATAAACAGGGTGTAATTGAACAATTGCAAAAATGTCAACAAAAATTAAAAGCTGCAATTTTGGATGAAAAGTAAAATGGAAAAATATTTATAGGAAAATCGAACGATTGAAGATTGCGATTAAATTGCGTGGAATGAAGATAAAAATTGTTAAGAAATAGCCATGTAAAAAAAAATATTTATTTATATTTGTGATAATATTTTAATATTTTATAATTTTATGTTTTATATTTATAATAGACAATTCCAATATTCAGTATTAAACATTGAGAACATGATAAATATTTAATGTAAAATATTTATAAAATTTATTGATAAAAAAACATTATTCAAAAACGTTTGGCACGTGCAGAAATATTTTTGTTTGTATCGATAATGGAAAAAAAAAAAATATCGAATCACAAGATAATTGAGAATTCATTGGCTTGACGTTAAAGTTCCCATATACTGGTTAGTGGGTGCAGCTTAAACACACCCCTTGTGTTATTTCTTTCCCTCCGCAGTCGGGCGTGTAATTTTATTTATCGCTCGAGTCACGGAACGACAGGACGATAAAGTGCGCGAAATTTTAACAACCGAGCGGTTGAAAGAGGTTTCCTGCTAATTTGGTCGTCGTACTTTGCAACGAGGAGGAAATAAAAGGAAAAATCTCAAAAGCAAAAGTCAATTTTGTGTGTGTTTTTATTTTATTTATTTTATTTATTTTATTTATTTTATTTATTTTATTTATTTTATTTATTTTATTTATTTTATTTATTTTATTTATTTTATTTATTTTATTTATTTTATTTATTTTATTTATTTTATTTATTTTATTTATTTTATTTATTTTATTTATTTTATTTATTTTATTTATTTTATTTATTTTATTTATTTTATTTATTTTATTTATTTTATTTATTTTATTTATTTTATTTATTTTATTTATTTTATTTATTTTATTTATTTTATTTATTTTATTTATTTTATTTATTTTGTTTATTTTATTTATTTTATTTGTTTTATTTGTTTTATAGATTGTTTTTACCGATAGGGGTGGTTATAAAGCGCATCTACTATAAGGGTAGAAAAATCTCGAAATTTCGTTCTCGTGACTGGACGTAAAATTTTCATATCTAAAAATTCGCAGGAAACTCAAATCCGTCGAATATAAAATCGTTCAACGAAAAAGAAAAGATTCGCTACAACAATTCATCCTCGTTGAGTTTGAATGAATTATTTTTCAACCCCTGTAAAACATCTGGAACCCTCATTTACATTTTCAAGGTCATGGACAACAGATATACGATCTTTTAGAAATTTTTCTGGTTCTAAGTCGGCATCGATAGTTCCTTTTATATTATTTTGGAAATTGGATCTTGAATTATTATTCAAGAAATTATGATAACAAAATTGTTCAGGATAATGAAAAACAAAAAAATGCTCACTCACCCCATCAGGATGGTACTTTGGCACACTGCTGGAAGTTGTTCCGGCACCACAAAACTCCACGAGGACATCTTCGAGTTTTCTCGTGGAATCTGTTGAAAATAAATACTCTCTTAATCAAAAATTATTCGCATATGCAATAAAGATTGTCATAAAAAAATCTCAAAGAATTTTTTAAATATTCTTCCGCTGAAAAATGTAATTTTTGTCTCAGTTTTGCAAACAGTGTTTCTAATTGTTTTTTTATTGTTTATTTTATAGATTTTTAATTTTTTTTTATTTAATTTTAATTTTTAAAAATTTTATCATTGAAAAAATTTTTTTTACTTTTATTTCACTGATTTAGATTTTTAATACCAATAAAAATTTTGGGATGAAAAAAGGGTTAAATGATTCTTTAAAACATAAATAATACATCTACGCAAGAAAAGAATTCCATTTTTGAAAATCTCAGGATTATCCCTAATGAGACTGTCTGACCATATCTGGTCAAAACTACTGGAAATTTCGACAGTAGAAAAATCAGGTTATGGTCAGACGAGGTAAAATCTTTATTCCAAGCTATTTAACAGAAAGAATCGATTTTTTGGAAATCTCAGGATTATGTATTCTTTTAATGAGATTGTCTGACCATATCTCGTCAAAACTACTGAATATTGCGACAGTAGAAAAATCAAGTTATGGTCAGACACGGTGAAATCTTCATTCCAAATTATTAATGGAAAGAGTCGATCCTAAAATACTGTAAATCATTTTCAAGCAACGATCTTATTTCCTTCAAATGTAGGTCGTATTATAACCTCAAAAAATTTCGAATAGATTTAGAAAAGTCGATGAGATTATCTGACCATTATCTGACTGAAAACACTAAAAATCGAGGGAGTGAAAAAATCAACTTCAAGTCAGGCAAGGTAAAACATCAATTATAAATTATATACTTGAAAAGAAAAGATTCTGCAACATTTTAAACATTTAAACGTACAAAAAAAAATTCTTTCAAAAGGAATAGGGGAATGTGGGGCAAAATGGACATTTAAGGAATTTAAGGATTTTCGTCTGTAAGTACACGGTCTTTAAACTACTTTTATGCCCCAAAATTGATTCCCGAACCTAATTTCCCTGATTTTGAAAAGAAAAAAAATTTGGGGGTAAAATGGTCACGCGTCCTCAGGTGCAGAAAAATCTATACTTGGTGATTCTCGAAAGTAGAGACACTGTAATCGACTATGCCCGAATAAAATATTAACTCAACAATATAAACAAAGAAATAACGCCAATAGAACCGTTCCTCGAAAAAAAAAAAAAAAACGTGGTAATTCTTCAGATCCACTTGCTCCAATTTTTTCCATATGGAAAATATACTATGAATTCACTTTGTTAGTGAATAAATCATGGTATTTTCATATATTCATCGACTTTTGAGTCGTGGTATTCATTTCCCATTCTTGTTTTTTGAATTTTGTAAAAAACAACATTTGGGGGCAAAATGGACACGCCTTCTCAGATGCAGAAAAATCTATACTTGGTGATTCTCGAAAGTAGAGACACTAATTGACTATACCCGAATAAAGTATTAACTCAACAATATAAACAAAGAAATAACGCCAATAGAACCGTTCCTCGAATGAAATTTAAAAAAAAACGTGGTAATTCTTCAGACCCACTTTGCTCCAATTTTTTCCATGTGGAAAATATACTATGAATTCACTTTGTTAGTGAATAAATGATGGTATTTTCATATATTCATCGACTTTTGAGTCGTGGAATTCATTTCCCATTCTTGTTTTTTAAATTTTGTAAAAAACAAAATTTGGGGGCAAAATGGACACGCCTTCTCAGATGCAGAAAAATCTATACCTGGTGATTCTCGAAAATAGAGACAGTGTAATCGACTATGCCCAAATAAAATATTAACTTAACAACATAAACAGAGAAATAAACCCAATGGAATCGTTTCTCGAATGAAATTTAAAAAAAAAACGAGGTAAATCTTCAGATTCACTTTGCTCCAATTTTTGCCATGTGGAAAATGTACTATTCACTTTGCTAGTAAACAAATCATTTTAACATATTCATCGACTTTTGAGTCGTGAAATTCATTTCCCATTATTGTTTTTGAAATTTGTGAATTTTTTTTTTAATTCTACGATTTTCGTGTTTTGTGCTTTTTATTTTGAATATATTGTTCAGCAGTCCCGTAGTAAAAAACTCCATTGAATCGCCAATGGCAACCAATGGTCCTCATACGACTCCATTGGACAATGAATGGGGACCCATTGAGATTTCCGCATTTGTCAATGGCGTATAGGAATGACCATTGATCAGTGAATGGATATCCATTGAAAAGTCACCATTACTCAATGATGCCCATTGGAAAGCAAATGCTGATGGACCGAGCCATCAGCATTGCCCAATGGTGTCCGTTGGAAGGCAAATGCTGATGAACGAAATGATCAGCTTTACCCAATGATGTCCATTGGGAAGTAAATGCGGATGCACTGAATGATCAGCATTACCCAAAAATGTCCATTGGAAACCGCGTCGCGTTAGTTCCGAGACTTGGCGCGAGATGTCGCAGGACGGCAACCCGCTGAACTCCCATACGGATTATGCGAAGAGTATGCTTATCTAGACGAGTGTGAGCACGGAATATTAGCAGAAGTCGGTGTCCAGAAAATCCATGCAAGGAGTTCTTGCCGACTGATGCCCATGGGATAATCTCTATTCCGTTTGAAATGGGGAAGTCAATCCTCATTGGAAAATCCCTATTCGATTTCAAATGGGGAATTCAATGGCGAAAATGTCCTTGGGCAATTGGGCATTCATCTCCATTGGTTATTTTGGCAATGGGGAATGAATGGCGATTTTTCAATGGTGACGAATGGAGTTTTTTACTATATGAAAGAATCTCCATTGATTATCGTCATTCATTCCCCATTGCCTACAAAAACCAATGGAGATGAATGCCGAATTGCCTATGGGGATTTTCTTCATTGAATCCCCATAGGATAATCCCCATTCCGTTTCAAATGGGGAAGTCAATCCTCATTGGAAAATCCTCATTCGATTTGAAATGGGGAATTCAATCCCCTTAGGCAATTCGGCATTCATCTCCGTTGGTTATTTTGGCAATGGGGAATGAATGGGGATTTTTCAATGGCGACGAATGGAGTTTTTTACTACGGGGTGTATGAAACGTTACGGGAATTGTGCAGATATAGTCTGAATTCGAAGTAATAATTTTATGACGTTCACATTATTTTCAGTTTCAGCTCGTGTCCACTTTGCCCCTGAATTTGAAATTTTTCGCGTGTCCACTTTGCCCCACATTCCCCTATATTAGAAATTTTGTAAATTATATGACAAAAATTAGGAAACTCGATGCTAGTGTCTGACTATCGTTGACTGAAACTACTGAAAGTGAAAAATCCCGGTCAAGGTCAGACAAAGTAACTGACTGAGATAAAGGGTAAGAAGTGCAAATGTAAGATATCTCAGAAACGCCTCGACCCTTTCCTCTCTATTTTTTTATGTCTTATCAGTCAGAGCAGTCACTGTAACAACTATTAATCAGTAGTAACGTGTTTTATGGTCAGACAGCCCGATGAAAAAACTGTTTCATAAAATAACAAATTCAATTGAAATTTATCAAAAAGTTAGAAGTGTATAAAAATAAAATCTCCAAAATCGAGGTTCAATAATAAATAAATAATCGATAAAATGGGGGATTGGAAAAAAAAACAAACGGGGCTTATTGAGCACAAATAAAGGGAATTAACGTTGAATTAATGAGAAATAAAAACATGAAAATTTCATACACAAAAAATTTAACAATGACAGGATCGTCCAATGAACTTACAAGCCGCAAAGTCCTGAAGTTGTTGAAATTCCGCGGGCGACAACTTATCCCAATGAAGCGCCATCCTCGCTATTATTGTCAAATTATCCGAGGTTTAACGCCCGCGTTCGCATATCTCAAAGCATTCGTCACCTGAAACAATAAGAAAAAATAATGAATTAGCAATTATTTGTTTTAAACGAAAATAAAACAAGTGATTTTTAATTATTTATAACAGAAAAAGTTAATTTATTGAAAAAAAATTATACTAATTATAAATAATGAATTAATATAAAAATTAATTAAATATAAAGAATAATTAATTCCAATAAAATATTAATTATGAAAAATAATGTATCAAAATAATATAAAAAATGACATAAATATTCAAAAAAATAATATTTCAAAAAACCCTTTTTTAGGAATTTTTTGTTTATCAATAAACCATTAATCAGTCTAATTATGAATTAATCCCGCTATTTCGATTATCATCGTCGTAAAAATATTTTAAGAAACCATAGAAAAATCGTTTTTCAGTTTAATTTAGTCAATTTTTGTAAATTTTTAATGGTAATTGCAGGCACTGATCCGTTTGGGAAATTGCCCGTGAATGAGAAAAATATGAGGCATTCCACGTCAAGTCGGCCACCCCATTTTTTTAAATCACCAAAAACCGCATACAAATTTTTATAAAGTAGTTCCAACTGTCAAGAAAATTCGTGATTTTTTAAAGATTTTTATGTTACATGTTTTAGCCAGAAAAAAAATACAAAAAATTTTCGTGTTCCATTTCGTAACTCGAACATTATTCATCGTACGAAAAAAAAAGTACAACATGAAATTTAGGATTTTCAACGTACTTTCAACTGAAATTTTTTACGAACTCCTCCAAAAGCTCCATATGCCATTTTCTGAGCTAATAATGTTTTGATGTTTTTTTTCTCAGAATTGACATCTTCGATTTGTCTGTAGTTTCAACAGTTTTTTACTTGATATATTGACAGACTATAAAAAAATTTGCTCAGTGGAGAATCCATTCTTCCCCATGCGTTTTTCATCCCAAATGAATACACCAATTTTTCTGTGCATTAACAGGGTTGAAACTATTTATGGATATTTTCTGAAGCCCACATTTTTGTTTATTTTTTGTACTTTTTCAATTTTTTTTACTTTTTTCATTTTTATTTTTTCAAATATCTTTTTGTACATTTTAATAAACTTTATCAATGGACCCATGGACAAAGTCTATTCAAATTAGAGTCAAAGTCTACTCGCGTCTCTGGATCGCAAAAAAAAATTAATTTACCCTCTTTGGATACACTGACGTTTCTATGGCCAATGAGTACTTTTTAATTCGATCAGGGCATGATTTTTGGGAATGAAGTAATGATACTGCTTTGTTCCTGGAATCATCTTCGCAGTATCAAAACGAGATCATTTTATTATTTTTCCCTGTCTACTATTAATAATGATAAAATATCAATATCTGCACTATTCCGTTAAATCACTCTATAATGATAGATTGTATAAATAAAAATGCATTCGAAATAATGGATTCTGCACTACGCCAATTTTTTTATAGTCTGTAAATATATCAAGTAAAAAACTGTTAAGACTACAGACGAATCGAAGATGTCAATTCTGAGAAAAAAAATATCAAAACATTATTTACTCCGAAAATGGCATCAAGAGCTTTCGGAGGAGTTTGTAAAAAATTTCAGTGAAAAGCACGTTGAAAATCCTAAATTTTATGTTCTACTTTTTTTTTCGTACGATGAATAATTTTTGAGTTACAAAATGGGACAAACTAATTTTTTGTATTTTTTTCCGGCTAAAAAATGTAATTTAAAAATCCGAAAAAAATCACAAATTTTCTTTATAGTTAGAACTGCTTTGGAAAAATTTGTATGCGATTTTTGACGATTTAAAAAAATGGGGTGACTGACTTGACGTGGAATGTCTCATATTCAAGCATTGGAATGCTTGAATATGAGGCAGCAAACGAGATTATTTTATTATTTTTCCCTGTCTACTGTTTGTATAAATAAAAATGCATTTGAAATAATGGATTCTCCACTACATCAATTTTTTTATAGTCTGTAAATATATCAAGTAAAAAACTGTTAAAACTACAGACGAATCGAAGATGTCAATTCTGAGGAAAAAAAAATATCAAAACATTATTTACTCCGAAAATGGTATATAGAGCTTTCGGAGGAGTTTGTAAAAAAATTCAGTGAAAAGCACGTTGAAAATTCTAAATTTTATGTTCTACTTTTTTTTTTCGTACGATGAATAATTTTCGAGTTACAAAATGGGACAAACAAATTTTTTGTATTTTTTTCCGGCTAAAAAATGTAATTTAAAAATCCGAAAAAAATCACACATTTTCTTGATAGTTGGAACTACTTTCCAAAAATTTGTATGCGATTTTTGGCTATTTCGAAAAATAGGGTGACTGACTTGACGTGGAATGCCTCATATTCAAGCATTCCAATGCCAATTATACCGAATCCTGATTAATCCGAGCGTCCATCCGTTGATTCACAAACCAAACGTCGATCAATGACACGTATGCATTGACTATATTTCGTCCTTCACGGGAATAAACCGAGTTTCAGGACTGAAGCTTACAACTCCAATCGTCGATATTTCGAAAACACACAGGACCGCTCAATCTTCACAAAATTTTTATTTTTCCTGAAATTAATCCACACGAAAACACTGTGAAGTGCAAAAGGGCGTAACTGACTCGATGGCAATTCCAATGTAACGTTGAAGGCGGCCATTTCGATTGTCAGCAGTTGATATGGACGCGTTATACGTCAGCAAATTGCGAAATTCTATGCTCAATACGAGGCGATTGCTCTATGGAGAATCGTGATTGGAATATCACGTCGGACGAGAGTGCGAAATTATTCGATCCATTCCCCGAAGTATTAGAGTCGCAAGTGCAATATATTTGAAAACACGATTTTCAATTATTGACAAATCGACTTTCAATTATTTAAAAATTGATTACTCAATTATTTAAAAATTGATTATTCAATTATTTAAAAATTGATTACTCAATTATTTAAAAATTGATTACTCAATTATTTAAAAATTGATTATTCAATTATTATATGAAAATTGATAATTAGTTATTGAAAAATAAATTTTCAAGTATCGAAGAATCGATTTTCAATTATTGAGAAGCGTTGTTCAATTATTGAAAAATTGACTTTCAATCATTCTAAAATTGACCACTCAATTATTATAAAAAAATATTTGAAAAACAGCCGACTCTCTGTTGAAAAATGAATTTTTAATTGTCGCAAAATCGACTTTCAATTATTGAAAATCGGTGTTAAGTATTGAAAAATTATTTTTCAATTATCGCGCAACCGTTTTTCAACTATTAAATAACGGTGTTAAATTATTGACAAATCGACTTTCAATTATTTAAAAATTGATTACTCAATTATTTAAAAATTGATTATTCAATTATTATATGAAAATTGATTATTAGTTATTGAAAAATAAATTTTCAAGTATCGAAGAATCGATTTTCAATTATTGAGAAGCGTTCTTCAATTATTGAAAAATTGACATTCAATCATTCTAAAATTGACCACTTAATTATTATTTTTAAAAAATTTAAAAAACAGCCGACTATTTGTTGAAAAATGAATTTTTAATTGTCGCAAAATCGACTTTCAATTATTGAAAATCGGTGTTAAGTATTGAAAAATTATTTTTCAATTATCGCGCAACCGTTTTTCAACTATTAAATAACGGTGTTAATTTATTGACAAATCGACTTTCAATTATTTAAAAATTGATTACCCAATTATTTAAAAATTGATTATTCAATTATTATATGAAAATTGATTATTAGTTATTGAAAAATAAATTTTCAAGTATCGAAGAATCGATTTTCAATTATTGAGAAGCGTTGTTCAATTATTGAAAAATTGACTTTCAATCATTCTAAAATTGACCACTCAATTATTATAAAAAAATATTTGAAAAACAGCCGACTGTCTGTTGAAAAATAAATTTTTAATGGTCGCAAAATCGACTTTCAATTATTGAAAATCGGTGTTAAGTATTGAAAAATTATTTTTCAATTATCGCGCAACCGTTTTTCAACTATTAAATAACGGTGTTAAATTATTGACAAATCGACTTTCAATTGTTTAAAAAATGATTACTTAATTATTTAAAAATTGATTACTCTATTATTATATGAAAATTGATAATTAGTTATTGAAAAATAAATTTTCAAGTATCGAAGAATCGATTTTCAATTATTGAGAAGCGCTGTTGAATTATTAAAAAATTGACTTTCAATGATTCTAAAATTGACCACTTAATTATTGTAAAAAATATTTGAAAAACAGCCAACTATTTGTTGAAAAATGAATTTTTAATTGTCGCGAAATCGACTCCCAATTATTGAAAATCGGTGTTAATTATTGAAAAATTATTTTTCAATTATCGGGCAACCGTTTTTCATCTATTAAATAACGGTGTTAAATTATTGAAAAATCGACGTTTAATGATGGAAAAATCGACTTTCAATTAGTTAAAAATAGAGTGCTTAATTGTTAAATAAATAAACTTCAACTATTATAAAATCACCTATTGATTCTTGAAAATTGAATATTCAATTATCGAAAAGTCGACTTTTAATTATTTAAAAGTCGACGATATAAATTGTTGAAAAATCAATTTTCAATCAGCGAAAAATTGAATTTCAATTACTCAAAAATGATTTTTGAATTGGCAAAAAATCGACTTTCAATTATTGAAAAAACTTACTTTCAATTATCGAAAAATCAATTTTCAATAAAAATTGAAATTCATGGAAGAGAACACTCTATCTATAAAATTATTAATTTTGAGAGATACGATTATTAAATATCGACACCCATGACAATCACCAAATGCGTTTACGACGTATTACGACGTATATTCTGTTTTTGATGTGCGATAATAACGACTGGATAACGACAATTAATGCGCATTTCGTCGTTTTCAATTAAATGCATGCCATGAGCATGTGACTGGCGAATAGTTACAATCGTTAAATCGTGTTTGCTTTACGAGCATTTTTTTTTATTTCAAAATTTTTCCGAAAAAAAAGGATTTTTTAAAATATTAATAAAAATAAATTTAAAAAAATAATTTCTTCAATTTCAATTCCCCTCTTTATTCTCTTGTTCTTGGAAATCGAGTTTTGAGCTTTCATTGTAAAAAGGCCTTTCAGGGTCTGTGACGTTCACGCTTGCGGTCGTACATGTTAAAGCCTTCGAAAGCTCCATCTATACGATGACCAAAGCTTTTCGTTCTCGCGCGTTCGAAAGCTCTCAGTCCCCAGATCTCTTCCCACGATCATGCGAAACCCCCGCGAGGACTCACAGTACGTTTCCGGCGTTAAGGGGATTTCGATATATCCGCATCTATCCTTGATGTATAAATATAGAACAATGTTGCTGAAAATTGACCTTTTTTTTTTAAATAAAAATGGATCCTTAAAAAAATTGTTCGTCACGGAAATTATTCATTTGGAATCATTAATTTGGAAATCCCAAGATTGTATTGTCTCTAAATGAGATTGTCTGACCATAATTGGTCAAACTACTTACGATTGCAGTAGAAAAATCAGGTTATGGTCAGACGAGGTAAAAATTGGATATAAATTACGAACTTGAAAAGAAAGGATTCTGAAACTTTATGAACTTCACAGAACAACGATATTCTTTTAAAATAAATTATTTAAAAATGAATATATTAAATAGTAATTTACGACAAGAATGAGAAAATAGACGACCCTATCCTTTAGCGTCTTAATGATACTTTCTGACCATAATTGGTCAAAACTACTGAAGATTGCAGTAGAAAAATCAGGTTATGGTCAGGCGAGGTAAAAAATTGATTATCAATTGCATACTTGAAAAAAAAGGATTCTAAAACGTTCTGAACTTCAAAGAACAACAATATTCTTTTAAAATAAATTGTTTTGAAACGAATATATTTAAAATAAAGTAATTTATGACAAGAATAAGAAAATAGACGACCATATCCTTAAGCGTCTTAATGAGACTGTCTGACCATAATTGGTCAAAACTACTGAAGATTGCAGTAGAAAAATCATATTGTGGTCAGACGAGGTGAAAAAATGATTATAAATTACATACTTGAAAAGAAAGGATTCTGAAGCGTCATGAACTTCACAGAACAACAATATTCTTTTAAAAAAAATTCTTTTAAAATGAATATATTAAAAATTAAGTAATTTTCGACAAGAATGAGAAAATAGATGACCATATCCTTAAGCGTCTTAAGGAAACTGTCTGACTATATTGGTTAAAACTACTGAAGATCGCAGTAGAAAAATCAAATTGTGGTCAGACGAGGTCAAAAATTGATTCTAAATTACATACTTGAAAAGAAAGGATTCTAAAACGTTCTGAACTTCGGATAACAACAATATTCTCTTAAAATAAATTATTTTTAAAATAATATATTTAAAATAAAGTAATTTACGACAAGAATGAGATAATAAACGACCTTCAGCGTCTTACTGAGACTGTCTGATCATAATTGGTCAAAACTACTAAAGATTGCAGTAGAACAATCAGGTTATGGTCAGACGAGGTAAAAAATTGATTATAAATTACAAACTTGAAAAGAAAGGATTCTGAAACACTGTGAACTTTACAGAACAACAATATTCTTTGAAAATACATTATTTTAAAAGGAATATATTAAAAATAAAGTGATTTACGACAAGAATGAGAAAATAGGAGACCATATCCTTAAGCGTTTTAATAAGACTGTCTTACCATAATTGGTCAAAACTACTGAAGATTGCAGTAGAAAAATCAAATCGTGGTCAGACGAAGTGAAAAATGGATCATAAATTACAAACTTGAAAAGAAAGGATTCTGAAACATTGTGAACTTTGCAAAAGAATATTCTTTTAAAATAAATTCTTTTAAAATGAATATATTAAAAATAAAGTAACTTACGACAAGCATGAGAAAATAGGATACCATATACTTAAGTGACTTAATGAGACTGTCTGACCATAATTGGTCAAAACTACTAAAGATTGCAGTAGAAAAATCAGGTTATGGTCAGATGAGGTAAAAAAATAGATTATAAATTACACACTTGAAAAGAAAAGATTCTGAAACATTCTGAACCTTACAGAACAACAATATTTTTTTTAATAAATTCTTTTAAAAGGAATACATTCGAAATAAAGTAATTTTCGCCAAGAATTGGAAAATAGACGACTATATCCTTTAGCGTCTTAATGAGACTGGTCTGACCATAATTGGTCAAAACTACTGAAGATTGCAGTAGAAAAATCAGGTTATGGTCAGACGAGGTAAAAAAATCATTATAAATCACAAACTTGAAATGAAAGGATGCTAAAACGTTCTGAAGTTCACAGAACAACAATATTCTTTTAAAATAAATTCTTTTAAAAGGAATATATTATAAATAAAGTAATTTTCTACAAGAATGAGACAATAGACGACCATATCCTTTAGCGTCTTAATGAGACTGTCTGACCCTAGTTGGTCAAAACTACTGAAGATTGCAGTAGAAAAATCAAGTTATGATCAGACGAGGTAAAAAATTTATTATGAATTACACACTTGAAAAGAAAGGATTCTGAAACTTTATGAACTTCACAGAACAACAATATTCTTTTAAAATATATTATTTTAAAAGGAATATATCAAAAATAAAGTAATTTTCGACAAGAAGCTGAAAATAGACGACCATATCCTTTGCACGACCACTCAAAATCGGTCGTCAGGCTTTGAGATATAACTGGAGCGACAAATCAAAGGGTGGGACGGATAAAACACTGTCAAAGTGCCAGGTGAGGGGATTGTGCACGTTGAGCAATTTATCATTAGGCAGAGGATTTATCGGGATAGGAGAAGCCACGGTTATAAGGGAGGCAAGTGGTTACGGAAGTATACATTTACATGTATCTACGTGTATGTGTGAGTGCGTGTATTCCCAGTATTTACGCGGACCACGATGACTGATATCTCTAATAACGAACTTTAATTTTCCTCGTCGACCGAACGTGTCGACAGTGTCAAAAAAGTTAGGATCTGTTAAACTGTGGCAAAAAAAAACCTGGCGATAACCCCTAAATTAAAATTACTCCTAAATTGGAATTACCCCTAAATTAAAATTACTCCTAACTTGAAATTACTCCTAAATTAAAATTACTCCTAAATTTAAATTATCCCTAAATTAAAATTATCCCTAAATTAAAATGACCCCTACATTAAAATTGTTCCTAAATTAAAATTACCTCTAAATTAAAATTACTCCTAAATTAAAATTCCTAAAAAAAAGTCAGATTTTATCATTTGGAAATTGATTGGCAATGTGCATGTAACAAAGAAAAAAATGAGAACGACTGCGTCAAAATTACTAAAGTTTGGAGCTAAAATTACTAAAATTCTAAAATTTCTAAAGTTTTATAAAAAATTCATAATTTCGCAATTCATTGGCAATATGCATGTAAAAAGCAAAAATAAGAACGACAGCGGCAAAGTTACTCAGAGTTGAAGCTGAAATTACGAAAATTACTAAAATTAAAATTTCTAAAATTTAAATCAAATTAAATAATTTCATAATTCATTTGCAATATGCTTGTACAAAGAAAAAGATTGAAACGAAAGCGGTAAGATTACCAATGTTCGGAACTGAAATTGCTAAAATTACTAAAATTACCAAAAAATTTTGAAATTTCATCATTTGGAAATGCATCGGCAATGTGCATGTACAAAGATGAAAATCAGAACGACAACCGCAAAATTATTAAAGTTCGGATCTAGGATTACAAAAATTACTAAAATTAAAATTACTAAAAAAATTTCAAATTTCATCATTTTTTCAGCAGCAATAATTTCCGAAGCGAGTCTTTCCAAATTTATGTACTAAAAAAATAAAAAAATAAAACTATATTTGAAACTTGGCATGTTTTGTGTACACATTTTCGAGGTTGAATGGTCTCGAAACCGCTTGATATCATGTACATTGTACACAAATCGAGTTGTACGTTCGTTTAAGCTCTCGGGGATCGACAATATATGCGCAAACACACGAAAAGCAAAGTGCTCGTATTATGTACACATATTTCGGATGACCCTCGCCCTTTTCTGACTCTTTCTATGTACTTTTCCTGCCTCATAGTGGAGCAAGAATTATTTCGAACCAATTAGTTGAAATATACGCCTTACTTTATTAATTATTTTGTGGGGAAATTAAGGGGTCACATATTTTTGAAAATTTCAAAAAATCCATTTTTCATTTTTTCTTTCTAATGGTAAAATATTTCTGGAATACTTTCCCAAAGTTTCAAGCCAATCGCAGTAAAACTCTGAGAAAGTTACTGAATTTTAGGCAGAAATGACGAAATTTCACGATTTTTAAATTTGGAATTATGCACGGAAAAAAATGATCAGTGAGAACTGCTGAGATTCCCATTAATTTTTACAGTTTTCCCCATCAACAGCGCCTTCTTAATTTCAGCAATTTCTAAAATAAATTATAGTGTAGTGAAACGTTTCGATATTTCAATAAATTCCAATTTATTCAAATTTTGCAATAAACCGTTATTTATCCTCGCTCAGGCTCATAGCTACGAGGCCTTGTACTTGACTGATAAATCGTGAGATCAATTAGTGAAGCGAATCTAGTTTAACCTCGCACCCAAAAAGACCACGAGCGTCACCGAAATGCAACGGTGATCCGTTAAGAAAATGTAGTCTTCAGTCCATAGGACTGCTCGACCACAGAACGCGGGTGATGTTCCAACAATTGTATGTCAATTGAGCGCGCCGATGTTGGTGATACATCGGACCTTATAGGTACTCGGTGGCTCTCTCGCTGGCGCGAGAGCGCGCGCGGCCCGACGCCATCTAGCGGATCTCGGGCGAAACGCAGAGATCGTGGCACGCCGCAGGTCGTCCCGTTACAGTTTCACACTGTAAAAATTGAAATTGACGTTGCATATTTTGCGGCGCGCATTTGATTTTTCACTGGGAACACTGCAATTTCTAATTATGTGCTTTGAACATTCTACAGAGACCATTGTAAATTTTACAGTTCGAACACAGTGGATTTCGTCGTTTCTGCTTGTGATTTCTACTTTGTCATTTTTTTGCGGTGAACATTGCATTTTTTACAGTGTAAATCAGCATTTATAATGCTTTGAAAAGTGGAAACTACATTAAATCCATTAATTTATAATGGGTTCCCAGTAAAACGCCTGAATTACAGTTCTGAACCGTATATTCTGCATTGAATTCAGTAATTTTTTTAATATTACACATGAATTGTCACTGATCATTTTTTTACGTGTGTTATTGTTTTTTAAAGGGCAACCTCCTCGAGTCCACAGAGAAGATGAAGTTTCATCCAACTGTGGATGTGTATTTATTTGTGTTGGTGCATGCACTATATATGAGCCCTCTCATGGTTCTCCCTCCCTCTCTCTCTCTCCCTCCCTCTCTCTCTCTCTCCCTCTCTCTCTCTCTCTCTCCCTCTCTCTTTCGACGACTGGGTACAAGTGAGGGAGGCTTAACGCCGGGGGTTGTTCAGGTTCCCGCTCGGGCGAGGAATCAATAGTGTATACTAACCGTGAGAATACACGTTTTTGGGCAAACGAACGTCGACGATGAAGAGAAAAGGAAAAATCGAAAGAATTGCAATTTGTGCATCGTTTTGGATTATGAAAAAATCATTCTCCATGATAACAATAATTTTCTGGTTTTCCCAATTTTTTTCCACACCGAGATCTTTGAAAATAAAAGGCCCAAAGTTGCTTCATCAAATTTTGAAGCTTTTACACTGTTAAAAAAATTTATTTGAACCAAATAAACGAAATTACTTGAGTCGCATTTACTTGAGACAAATCGATTTTTCTTTGCATTAAATAAAAACAGAAATTGCGCTCAGTAAGTTATTTTCTTGGTAGTAGTTGTTTGGTCAAAATAATCTAATTCATTGATACCAGTTACAGTGATTTCATTCGAATACAGGATTTCTACGAACAGCAAAGCACAATTATTAATTGGAAATAATTAATATTTTTTATCGTAATACTTTATTTGGCCAACACCAACCGAAGTTATTAGTTGCGAATATGTAATATTTTTGATTGGATGAACCAAAAATACTGTAACCAAGTAATTTACATTTTTTACATCAATTGTGTTTTTCTTTGGTACAAGAAAATATATCCATATGCAAAGATTTGATATCCTGGGATAACAAAAAAAAAATTACTTGATTCAACTACTTCAAATGATCCATCGGAACATTCTGTTTTATCAAGCTAAATAAAAATTACTTCATATTAAAATAGGATTTTTTCATTTTAAAAATCAATATTATTTATCTGAATTGATTATTGTATGTGAGCGCAATATTTAATTCATTTAACACAAATTCGAGTTATTAGCTGTGTATATGGAAAATTTGTGATTGAATTAACCAAAATTTTTTGACACAAGTAATTTAAGTTTTTCACCTTACCGTGTATTTTTCCGGTACAAGAAAAAATTATGTAATATTATGACACGGTATTCTTTTTTTGGTATTATTATTATTGTTATTATTATTCATCTGATTCAATATTTGATTTTTTAAAATTAAGTTAAAAGACAAGTTGAACCAAAAAATGGCCTTCGGGTAATGAAAATAAATTCTTAATACTATTTTGGTACGTATTTATTTCTCGGCCTGTGTTCTATAAATATGATATTTACATCAGTATATCAAAAGTATAGTCGGTGGTGTAGTGGTTAGCGCCCCAGTCTTAGGTCGTTAGTTAGACTCGATAGGTAGGAAGGTTTCAAATCCCAGTCTAGTCTCGTACATATTCTAGGGTCCGCGAATATGCGAGAAAACTAAATCAGTCGGAAAAGTCGATGAACTTTCAAATATTCTATTTTTTATAAAATTTAATTCATGTTGAATTTGAGGATATGCGTAAAAACGAGGATCGCGGGTTCAAACCCCACTGGGGGCAAAATATTGTTTTCTTTAAGTTTTTTCTTCGCTACTTGACCCTTAGAAACTATTAACTGTATATAGAAAAAATAAATAATTCTGCACGGGTGGTCTAAAACACTATTTAATTGGACCAATAGATTGGGTGGGGGTCGAAGAGTCGACTAACCAATATTTCGAACGGCCGAAATCCCGAATTTCACGATTACGAGCGTTCGAATAACGAAGCGCCGAAATCCCGAACGCCAGAAAAGCGAAAGCGGATAGAGCCGCCCCATGCGTAAGAGAGAGAGAGATGCACCTCCTCTCTCTCTTACGCATGGGGCGGCTCCCTCGACTTTCTCTTTTCTGGCGATCGGGATTTCGGCACTTCATTATTCTAACGCTCGTAATTGTAAAATTCGGGATTTCGGCCATTCGAAATATTGGTTAGTCGACTCTTCGACCCCCACCCAATAGATTTGGGTTTGGAACAAATTGATGGGATGTTCCATTTAAATTAGCATTTTCTAGATCCAGAGAAAGCATTTTCTAACTTCTATGGAAACATACACGGCATCAAAAATTTGTAATCATTTCAAGAAAAGTATTTAATTAATCTAAAGTATGACCTGTATGACTACAAACAATCATTGAGTTGGATGAAACAGTTCAATTTTCGAAACCACGTAGTCGGAAGCTTGATTCAAATTTTAATTTACTTGACTGAAGTAAATGGGTTTGATATTTTAGTAGCCCGTACATTCCCGTATAGTAACTGTGCATTGCTTTAAACGATTTCATATTTGCTCTCATTGAAGAATGATATTTCTATCAAAAATATATTTTCTTCATCCCATTAACGAATTACGGGATAATATACAAATAATTAATTCACTTGCATCAAATACATTTTATTTGTTTCAAATAAATTTTTTCAACAGTGTAGGTAGATTTCCTAAAACCAGAAATTTAAAATACCCCTCGTACGTGCTACCAACGAAATTTTGCCTAAAAACAGTCTTATACAATATCTCGGTTAAGTTCGTGGTTGGGTCAAATCGGCTGAATATTTTCAAAATGCGAAATTCAAATTTTTTTTGAAAAATTTCGAAAATCAGTTTTGAACCAAACATAGGCATGCGACGTATCAAAACAGAGGGCTCAATCAGCCCTACAAATTCTAATGAGTAATTTTTTTTTCCAAAATGGCGGCAATTCAGAGTTTCAAATAAAATATTGAATTGCAGATCTGAATTGAAAAATCGCTGTTGGAATATTGATTGAAAACAATGCGTGAGCTTGGCCCGAGTCAAAAAGCACATAAAAATCCTATTCTTCATCGGGCCATAATCTTGAAGAAAAATGGGTTTTCCGATTTTGAAAAAATTCTTGTAAGACCATTTTTTCCCCCTTTTTTTTATCCTTTGCTTGCGAATTTTT
This sequence comes from Alloplasta piceator, assembly GCA_946863875.1. Taxonomy (NCBI): domain Eukaryota; kingdom Metazoa; phylum Arthropoda; class Insecta; order Hymenoptera; family Ichneumonidae; genus Alloplasta; species Alloplasta piceator. The sequence goes on along the minus strand of OX333081.1, from coordinate 10,189,962 downwards.
TATACTTAAGGAATGAGAATATTCGTCCCTCGAGACTTGGCAGAGACTCTGTTTACTATTTGTCCGACTATGCGCAGATTTCGCTACTTCGTGACGGTCTAACCAGTGATGTACTTATCTACATCGCAATATACTCTTTGATGCGCTCACGCTTCTCCCGCTCTTTCCTCTTTCCCGAGTTTCTCTCACACTCGCTTCTGTGCACGCTAAACTACATCTACACATATATAATATATACCTTTTTTTTCACGACTCGAGAGCGTCAGAGGAAAGTAAAAACGAAATATTTCTCTCGACGTGCAGAGTGAGAAGAAAAAAAAAGTGTGAAAAGCCTCAAAGTGGCCGAGGGCTGCTCTGTGCTACTTATTTGAGGCTTTCGTCGCGTTTGGATGAAAAAAAAAATAAAAAACTTGAAATGCAACGTTCATTATAAATATTAAAACCTTTTTTTTTTTTAGTATTTTGTTATTTTGGATATTATTTTTTTCTGCACAGAAAATTTTTATTACACTTGGGACACCATTCTAGGCATCTTTTTATTGTACAAAGGAAAAAAAAAATGTCGAACGTTTTTATGAACGACACATTAAAATCGATTATAAAATATGAAATATACTATTTATAAGAACAAAAAAACATTATTATTATTATTATTATTATTATTATTATTATTATTATTATTATTATTATTATTATTATTATTATTATTATTATTATTATTATTATTATTATTATTATTATTATTATTATTATTATTATTATTATTATTATTATTATTATTATTATTATTATTATTATTATTATTATTATTATTATTATTATTATTATTATTATTATTATTAGGGTTATAAAAATCTTTGTATTCTATGAATAATGGTAAAGTACAAAAATCGATTTTAAATTTATTAGATGAGAGAAAAATAAGGATCTTGATATCGCGAAAATTCGCGTAAAAATAAAAACAAAAAGGCACGCGCCGAGAATTATAAAGTTAATTATATCCCGTGAAAAACCATATTTTTTTCTCTCTTTTTTCGTGCCAACTCCAACCCATAAAGTTTCACGTAATTTTCCACCACGCTTTTACCCTCATTTTTCCCTTATCATTATTATAATTTTTTATTTTTATTTTTTGTTGCTCCTTCACCCCGGAGATTTACAAGTTAAACGAGAAAAAAAAATGACGAACAAGGAAATCTGACAATAAAGCGAAAAAGTTGAGCTCTCGCAACTCGTAATTATAGGGAGACGTGCGGAGACTGTGAAATTTTATCTGGAGAATAGGAGAAGAAGATTTAGAGGCGCGTTGAATTTAAATTTGAATTTGTTGAAAAATTTCTCACAGCGAAAAAAATTCGAGAAAAGGGGTGACGGTGAATAATGAACGGACGGTGATTATGGAAGGGAAAAAAAATCAAGCTAATGCAAAATAATGAACGAAAGGGTTGGAAAAAATCGATCGTAGTTCAAAGTTCAATCAACTCAAATTTGCGAATTTTGTATTTCGCATTCCCTTCAAAGTCAAATTCAGAAAATTTGTGATTGGCAGATTTTTTCCAGCAACAACTCTATTATGATTCAATTATTCAATTATTCAATTATTCAGTTATTCAATTATTCAATTATTCAATTATTCAATTATTCAATTATTCAATTATTCAATTATTCAATTATTCAATTATTCAATTATTCAATTATTCAATTATTCAATTATTCAATTATTCAATTATTCAATTATTCAATTATTCAATTATTCAATTATTCAATTATTTAATTATTCAATTATTCAATTATTCAATTATTCAACTTTTCAATTATTCAATTACTCAATTATTCAATTATTGCGATCATTATTTTTTATTTTAAACGCGCAATTTTTTGAAAAGTCATTACGCATTTCGTGTATTTTATTTTGGCGTGTTCGATAAGAGAAAATTGGAAAGAAATTCGAGGAAAATTCGAACGAAAAGCTCCTCGGGTTACTTTATATATATTTATATAAATTCGAAGGGTTGCTTCGACTGACAGTGGCTTACATTTACATTGCTCGAACGTCGGAGAGACGTGATATCTTTCGGGATTGATGATAGTTACGCCCTTTAAATGCTGAAGGTTCGAAAAACTTGTGGCTATATATAATCGCGTCTCGTGGATATCCACACCGTAACTTTGGATGATCGAAAGCCCATCTAAGCGTGCCCTAAATCCTCCCCTTGAAAGTGTCTCGTTACACCCGATGCTGAAAATATCGTTAACCGAAATCCCTGTAAGGGCGAGGAAAAGTTCAGCTACTTTCAGCAAAAAAATCCATCCCTTTAATTTCAAAATTTACACCAATGAATCTCATTGGATGAATTATTTTAATGTTATCGAAAAATAGAAATATATTTATTATACAAATTTTTGTATTATTTTGCTCCCTAAAACCGGAAATTAAGTTAGAAGTGTCCCTGAAATTATCATGGATGTGATTTGAGGGAAAATTTTTTTAAAGTCAATGGAATCGAATCAGGAAGCTGCAAATTTTGAATTATAGAATTTTTTTTTGAATTCGAGAAATTTTTCCAAATTTTATCAACTACAGAATTCAATGACTGTTTCTATAGAAATTCAGCACCAAAATAAAAATAGAAATAAAAAAATTTTGTAAAATTTGGACTCGATTGCTACGAAATTACGAAAGTTCGAGGGAACACAAACGCTTTAGAGAAAACTGAAGAAAAAATTTCGATAAAACAAAAAAATGTTACGAATTTTTATTAAAAAACTTTTTTATGGTTTTTCTTTTTTCTTCTCATTAATAAATTTTTCAAAATAAAAACTCTGTGAGGTTCATAATGAGCGTTAAATTTTACATCAAAATATACTTTCGAAACGATTCAATTTTTTTTTTCGTCTAATTTTTGGGCGACTTTTCAGAAACGGCAAAATAGAAAAATTTCAACTGCTCATAACTTTACTTCGGTTAGACCGATTCCGAAATTTCTTTTTCGTACTTAAGGCCTGTCACTAAACTTAGAGAAATGAAAGCACTTTGAAAATCGCTTATATCGATGTATTCCCCCCCCCCCCCCCCTGAACACGAATCTACCAATAGTTTTTTCAAAAAATAAAAATTTTCATAAATTTTAATTAAAAACCCTTTTCCTCAAATTTGGTCCCATTTTCAAAATCATAATTTGAATATCTGGAAGATATCACATACGATTAACCAGTGATCGGCAGTATCGATTTTTTCGTCAACCATATTGATTTTTATACTTCCAATTTTTCCAATACTTCCAATTTTTCCAAAAAAATTAGGAATCAGTGACAAAATATTTCTAATTTTTCGAAAAAATTAGTAATCAGTGACAAAATATTTCTAATTTTTTCAAAAAAATTAATAATTAGTGACAAAATATTTCTAATTTTTCGAAAAAATAAGTATTTAGCGAAAAAATATTTCTAATTTTTCCAAAAAATTAGTAATTAGCGAAAAAATATTACTAATTAATTTTTAAAAAACAGTAATTTGTAGAAAAGTATTGTGTATTTTTACGTACTTGTATGTACGGATTGAGTCATGATTATAAGCTAGATCTTTTGAATATTTCACACATTAGTATTTATTGTATCGAATTTCATACGATATCACATAAGTTATTATTAATACGAATGACTAATCAATACCCATTAAAAAATACATTAGTAATTTTTATTTTATTTATTACTTCTTCCAAAATTAAAAAACATTTCTTTACAAATTATTGATTTTTCTTTTTTGTTATTTAGCAATATCTTTCTCGCTAATTACTAATTCTTGGAAAAAATTAGTAATATTTTTTTACTAATTACTAATTTTTTAATAAAAATTAGAAATATTTTGTCACTAATTACTAATTTTTCGAAAAATTAGTAGTATGTTCCCGCTAATTACTAATGTTAAAAAAACTGCGATATACATACTCGAAAGGACTTTTTTTGACAAGACGGTAAATAAAATGAAAATTCGTCTGTTCGAGGATGAAAACTCCCATTACAGTTACGTCATGGTCAGCGATCGTTTTCCGCGCCTAATGCGTCAATCTGGTGCAGACGATATCCGGACAAAAAGTAAATAGAAATTATTGAAAAAAAAAATCGATAAAACCCTCCAACCGATCCCTCTCCTCGTGGCTTTATACTTTTTCGTGTATATATATACACGAAAGAAGCATCAATCGAGTATCTGCCGTGGCCAGATATGACTCCCTCCGATGAGTACGTCGAAAATGCTACAAACTTCGCTTCAACATGACGGAGATATATTTCAAAAACTTGCGTTGGTTAATACACAGACGTTGCTCTATAATATAGATTCAAAAATGGGGCGACGTGGCCCAAGTGGGGTAAAATGGATCAGCAATTTTTCCTTAAAAAAAATGAATTTGCCAAATAATTTTCAAGTCACGCAATTTTGGATATTTCCAAAAACGTTCCTGCTTGCTCCAACTTTCATACCTTCCATTCGTCGAATCATTTTTTTTTTTGCACAAATAGACTAAACCTTAACAAATTTAAAATTAATCCGTAAAGAATTAAAAAAATTTTTTAATTATCAAATTTAATTATTTTCTATTAGATTCCAGAGTTTTTTAAATTTTCGACGAATTAACAAAGGGAAAAAAATCCTTCCACTAGTTCAAAACAATCGCAGAGTCAAAAATCACCGGATACAAAATCTAAATTCCGATTTTTTTTGCTACATTCTGTAAAATAAATTGCAAAAAAGGTAAGAAAAGTCTCTTGAGAATATTAACGACTTCAGGACACCATAAAGCAATTTTGTGAAAAAAAAAAACAGCCTTGATAAATACAATTTTTGGTACGCTGCGGGGTCTCATAGGCGAATGAATTTATGGGTGGTCCATATTGCCCCACAATATAACGGATAAATGTATCATCGTTATATATACGAGGGAATGTTGATGGGAGATTGGGATCTGGCTCTGAGCATCTCTCTGACGCAGAGAAGTTCCCTTGCTGACTTCTCCCTCTTCATCTTTTTTTTTCTTCTTCCTCGCTCTCTCTCTCTCTTTCTGTTTCTCGTCACTCGTTCGCTCTCGCACGTCTGGCAAACTTGCCCGTTGGCAACCGTATGAAATTTGCTTGCGTTTCTTACCAACTTACGACGATAACGTGCTCGAATATTTGATTCAAACGTATAACTCTATTAAAGGGTAACGCCAATCCGGAATTTTGGAAAAATCAATTTTTCTTGGCCCAAGCAATACTTTAGGGTCATGAAAACAATGTCCAATTGGTTTTGTGGTAAAAAAAAATTGTATGAAAAAAAAAATCGAATTTTATTTGCGGATAATGGAAATGGAAAATTCGATTTTACATTGAACAGCCCATATGTGGAGTTACATGCGATAGAAATGTGCGCGCATGGAATCACCGGAAAAAGGATGTTTGAGGGCTTCGGGGGTGGAGGGTGAATTCGCAAAGCGTTCGAGAGCCCATAGGGAGCGAGAGGGGGGGGGGAATGAGAAAAGAGTAGAAAAGGAGGGAGCGAGCCGGAGATGAGGGAGGGAGAGGGATTCTCTATCGTTACTCCGGGGCTCGTTCGTCGCTATGGTAACGTAACCTCCGTTGGATGACCTTGAAAAGGGGATGAGAAACGACGAGAGCGTAGGAATAAAACGAACGAAAAGGTAAAAGAGACCTTTGGGGGATGGGGGGCACACTTCATGGAACTGACGTACCCACGGGGATCCAAGGATACAGGTACACATATAGACAATTTTTTTTTAGGTCCACCCTCGTCACACAATCTCTGGGGAATTGAGAATGACGAGATAATTGAAATTATGATAAAGCCATATCGGAAGAAGCTTTGATACACGCATCTTTCCCATCACCTTCCGGAAAACTTCCGGTAACCTACTCGAAATTTGAGAAAGCATGCAACAGAATCTTATTCTGTCAATTTGCAATCGTCAAACATATTTTGTTGCGGTTTACGACGCGATCAAAGAGAAAAGAGCATTTATGCGAGAGTTGACTGTAGCGCGATGTGGTCACACTCTTTTATTTTTAACTCCGTACCGGAAGGTTGAAAAAATCTGAAAAAATCGTGAATCTACGAGAGACGTGAAAGGGTAATAGGGAATTTTTTCAAATTTTTCTTTTCATCCGGTGACGAGATAAAAATTGTTTAGTGTAGCTCGAGGGATTCAGTGGAGCGTCGCATTTGGAAACAACGAATTTTCGTTGGACCATCAATGATTCCTCGATGGAGCTTGAAATTTTCAAGTTTCCGTGTAATTTTGAATGATTTCGGTGAGATTACAAGGGTTAAAGGGGAAAGAAGGTGGACGAGGTGGAAAAAAACTGAGAAACTGAAGAACCGATGAAACATCAACAACCTGTTGAAACGCGAAGATAGACGAATAACATCGAATACGAGGACTCTTGAACGACGTTTCCACCTTTGTCTGAGTGGCTCGTTTCTTGTTTCTGAGACAACTTTCGAGTATCGACAACCGGAAGTTACCACTCTTTTTGATACTCCAACCGGAAAGAGAAGACTTTGGACTTGTTCGAACTAGTTTTTTTTTGCCTATTCGATATCTCTCGTCAAACAAAACGTTAAATCATTCCAATCTACTGAGAAAATAAAAAACTTTTCGGAAATTCAAAAAATGTACAATTGTGACTATTTGCACAAGTCGGGACTAGTTTGAGCTTGTTTTTTCTTAAAAGAATCCATATTTGGATGAACCTAGAATCACCGAAACTAAATTTTTCTCCTGATATCAACTTTTGGATAACTAAATTTGTTCGAATACATTTTTTTCTGCTAAATTGTTCGACGCAGACTTGTTCGTACTGATTCTGTCGTCGAGGGACTTGTTCAAAGTAGTTTTTTCATGGAAAATTCGATACCGAGACTACTCTGAACACATTGAAACGTCACTTTCCAATGAAATTTAATATCTCCAAACAATATTTTTTTAACAAAATGTTACTTTGTAAAATAACGTTTCGGACCAGTTCGGAGTCGTTCGAACAGGTTCGAAGGGAATGAACCAGAAATCATTTCGAGACTGAAAAGGCTCGGGGAAGAAAAAAATTAATAATTTCGAACAGGTTTGAAACTTGTTAGAAAACTCGTTTGTGCTTGTTCTCGTTTCTTTGAGACCCCCTCCGTCATCCTCGTCTTGCACCGTCGTCATCGTTCAATAAGCAACGTGTTTTTCCACCGTCTCTCTGCCATTTAATATCCCCGACGATAAAGTTCGAAAACGAAATAAAAGCTCGTTATACGACGTCGTTTACAAGGGGTAAAACGTGATGCTAACAAACGAGGTAAAATCGTGCGTATGTGTATACAAAACGAACGCACCCATTTGGCCATTGGCCAGTAGGAAATTCGACGATTTTGCTGTAGGCTTTTTTTTTTTTTATCCCTCTCCCCGTTTTTTTTCGCTTGTTCGGTGGTTCTGAAAACGAACGAAATTGTGTTTACGATCGGGAAATTCGATCTCTCGTCTCGTCGTATCCTGGAGGAAAACTCCAGTTGCACTCCCGAAGGGCAAATATGTGTTTGCAGGACAGAGCGAAAAAAAGGGTCTCTCCAGTTTACATTTTCCATCGTTAAAGTTTTCTTCCTAGGCAATATTGTAATTTGAATATAAAAGTATATAAAAGCTTCACCGAGACGTTGTTAAACTTTTCCTGATATGGGAAATTCGATATCCATTCTTCAAAACAAAATTGAAATATTTTTTAAAATTAAATATAATTTTTTTTTTAAATTTATTGATTCGCGAATATCTACGTAAATTTTTTCGCTTTTTTGGGTTATTACACTCAGTCAAAAAATTAAAGGAACAGCAAAATTGTTGAGATTTTTCAGCGATTTTCCAAAGGCTGTAACTTTGTTAATTTTGGTCGTAAAATTTTTTCTAAAAAAGCATTTTGAAGCTTGAATCTTCTACTTTTGGAATCTTAAGTCAATTTTTTTTAATGGGCATCACCCTCGACGCAGTCGAAAGAAATATCACGGTAAAAATTTTCTCGAAATTTTTGCTTTTTTCAAAACAGTCGATGGGCTCCAAAATTTTTTTCCGAACTTAACCAATCTATGGATCGTTTAGCTGAATTCTTTGGCTTCAATTTGCTTTTTTTATTTTTGTTCTACGACCATTTTTCGCTGAGATGTCGGTGGTTGAACAAAAATTCGTCTTTTTTTTTTAAATCTTCGATATCTCTGGAACTAATGATCGTACAGCGAGTAAAGGGTGGGTTTCGGAAACTTGAATCTACCCTCTATAAGTCCCTGTTATTGTCATAAACGAAAAAAAATTGTTTCCATGCTTAATTTTGACTTGAAAAAGTCCAAAAAATTAGCTTTTTTTCTGGTTTTAGAAAATCTACCACAACTTTGCAGATATTGCGAAAAATACCAATGTTTCAAGGTCCTTTTTTAGCTTAATACATCCCTAAAAACCATGCCATTTTTCAAAACAATCGGTCGAACCGTTTTTTGTGACCGAGTCATCAAACTTTTAGAAAAATTGAAGGAACACGTTTATTGATCCTTAATGGTGTTAAAAATGAATTTAAAAGTTTTTCTTTTTTTCTCTCAAATTTGCATTTAATGAGCGTGAAAACTAAAAAAAAATCCACATTTCGAAAAAAAAAAACTTTTTTCAAAATTAAATTTTTTGGAGCCCATCGACTGTTTTGAAAAAAGCAAAAATTTCGAGAAAATTTTTACCGTGATATTTCTTTCGACTGCGTCGAGGGTGATGCTCATAAACAATTTTTGAATGAAGATTCCAAAAGTAGAAGATTCAAGCTTCAAAATGCTATTTTTGAAAAATTTTTACGACCAAAATTAACAAAGTTACAGCCTTTGGAAAATCGCTCATTATTGTTTTTATTTATTTATCAAATGACTTTGTTTACGAGATACGAGAGAACAATTTAAGGGATAAAAGCACTCTAGGATTTTAGAAAAATCGATTTTTTTGGCTTGATGCAAGCTTCAGGGTCATAAAACCAATATTCAGTTGGTCCTATAGTGAAAAAAATGTTAAACTGCTCAATTCTCGATTTTTCGAAAAAATTTCAAGGACATTTTCCTCGAAAAACACTTTTCAAATTGAAAGGGGGAATTACCCAAACAGCGTTGCATGAATTTATTTGAAATTTTGAGGGTAGTTTTACAATCATATTCTCTATGGAATTATGTAGCCGTTTTATTCAATGTAGACTTTTTTTTAATAAATAATATAATGCTTAATTTGGAGCAAAAAATCGATAACTTTTTTCAAAAGTGCACCATTCCTACAAAATGCGATTTTGAAAAAAAAACCTACGTTCTTCCATAATAATTATAAAAATTTTTAGTTTTTTGTATAGTCATTTCATTTTATATCGAAATGATAATTTTAAAAAAATCGATACGTAAATTTGTGTTGAATAAACCCTTTTTCCATACCCCGAAAAAAAATAGTAAAAAGTAGGCCTTGTTTTCAACCCCTAAAGCAGTGATCGGCAGTATCGATTTTTTCATCAACGATATTGATTTTATTAATCATTTTTTCGAAAAATTAATAATTAGCCAAAAAATATTACTAATTTTTTATAAAAATTCGTAATTAGCGGAAAAATATTAGTAATTTTTCTAAAAAATTAGTAGTTAGTAAGAAAATACTTCCAATTTATCCAAAAAAATTAGTAATTAGTGACAAAATATTTCTAATTTTTCTAAAAAATTAGTATTCAGCGAAAAAATATTTCTAATTTTTCCAAAAAAAATTAGTAATTAGCGAAAAAATGTTACTAATTAATTTTAAAAAAACAGTAATTTGTAGAAAAGTATTGTGTATTTTTACTTAATTGTTTGTACGGATTGAGTCATGGTTAAAAGCTCAAATAACTCTATTCAAAAAGTTGTTTCATTTTTTATAATAACTAGATCTTTTGAATATTTCACACATTAGTATTTATTGTATCGAATGTCATACGATATCACACAAGTTATTATTAATACGAATATTTAATCAGTACCTATTAAAAATACATTAGAAATTTTTATTTTATTTGTTACTTTTTCCAAAATTAATACAACATTTCTTCACAAATTATTGATTTTTTTTGTTATTTAGCAATATCTTTCTCGCTAATTACTAAATCTTGGAAAAGATTAGTACTATTTTATCGTTAATTACTCATTTTTTGGAAAAAATAGAAATGTTATGTCACTAATTACTCATTTGTTAGGAAAATTAGTAATATTTGTTACTAATTACTAATTTTTTAGAAAAATTAGTAATATTTTTTTGCTAATTACTATTTTTTTAATAAAAATTAGAAATATTTTGTCACTAATTACTAATTTTTAGAAAAATTACTAATATGTTCCCGCTAATTACTAATGTTAAACAAAAATTACTAATATTTCTTTGCTAATTATTAATTTTTCGAAAAAATTCGATACAAAAAATAGATAGATTTTTTTTTGCCGATCACTGCCCTAAAGTGATGTTTAGCCCTTAAGGGGGAAACCCATATAAATGGTCGAAGATGACGAGGAATTTCGGGATTTTTTTCCAGCGCAACTACTGGACCAATCGTTTTAAACTTTGGTGGTTATTTTATTGCACATTCGAAGATTTGAAAAATATTTTTTTTTTATCGAAAATAAGTATTCATCAGCAGCCTGCAACCAATCGTTGCTGAACGAATTTTTCCCGCGATGTCGAATTGCGGCAGCTGTAGTTTTTTTTATTTTTCATACGAAACAAAAAAATGAGAAACCATTATATTCTATATGAAAGTACGCTATCGATAAACCAAGAAAAAGTTTCAAAAGTTGAATATTGTAATAATGGCGGCACTCAGAGAAAAAAGATCGAATTTTCACCGACCATTTTTATGAAAAAAATGATTGTGAAATTAATTTTTTTTTTTAAATTGAGGCTTATCGATGAGGGTTTGCAATTGTGTGTCTAAAAATATTTCGTTGAAATGAATCGGATGAATAGTTTTTTTTTATCGCTGCCGCAAATTGCGAAAATGTAGTTTCGAGTAAATCACGCTTTGAAGTTAATCAAAGTCTCTGGTACCTGAAAAAAATGTTTTTCAAGTCTTCGAATGTGCAATAAAATAGCCTCCAAAAAGATGAAAACGATTGGTCCAGTAGTTGCGTTGAAAAAAAAATCCCGAAATTCCTCGTCATCTTCGACCATTTATATGGGTTTCCCCCCTTAATAGAGGTGTGAATAAAAAATTGCCAATTTTCAATTTTTCATACAGACAAAACTGGATATTTATAGAAATCCCAGTAAATTTTTTTTCAATTCTCTCAATTTTTCTCAAGTTTAATTATTTTTCAAAGTAAAGGGAACAAATTGATAAAATGGATTGGAGAGATCCGAGCAAACTTCTTGGATCTCTCTTCTGTTTGTTATAATTATCTCATACAATTTTTGAGCTCTCCTTCGTTCTTTTGCTACATCGCTCCTTCCTTCAATATGAGGAGGTTTCTTTTTCAACCGGGCCACTTTTTTTTTTACCCTCTCCAATTTTTTTCAAAATCTGCCAGTTCGAAAAGTCAAAAGGAACGTCCGTGACATAAAGATTTTTTTAGATTTTTTTAGGCGTCCGTTCAGGATTTTCAATTTTTCATTAGGAACACTGGATGTCAAAAAATATTCATCAAACGAAAAAAACATAAAATATTTTATCCACTTTATCGAAAAAAAATTTAAATCATAATTTTTCTGCATTGAGAAAATTGAAATTTGGCAAAAAAATGAGAATAAAAATTTTTTAAACCTAATAACACACTTTCGATTTCGGTACAAATTTTACAGGATGTCTATCATTGAGTGAAGAGTCTGCGAAAAAAATTTCAGAATGGCACCTGCAATGTTTACGATGAAAAAAAATAAAAACCCTGCGATATCTCATAACCGTATAAAGATTTCGCAGGGTTTTTATTTTTTTTCATCGTTAACTTTGCAGGTGCCATTCTGAAAAAATTTTCGAAGACTCTTTACCCAATGACAGACATCCTGTAAAATTTGTACCGAAATCGAAAGTGTGTTATTTGGTTTAAGAAAATTTTATTCCCATTTTTTTGCCAAGTTTCAATTTTCTCAATGCAGACAAATTATGATTTTAATTTTTTTCGATAAAGTGGAAAAAATAAATAAGTTTTTATTCTTATGTTTTTTTTGTTTGATGAATATTTTTTGAAATACAGTGTTCGTAATGAAAAATTGAAAATCTTGAACGGACCCCTAAAAAAATCTAAAAAAAATCACAGACGTTCCTTTTGACTAATATTTCAAACTGGCGGATTTTGAAAAAAATTGAAGAGGGTGAGAAAAAAAAGTGGCCCGGTTGAAAAGGAACTGCTCATATAGAAGTAAAAGAGAAAGAGAGAGAGAGAGAGAGAGAGAGAGAGAGAGAGAGAGAGAGAGGGAGAGAGAGAGAGAGAAATAAACGTCTATAAACTGCAAAGAAACTTTTCGAGACGCGGGCTTTTATTACACTTGGAAGCGAGTATATTACATGTATTAAGTGCGAACCCTTCGTCGAGAATTGCCAGCATTTCGAGCAATTCCAGTCCCTCGAGATGGAATCAGCAGAATAACCGGAAGTGCAATTTTAATCCCACAAAAAAAAAGTTACTCGATTCCCTTTTTACGATTCATGGCAACGACAATAACAAAAACGACCCTAATAATGACAAGAATAATAATAATAATTATTACCAATACAAATAATTATTGTATCAATTTTATTTAACGATATAATAATTATTGTATTCATTAATTTATATTATTTACACAGTTGATTTATTTTAAAAGAAAAATAAAGATAATAAACACAGAATGACAAAATTAATAATAACAATGAATAAAATGACAAAAATTATTAATAATGCTAGCAAAAATTGTGCTTATTGTTATTATTAAATTATTATTGTCGTTGTTATTGCTATTGTTATTGTTATTGCAAACTTGGATCTTTCAGTGTTTTGAAATCAATAAAAATTGTATAAAGAATTTATTCAACAAATTTTATAACGAATATCAAAGATTTCGTTTTTCAAAATTTTTTTCAATGGCAAATATAAAAAACTGTTCAATTCATATACTTGACAAAATAATTTTTGGTCAATTTATTCTCGCAACAAAGATTTTTTTTTATTCAAAATTTTTTTGCAACTTGAGTCTGATTTTTCCATCCCCACAAAATTCAATAGCAAATATAAGAACTGCTCAATTCAAATTTTTGACAAAATAACAATCTTGCAATAAAGAGTTTTTTTTAAATTCAATTTTTTTTGCAATTCTTCTATCGAGACCTAAATCAATACCAAACATCAAAAATTGTTCGAGTTAAATTCTTAACAAAAAATTTTGTTCAAACTGAAAATCGTGTATAATTTTATCCTCTTGATTTATTTTCACGAAATTCGAAAGCAAACATTCTTTAGCGACAGTCTATTAGTGATCGGCAAAAAAAAATCTATCTATTTTTATTATATCCAATTTAGCGAAAAATTAATAAATAGCAAAAAAATATTACTAATTTTTGGAAAAAAGTAATAAATTAAAAAAAATTACTAATGCATTTTTTAATAAATACTGATTAAATATTCGTATTAATAATAACTTATGTAATATCGTATGACATTCGATACAATAAATACTAATGTGTGAAATATTCACAAGATCTAGTCATCATGAAAAATAAAACTTTTTTAACAGAGTTGTTTGAGCTGATAACCATGACTCAATCCTTTTCACAATAGTTTTCTGTAAATTACTATTTTTTTAAATATTAATTAGTAATATTTTCTTACCAATTATTATATTTAGAAAAAAAATTGGTAATATCTTTACACTAATTACTAATTTTTTTTTTTAATTAGAAATGTTTTGTCGCTAAATACTAATTTTTTAGAAAAATTACTAATATTTTTCCGCTAATTTCGAATGTTAATAAAAAAATTCGTACTATTTTTTGACTAATTATTAATTTTTCGAAAAAATTATCAATATAATCAATATCGTTGACGAAAAAATTGATACTGCCGATCTTTTTTTTTTTGCGCTCAACATTTTTTTTTAACTAAATAATGTTACTCAAAAATGGCTCTAATTATCTTCGTGGTAATTTTTGAAAAAATTGAAAATGCGACAAAATTTGAATGTGTCTAAAATTTTAGCCCGATCGATTGAACCGTTTTCGAATGAACGCAATTTTATTCTTGGTTCAGGGATACGTGCTAAAAAAAATTCATCCGGTTATTTTTTTTCATCATTTTTGACTCTCAAAGCTCATACAACGACTTTGAAAACTTATTATTTTCATGATAACGAATCCTTTATAAGGAATAAATAAATATGTAAATAACAGAGGAATAAATATATTTAAAAAAAAATGTAAAATTTTTTAGTACGCCTATTTCGAGTAATAGCCAAACTCGACAAATCACTCGGTTTAAATGTAATTTTCACGTACGCCAAAAAAAAAACACCCACAAACGGTAACGAAGATCGCATCTCCGAAATAGAGAGCATCGCGATAAGCAATAAATGTTCTCATTTATCCCGTAAACGAAGAAAATGCGAAAGAGAAAAAAAAACACTCACAAACGAAAGAAAGATCGAGACTCACCATTTCCGCCCCATCGAAGTAGATTCAGGGAGTTTTTTCCTCGCGTGTGTTTTCCTCCGCGTGAAAGATGAAAAGAAGAACGACGAAAAAAAAAAGTCCGAACTAACACTGAGCCCGTCGGGAAATAAAGCGTCCCTGGGACTAATAACGAACAACAACAAAAGAACGACAACAACGAGAAACTTTTCGCGATATCACTTGTTTCAACAGAACGATTAAAAGCTGTTCGGTTATTGATAAATTATACTTTATTTTCCAATGATAAATCCGTGCGTGGCATTCGATTGTTTTGGTGAAATAATCGCGACAACGATCGTACAGAATCCCTCTCTGTTTACACGAGGAACCGAAACGCTCACGCGTGAGGCGCGGAACCGACTGACTCTTTGACAGCAGTTCCGCTATACCCCACCCCTATTTCGCAGCGCCACTTCCTTCGCTCGTGCGCGCGCTCTTTCGCTCTCTCTCCCTCTTCCTTCCTTCCTTCCGGCCTTTCGCTGTATTGTTTTTTTTTTGTTCCGGCCGCATCCGAGTTGTAAATAATGCATTACTTTGATAATGCATTATTACCCATGTATTTATTACCCATTACACTGCATAATGTGAAATGGATAAGTGTACCATTACACTTTAAAAAAGTAATGTGTAATGGATGCATGTCCCATTACAAATAAAAAAAAATAATGTGTAACATGTGCTATTACAAAAAAAAAAAACGTAATGTGTAATGGATGCGTGTTCCATTACAAATAAAAAAAGTAATGTGTAATGTATGCATGTTCCATTACAAATGAAAAAAGTAATGTGTAATGGATGCATGCGCCATTACAAATAGAAAAGTAATGTGTAATGGATGCGTGTTCCATTACAAGTAAAAAAGTAATGTGTAATGCATGCACGTTCCATTACAAATTACAATTTTTATAAACAGTAATTTACAGTGGAGAACATTCCATTACAAATAGAAAAATTGCCGTGCTCGTGTTAGAAACTTACACATTGCTGTCTCGTTATTTCATTTCGCTCACTAAAAGTTCATCCACAATTATCACAAATGATCCATAAAGTTGAAAAAATAGAAACAAAAAAAAACAGACAGTTCATCGTTAAATATGACGTACGAAAATGTACTCAACCCCAAAAATTATCCAACTTTATAATATTGAACTTGCTTTTACACACTTTTACACGCAATGTGCAAGTTTCTCATACGAGCACGGCAATTTTTCTATTTGTAATGGAATATTCTCCACTGCAAATTACTTTTTTAAAAAATTGTAATTTGTAATGGAACGTGCATACATTACACATTACTTTTTTATTTGTAATGGAACACGCATCCATTACACATTACTATTTTCATTTGTAATGGAACACGCATTCATTACACATTACTTTTTTTATTTGTAATGGAACACGCATCCATTACACATTACTTTTTTATTTGTAATGGAACACGTATCCATTACAGATTACTTTTTCATTTGTAATGGGACATGCATCCATTACACATTACTTCTTTTAAATTGTAATGGAACACCCATCCATCACACATTACTTTTGTAATTTGTAATGGAAAACTTGTCCAATAGACATGGTTTAAAGTAATTGGTAATGCATTACTTTTACATTACTATTTTCACAACTCTGGGCGGCATAAACAATATAAACATCCGACGAGAAGAAAAAAATCATGGGAATTTGAAATATCCACACATTATGATTTATCATTAGTATTATGAGAATCTATTGTAATTGTAAATAGCAATTATTGGAATTTAATGAGGATATTATGTAAATTAAATATATTAGAATTAAAAACAGTAATACTAACAGAAAATCGTGCCAATTACAATTACAAATAGTAACGATGGTGAAAATCGTGTCAATTTCCATTTCAAATAGTAATAGTAAGAAAATTCGTGTCAATTCTATTACAAACAGTAATAGCAATGACAATTGAGTCAATTACACTTGCTAAGAGTAATAGCAATAAAAATCCTATCAATTTCAGTTGTAGATAACAGTAATAATTAAAATCGAATAAATTTCTATAACAAACAGTAATAATAAAAAATATCGAGTAAAAAAAGAAGAAACAGTACCAAAAAAATCACTTTCAATTACAAATCATTATAGTAATTAAAATCGTGTCAATTTCCATTTCAATTGGTAATAGTAGTAAAAATCGTGTCAATTTCTATTACAAACAGTAATAGTAATAAAAATTAAGTCAATTTCACTTGCTAAGAGTAATAGCAATGAAAATCTTATCAATTTTAGTTGTAAATAACAATAATAATGAAAATCGAATAAATTTCCATAACAAACAATAATAGTAAAAAAATACGAGTAAAAAAAGAAGAAATACGAAAAAAATCACTATCAATTACAAGTCATAGTAATTTAAATCGAGTTAATTTTAACTACAAATAGTAACGGTAATTAAAATCATGTCAATTTCTATTACAAAAAGTAATAGTAAAAAAAGAAGAGATAGTAAAAAAATTACTATCAATTACAAAAAATAGTAATCAAAATCCATTCAATTTTAACTAGAAATAGTAACGGTTATTAAAATCCTGTCAATTTAATTTTTAAATAGTAATAGTAATGGAAAGTGGATCAATCACGATTAGCAAATCATTTTTTCTCATTCGAAACTAATTTTTTGCTGATAAAAAACCATCTGCAACAGTCGTGATTTTTTTCGTATCCCAATATACATAATTATTTTTTTCGTGGTTTTGTCTACGCGAATACTAAATACTAAATCACAATTAGTAAGTAAATAACGGAAATACTCATTTAATTTCCATCAATCGTTTTTGAGGTAAAAACGAATTAAATAATCAATTTTTTCTCACAACTGCAAATGGCTTTTTAGTTAAAAAAAAAACTCTCAATGAGCGATAAAATTCCAATTTTAACGGTCAATATCGAACGAACCTAATTCGAGCCCACTCAAGTCCGGATTTTCTAAATATAATTTTACGAGCTAAATATGATCCGTTGAACTGGAATATCGATTTCCCCCTTATTCTACATTTCCATCGATAAAAATATAAAAGTCACTTACGACGAACGAATTTCGTACAAATATTATTTTCATTTTATTCAGTTACATGGTAATCGATGCTTAGCACATTTTCTCATTTATTCTCGCATAAAAAACGGGACAATATAGAAACAAAAAAAAACGACAAAGAACTCAATTGGGAGCGTCATCCATGCTATCAGCTAGATTATACAACCTTAAACGCATTCCTTCATTTTATAATCATTTTATATTATATTATACATTTCTCAGGATATCAGGAAAATGAAAAAAAAAATTATCGAACTTGATAAAAATGCATCAAAGTGTTATCGATTATTCATTGACGGTCTTCCCTATCTCACAATCTCGATTGTACAAATTTAAAAAATCAATCAATGCAGATACGACTGCTTCAATATATGTGAGGTATTCCATACCAAGCCGACCAATCCGTAGACCCGACCATTTATGATTTTGTTGAAAATTTTCTATTTTTTTGTACGTACTAAAAGCAGTCTCTCAGAATTTTTTTAGATTTTTGTCTTAACCCAACTAACCACAATAAATTGTTCGAAATTTGACACATTTTTTTTCAAATGCTCATAACTTTTTAAAAACCGGAGATATCAAAATAAAACAAAAGATCATTTTTTCCGTCTTGAATTGCAGTTTTATAAAAAAAATACAAAAATAATATCGATATTTATTTTCATACGTTTTTTGAAGTTTTAAACAGAAAATATTTTTTTTTTTTCAACTTGGACCCTTTTTATTTTTATTTTTAAATTCACCACTTTTTAAGAGACATTTTCACAGATACTAAAAAATTGATAGTTTGTGCTTCTCATAACTTGTATTTTTTTCTCTTTTTTACCGCGTGTGAACTAAGGAATCGTGTTTCCTCCTTGAATTAAAAAATAGGAAAAAAAAACAAGTTATGAATATCACAAACTGCTAATTTTTTGATATCTGTAAAAATGTCTTTTAAAACGTGGTGAATTTTTTCAAACAAATTAAAAGGGTCCAAGGTGAAAAAAAAAACAATATTTTGTGTTTATAACTTCACAAAATATTTTTTTTTTCAACTTGGACCGTTTTTATTTTTTTGAAACAATCCACCACTTTTTAAAAAACATTTTTACAGATACTAAAAAATTGGCAGCTTGTGATATTCATAACTTGTATTTTTTTCTATTTTTTAATTCAAGGAGGAAACACGATTCCTTAGTTCACACGCGATAAAAAATAGAAAAAAAAATACAAGTTATGAGAAGCAGAAACTGCCAATTTTTTAGTATCTGTAAAAATATCTCTTAAAAAGTGGTGAATTTTTTCAAAAAAATAAATAAGGTCCAAGTTGAAAAAAATATATATTTTGTGTCTAAAACTTCAAAAAACATATGAAAATTAATATCGATATTTTTTTTGTATTTTTTTGATAAAACTGCAGCTGAAGACGGAAAAAAATGATCTTTTGGATTATTTAGATATCTCCGGTTTTCAGAAAGTTATGAGCATTTGAAAAAAAATTATGTCAAATTTTGAACAATTTATTGTGGTTAATTGGGTTGAGACAAAAATCTAAAAAAATTCTGAGAGACTGCTTTTAGTACGTACGAATAAAAAGAAAATTTTCAACAAAATCAAAAATGGTCGGGTCCACGGATTGGTCGGCTTGATATGGAATATCTCATATATTTAATTTTTTTTTAATTATCAATGACATCCGGATGCAAATTGCGGTTATCACATATGTCCTATTCACCGTGAATCTTCCGGATGCGCGAGTAAACATTCCGGTATTTAACAAACACGATATCGGAGAAAAAAACAGAATTTGTTAATTGGAAATCGATATCACTGAAATACCTCGCAATCGATACATCCGGCTGTAACGGAAATGCACCTTCTTTTCGATCACAAGATCAATAATGATATTACAACTGTACAACTCGAAAGAAAAAAAAATCGATAATAACGCTCATTTTCTTTCTTCTTCTCAATTAGGTTTTTTTTGTTATTTTTTTTTATTTTTATATTGATCAACGATTCTATCGTTTCGTTCTGATTTTATTTAATTCTACTCAATATTTCTTTTCATTTCTTTCGTCACTTTGACAACAACATTTTTCTGATAAATACAGTTGGTCAAGACTCGCGAGATCTCGCACATAAATATTCTTTTTCAAATGTTTCAGCACTTTATAACGATAATGCACAGTCCAGTCATGGATTTAAAAAAAAAATCTCAATTTTCCTTCAATCAATAAAGGATAATTTATAAAAATTCTTTCTCCGTCTTATTCGGTCTCGAAACTGTAGAAATTGGAAATCCGGTTTTCATTGTTTTTTTAAATGTACTTGAATATTCAAACTGATATTTGACCTGACGGATTATTCACGAGCATCGATGAACAAAATACAATTTTTTGAATTGATGAATAAAAATTCAGACATGAGAAACAAAAAAAATGTCTGATTCTTTTTTTCATTTCATTCCGATTCGCTGTTAAGGTCGTTGGGTAAATGTATATATATATATATATATATATATATATATATATATATATATATATATATATTTAAATATATATCACATTTATTATACAAGTATAAATACGATTTCGAGGTATTTAGAAATTTCTTTTTGTTCCTTCCGATCATCTTCACGAATATCGAAATAAATTATTTACGTTCCTATTATATACATATACTCTTTTTTTTTCTCTCTCTCTCTCTTTCTCTTTGTCAACGTCACCTCAAGCCGTTACGTCTGTGAGCTCGCGAACGTGATTCCGCAAAAATCCCATGAATTCGGTGAGCGCTATCGAGAGAGATTTGTCAATAACCGTTCGTGGTATCCATCCCTTAAGGTTCGTATTCAAGATCCACGTGAAGCGACATTTTCCGGGTGAACTCTTTGGCTCATCGTCACTCGACGCGATTGCCTCGGTCGCGAAACAAGTCAAACCATTTTCACCCCTGTGCAAAAATAAAAATATATTAATCTCACGTACAATAACAATCTTGATAACAATAACAATGATATAAAAAATTTCGGTGCATTTTTCAAATAATTCAAAATTTTCCAAAATTTTCCCGCTGTGGTCGATTATCCTGCAATTCAATAACGACCAAACTTGGTCACTATATGAGGGATTCTCTGTCAATTCAGCCACTTTTTTTCGACCATCTCAGATGTGCCCCATAATTGATTACATCAAAGTGCCACTAAAAGGCATTCTATGTGAATTTTTTCAGATTTTTTAATCCAAAATTTTAGAAATCGCCATTTTTTTTCCAAATGAATGTATCTCGGAAAGTTGAAGTAACTGAAAAAAAATGACTATACATAAAAGTTGTAGTTTCGTGTTAGCATTCGAGCGGAATATTTGAAATAATTTTTACGTTCCGGTAACGCTGATTTTTTACCAAAACAAGGGATAATTATTTTTTTATTTAAAAAAGGCCATTTTTTTGCTGAAAAAATTACAGAAGTACATCTGACGATATCACAAAAAAATCGCCAGAGTGGCACGGATCGAGGTTCTAGGATAAAAAAATGAAACTACAGAAATTAATTTTTTTTTTCTACCGGAACCTCGTTAACATATCTCGGAAACTTGAAGTTACTGGAAAAAAAAGTCTGCAAATAAGAGTTGTAGTTTTGTGTTAGCTTTCGAGTGGAATATTTGAAATAATTTTTACGTTTCGGTAACGCTGATTTTTTACCAAAAAAGGGGGAAATTATTTTTTTATTCAAAAACAGCCCTTTTTATTTGGCTGAAAAAATTATAGAGTCTTCCAGTATGTCTGAAGATATCGCAAAAAAAAACGCCAGAGTAGCACGGATCGAGGTTCCGGTAGAAAAAAAATAATTTGTGTGGTTTTATTTTTTTTACCCTAGAACCTCGATCCGTGCCACTCTGGCGATTTTTTTGCGATATCGTCAGATATACAGGAAGACTCTGTAATTTTTTCAGCCAAATAAAAAAGGCTCTTTTCGAATAAAAAAATAATTTCCCCCTTTTTTGGTAAAAAATCAGCGTTACCGGAACGTAAAAATTGTTTCAAATATTCCGCTCGAAAGCTAA
The DNA here is from genome assembly GCA_946863875.1 of Alloplasta piceator. NCBI lineage: Eukaryota > Metazoa > Arthropoda > Insecta > Hymenoptera > Ichneumonidae > Alloplasta > Alloplasta piceator. The sequence continues at coordinate 10,168,152 of OX333081.1, read as the reverse complement.
CACAAAACTACAACTTTTATGTACAGACATTTATTTCAGTAACTTCAAGTTTCCGCGATACGTTAACGAGGTTCCGGTAGAAAAAAAAAATTAATTTGTGTGGTTTCATTTTTTGACCCTAGAACCTCGATCCGTGCCACTCTGGCGATTTTTTTGCGATATCGTCAGGTATACTGAAATACTCTGTAATTTTTTCAGCCAAAAAAAATGGCCTCTTTCGAATAAAAAAATAATTATCCCCTTTTTTGGTAAAAAAATCAGCGTTACCGGAACGTAAAAATTATTTCAAATATTCCGCTCGAATGTAAACACGAAACTACAACTTTTAGGTATCGACATTTTTTTTCTGTTACTTCAAGTTTCCGAGATATATTCATTTGGAAAAAAAACGGCGATTTCTAAAATTTTGAATTAAAAAAACTGAAAAAATTCACATAGAATGCCTTTTAATAGCACTTTGATATAACCAATTATGGGGCACATCTGAGACGGTCGAAATAATAGTGGCTGAATTGACAGAGAATCCCTCATATCAAGAGTGTAAAAACTAAAACCAAAATCTAATTTTAACTAAAATCAAACCTGAAATCTAATTTTAATGAAAATTAAAATTCAATTTCAACTAAAATCTAATTTTGACAAAAATCCAAAATCAAAATCTATTCTATTTAATTTCAACTAAAATCAAAAACTAAAATCTAATTTTGACAAAAATCCAAAATTAAAATCTATTTTAACTAAAATAAAATGAAATTGCAACGCAATATTCTGTATAACAAGGAACGCGTGCCGTATTTTTCGAAAAATTCAAAATTTCATAAAATACATTTATCAATTTTTTCTAAATCCGATGGCAAACAACATTGATCCTTATATCAACAGAGTACGAAATCTCATTGGAATATCTATCTTGCATATCGATTAAAATCAAAAAGTTGCCGCTTTTTAAAAAATCATAATGTTATGAATTTAAAAAAATTTCGATTTGGAGAGCTATAACAAAGGCGATCGAAAAAACCGTTAACGCAGTGTAATATCTTCAATCATGATAAAGCAATAGATGCATTTTTCAAAAAATTAAAAAATTTTATAAAATTTTAACTCTCTTCGATTCGATCAATCTCAATCAATTTTATCAATTGCTCGAAAGAGTTTATTTTCAGATTTTGTAAATTCCACTAATTATTGCGAAATATATTGAGCAATATTTAAGGATATAGTCCAAGATATTATCGATTGAGATCGGTATTCGCGAAGTGTTATCGAAATATCAACGATTGATATCAACTCTGAATAAATATAAAAACACGCAAAAACAGATTCATCAAGACATTTTCTTCCGAATTTAATTACTCGAACAATCGCGAGAGATAAAAAAAAATCACGAAATCTCAGTTTCTTCTTGAGAAGCAAAATTGAAAGATTGATCAGTGATAAACACAACTTACCTGACGAAATTTTTTCTCGCCGGGATTGCGGCGCAATGAATAGAAACGCCACTACTTATGTGATAATTTCCAAAACTACTGCGATGTCGAAGGGTGATAAAATCACGTGGACCAATAATACCGCCGATTCCAGATTTCGTCGATTGATAAACGATATCCGTGTTCTGATCTATCGTCTGCGGAATATAACGAACGATAAATATTAATAATAATAATAATAATAATAATAATAATGATGATAATGTTATATTAAGTTTGAAATTTTTGATACATTTAACATGTGTAGGTGAAGATTTGGCGATAATACTATTTTTAACAAATTATAATTCGAGAAATTAATATATATTTTTTTTTATTTAAATGAAAAATAAAATTTTACCTGCATCTTCTTCATTTCATTGACGTGGTCGTTCCACGTTGGTGTCATCTCGACGTTTTCGTAAAGACAATCCAGAAGTTCGGATGCCGGGGCATCAATGACACCCTGGAATAATTAATGTTGAAGAAAAATTTCGCATATTTTTATATTTCAATGGACCGAAAGCGTGGAGAAGAATTCTAGTTTTTCTCGTCAAGGAAGTTTTGTGAACTTTGGAAAAATATGAAAATGCAATGTGGGAATTTTAAATTTGAAGGGTTTTTAATTAATGCGATGTTAAATACACCAGGATCACATTTCGAGTATTAATAAAGTTCCTTCTCAAAGCTTCCTTGTAAAGGAAGCTTTGTGAAAGATGGAAAAATATGAGAAGGCAATTTGAAAATTTTTAATTTGAAGGATTCTTAGTTAATGCAATGTTAAACACACCAAAATCATATTTTAAATATTAATAAAGTTTCTTTTCAAAGCTTCCATGTAAAGGAAGCTTTGTAAAAGATGGAAACATATGAGAATGCAATTTAGAAATTTTTAATTTTAAGGGTTTTTAATTAATGCGATGTTAAACACACCAGGATCATATTTCGAATATTAATAAAGTTCCTTCTCAAAGCTTCCTTGTAAAGGAAGCTTTGTAAAGGAAGCTCTGTAAAAGATGGAAACATATGAGAATGCAATTTGGAAAATTTTAATTTTAAGGGTTTTTAATGAATGCGATGTTAAACACACCAGAATCATATTTCGAATATTAATAAAGTTCCTTCTCAAAGCTTCCTTGTAAAGGAAACTTTGTAAAATATAGAAAAATATGAGAATGCAATTTGAAAATTAGTAATATGAAGGATTCTTAATTAATGCAATGTTAAACACACCAAAATCATATTTAGTATATTAATAAAGTTCCTTCTCAAAGCTTCCTTGTAAAGGAAGCTTTGTGAAATATGGTAAAATATGAGAACTCAATTTGGAAATTTTTAATTTGAACGGTTTTTAATTATTGCGATGTTAAACATACCAGGATCATATTTCGAATATTAATAAAGTTCCTTCTCAAAACTTCCTTGTGAAGGAAGCTTTGTGAAATATGGAAAAATACGAGAATGGAATTTGGAAATTTGAATTTGAAGGATTCTTAATTAATGCAATATTAAACGAACCAAAATCATATTTCGAATATTGATAAAGTTCCTTCTCAAAGCTTTCCTTTACAAGGAAGCTTTGTGAAATATGGAAAAATACGAAAATGGAATTTGGAAATTTTAAATTTGAAGGATTTTTAATTAATGCAATGTTAAACACACCAAAATCGTATTTCGAATATTAATAAAATTCCTTCTCAAAGCTTCCTTGTAAAAGAAACTTTGTAAAATATGGAAAAATATGAGAATGCAATTTGGAAATTTGTAATTTGAAGGATTCTTAATTAATGCAATGTTAAACACACTAAAATCATATTTCGAATATTAATAAAGTTCCTTCTCAAAGCTTCCTTGTAAAGGAAGCTTTGTGAAAGATGGAAAAATATGAGAATGTAATTTGGAAAATCTTAATTTGAAGGATTCGTAATTAATGCAATGTTAAACAAACCAGGATCATATTTCGAATATTAATGCAGTTCCTTCACATATTTCACAAAGCTTCCTTGTAAAGAAAGCTTCCTTGTAAAAGAAACTTTGTAAAATATGGAAAAATATGAGAATGCAATTTGGAAATTTGTAATTTGAAGGATTCTTAATTAATACAATGTTAAACACACCAAAATCATATGTTGAATATTAATAAAGTTCCTTCTCAAAGCTTCCTTGTAAAGAAAGCTTTGTGAAATATGGGAAAATATGAGATCGCCGTTTGGAAATTTTTTATTCAAAGGGTTTTTAATTAATGCGATGTTAAACATACCAGGATCATATTTCGAATATGTGAAGGAATATGGAAAAATATGAGAATGCAATTTGGAAATTTTTAATTTGAAGGATTCTCAATTAATGCGATGTTAAACACACCAGGATCATATTTCGAGTATTAATAAAGTTCCCTCTCAAAGCTTCCTTGTAAAGGAAGCTTTGTGAAAGATGGAAAAATGAGAATGCAATTTGGAAATTTGTAATTTGAAGGGTTTTTAATTAATGCAATGTTTACTTAATTAAAGATCGTATTTCGAATATTTATAAAGTTCCTTCTCAAAACGTCCTTGTAAGGGAAGCTTTGTGAACTATGAGAACGCAATGTGGAAATTTTGAATTTGAAGGGTTTTTCTTTAATGTGATGTTAAACACACCAGAATCATATTTTGAATATTAATAAAGTTCCTTCTCAAAGCTGACTTTTAAACGGAGCTTTGTAAAAATTTCAAAAAATATGAGAACGCAATGTGAAAATTCGTTAATTGAACCAGAATCATATTTCGAATATTAATAAAGTTCCTTTACAATGCTTCTTCGCGAAAAAAAATTAAAATCAAAATATAATGCATGTCGTACCTCGATTTTCATGATTTTTCCATGCTTGTAATTCATGTACGATATTCTATCGCCATTCGTCGTTGTTTTCAATTCCGTCCAGTCGTTGGATGTGAGTAACTTGTAAGAATGATCTATGATGTCGTTGGCTTTGGTCTTGTACTCCTCGATCTGCAAAAAGAAACAACAACATAAAAATCAACAATCAAATTTCAAAATTATCAATAATCATTCGTTATCTTAAAAATAAAAATTCGACGACTTACAGAAGTGTCTTCGTTAGTATTAACGGTATTATTCAGGGACCAATCGTTCTCTATACGATCACGAGCAAATTCAATTGCACCGAATAAAAAATTTCGAAGGAAATGCACGTCCTGCGTTAACAGAGCGCTCGTTACTGACATCGGCAACATTTTTTATCTTTATTGATTACGAAAAAAAAAATTAAAAAATATATATCGATGGTTTATGAGAGAAAAACGATTGTCAAAATTTCCAAGAATTTATGGGATTAATTGACAAGAAATATTTAAATATAAATATGATTTAATTGAAAATATTGATTCGATCGATGTGTGGATATTTTTCTTCCTTCTTTTCAAAATTTATTTCGGTCGTAATAGCGTTAAATCGCGTCGTGTTGTAAAAAAAAAAAACGTGGTTTCGCAACGACGGACTAAAACCAAATGAGGAATCGATGGATTACAACGGTTTATATGAATGACCAAGGTTAGGAAAAAAAATATATCTATATCAATACTGGATAATGAGAAATCGCGCCTGATTTGTATCGCTCGGTCTACTTTTCGTTTCCTTCTGATTGTAGGACTTCCCCCGTTTTCACAATGAATCCCCGATAAAAAAAATCTCTCGTACTTTGAACTTTTGCAAAATATTTTTTGTGCCAAAAATTCTTAACAAAAAAATTTTTTTTTTCAGTCCAATGACGCTCGATAAAAAACGACCATGAACAATGTTTGCAAAATTGACTCAATTCGAAAAACTCGAACCAGCTTAAAGTCAACGAGGAACAATGTTGAATGTGGAAATAGTCTGTGAAACCCTGCAAATTGGAATTTGCACACTGCTTCCTCATCTTTATCCATAGTTCACATAGCTTCCTTCAACACAGAGTAGCGATCAAATTTGGCTTCCTCATAAAGGAAGCTTTGTTAACTATTGAAAAATATTAGTAATCGATGTGCAAATTCGATCGACTTTCCCCAAATTTGATAGCGAATAACATTGATAGCTATAATGGCTCTGCACAAAATTTCATTGCAATATCTAAAAAAATTCAAAAGTTATAGCGTTTCCGCTTCTTTTATAAAAATTAAAAATTTGATAAAAATTTAATCATTCGATCGATTTTCGCCAAATTTAATAACGAACATCCTCGATAGCTATATTAGCTCTGTGTAAAGTCTCAGTGCAATATCTTAAAAATTGCACATGTCAGTTTACGCTATTTTTCAAAAAATTAAAAATTTCACAAAATTTTAATCCCTCGATGGATTTTTGCCAAATTTAATAGCGAAAAACTTCGATAGCTATATCAGCTCTTTGCAAAGTTTCAGTACAATATCTTAAAAATTGCACAGGTTAGAGCGTTTAGGCTATTTTTCAAAAAATTCAAAATTTCATAAAATTTCAATCCCTCGATGGATTTTCGCCAAATTCAATACCAAAAAACCTTAATAGCTATACTTATTCTGTACAAAGTTTGAGTGCAATATCTTGAAAATTGCAGAGGTTAGAGCGTTTACGCCCTTCTTGCAAAAACGAAAAAAGTCAATAAAATCGGGACACCCGTTATAATTGAAACAAAATTTTTTTCATAATGAAGAGCAATTCGTGCTTGACAAGTGTGTCAAATTTTAGCTCGATATCTCGAAGCGTTTTCGAGTTATTGATTATTTACATCTGAAACTCAGTAGACACACACACACACATCCATCCGGACATTTTTTCTAAATATGATTTCTCGATGTTTTAGGACATTTTGAACATATTGGCATAAAAATCGCGAAAAAAAAAATTTTTCACGAAAACAAAGCTTCCTTTATGAGGTAGCAAAAACCGTGCGATTTTTTTTTTAATTTCATGAATTGCTGCTTTGCTGTTTTGAATTTGAATAATTATAAATAATAATTCTTCAGAATTTTTATCATTTCATCGATTTTTTTCAAATTTAACAACGGACATCCCTGATTCTCATATTCAGTGTCAGAAAGTTTTCAGTATAATATTTTCAACGCTAATAAAATTAAACGGTGCGTCGTATTTTTATTAAAAAGTTCAAATATTTCATAAAATAAATTAATGTTTCAAAATATTTTGTATTTGTTTTTTGAAATATTTCACACAGAACAATCCTGGTAATTAAATTATCCTTCGTTCGATTTTAGAACAATTTCGATGCAATATATCAAAAATAGCTCAAGTTTGTACTGTAGAATTTTTCAAATTTCAGCAATATAAAATTTTTCAGAGTTTCAAAATTATCGCTTTCATCGGTAGTTCAAAATTCAAGGCTATACAAACATTAGCCATTAAGTTGACTGATTGAAAAATTTGCTTGCAATATATTAAAAATTGCACGGGCCCCGATTTTTGAAAAACGCAAAATTTAGTTGACAAAACTAATAATTTAAATTAAAATCTTTTTCGAAACAATATTCTATTTTAAATGCAAAGAAAATTAATCATGATTTTTCTCGTCTAAATATCGAATATCGTTCTCGATTTTCTCCCAGAGCCCAATTTTCTCAATCGATTAGATAACAGAAAACGTTAATTGCAAATTGAAGAAAAATCCGAGTCAGCGATCGATATTTCGACCGGATGACGATATCACATTTCGCTGATCTACATCGATTACGCTATTAATTTTTATCAATCACGTAATAGAGATCATTAAGGTACTAATGTACTTTAGAAGGACAAAAAAAAGCAAATCTTTAATTTTTTGTTATCAGCTTCTTTATCAGATATGGCTAAAAAACTGTTCATACAACATTGTTTCATCCTTGGAAGTACAAACAAATATTTTTATTTTTTTATTTTGATTCTTTGAATAATTTATAGAAGGCGCCAAAGTCGAGTTTTCGAAAATGTCTTGTCCGATTGCCGACAGATAACCTCAAGATTGGCAAGTCTGAAACAAAAAAATAGAAAAGCATTTCAAAGAGGAAGGTTTCTTACACAACAATTTACCACCGTTTATAAAAAATCGATTTAAAAAAAATGTCGGATATTTGAAATAAATTGTTAAAAATTGAATGGTTCATTTTCATTTCAAACATGCGCCATTTTTTTTAAAAGTCGATTTTTCATTAACGCTGGTAAATTGTTGTGTAAGAAACCTTCCTCTTCAAAATGCTTTTTTATTTTTTTCTTTCACACTTGACAATCCTGAGGTTAACTGTCGGCCATGGGAAAAGACATTTTCGACTTTGGCGCCTTCTATAAATTATTCAAATTATCAAAATAATGAATAATATTTTTTTTTACACTTTCGAAGGATGAAACAATGTTGTAAAAACAGTTTTATCGCAACATCTGATAAATGAGCTGAGAGTAAAAAATCTTCAACATTTTCTTTTTTTTCTCTTCCAAAGTAGACTTGTACCTTAAATAAATTCAGTGAAAATTTGAATATTTTAAAATATTTTAAATTTCATTTCAATCATACTCTTGAAAATTTTCATAGTCGGGAACGATGAAGAGACATGGCTTTTTTTGCCGAATTATCGAGGATCAACATGAAGCATCTAGACGCAAATTATTATTATTATTATTATTATTATTATTATTATTATTATTATTATCATTATTATTATTATTGTTGTTGTTGTTGTTGTTGTTGTGAAATTTTATTGTACGAGTGCGCAAAGTGGCACTTTGCGCACGGAGTGCAATAAAAAAAATTTGCACATCGCTTCCTCAGTATTTTTTCGTATTTACAAATCCTCCTCTATGAGGAAATATTAGCAAATTTTAGTAAATGTTAGCTGTCACAGTTTTGGCTTCCTCATAGAGGAAGCTTTGTAAATACGGAAAAATACTCTGGAAACGATGTGCGAATTTCCAATTTGCAAGTTTTTTTTTTACTACCTCTGGTGATCGGAGTAATAAAACGGCAGCTTTGTATCGTACAATTTTCGATCAAGCTTTTTTTTGAAAATTTCAAAATTGCAAAAAATTTGCACGGTTCGAGCGATTTTTGCAAAATTGAATACCAAGTAACTTTTTCCATTAAACTACCATTATAGAAATTTTGAGCCTGATACAACGAAATATGTGCAAGCTATAGCGATCATGCGCTTTCCCAAAAAATTAAAAATTTTATAAATCACGAACCCCTTGAGCAATTTTCGCGAAAGTCAATACCAACAATATTTTTCACTCAAACTATCGGTATAATTTTTTTTAAACCTGATATCGCAAAATTTGCGGACGCTAGAGCGATCGAGCTTTTTCTTTGAAAATTTCAACATCGCATAAAATTTGCAGGGCTCAAGCGATTTTTGCAAAATTGAATACCAAGTGACTTCTTTCATTGAACCACCATTATAAAAATTTTGAGCGTGGTATCACGAAGTATGTGCAAGCTGGAGCGATCACGCGCTTTTTGCAAAAAATTCAAAATTTTATAAATCACGAACCCCTTGAACGATTTTCGCGAAATTCAATGGCAATAATCTTTAACACTCAAACTATCTGTATAATATTTTTTGACTCGATATCGCAAAATTTGCGAACGCCGGAGCAACCACGCCCTTTTTTTGAAAATTTAAAAGTCGCATAAAATTCGCACACGTCAATGAATTTTTGCAAAATTCATAAAAAAACAAAGGGGCTGTGGAGCTCAGCTTATGTGCAAAATTTTGGCTCGCTACTCCAATGGGGTCTTGAGATATAGATGTTCGAATTTTTCGAGGCAGCGACACACACATACATACATACATACATACATACATACATACATACATGCATACATACATACATACATACATACATACATACATACATACATGCATGCATACATACATACATACATACATACATACATGCATGCATGCATGCATACATACATACATACATACATACATCCGGACATTTTTTTTACATGTGATTTCTGGATGTTTTAGGACATTTTGAACATACTGACATGAAAATCTCGAAAAAAAAAATTTCACGAAAACAAAGCTTCCTCTATGAGGAAGCAAAAAATCGTTCAAATTATAGAAATACGTGATTTTCCGTACAAGGTAAACACACGACAAAGCGGTTTGAATTTCTTGCTTCAATCAACGTTCATTCCAGCCCACCTGTGCTGTGAACGGTTATTCAGCAAATAATAACAACAACAACAACAATAACAATAATAATGATAATAATAATATCCCTGTTCATCATCTATGACGAAAGGTGATTCAACGGTCTACTCTTGCCTTAATCATTTCTGTCAAAGTCAAACGCTTTCATTGTATTCGTTTTAATTTATTTTCATTCGAAATTGAGTTTATCAAAAAAATCCCATTTCGATTGCCTGATAATCTCTTCGAGGAATATCTTCGAGATTCAAGAAACGTTAAATGAAAACGAAAAGGAAAATTGGTTTGGAGAATTGTCTCTAAAATTGCACTTGAGAGATATAATTAACATAACAATTATAATTATTATATTAATTATAATAACAATTATAATTATTGTAATAATTATAATAAGAGAATACTGAACGTATTAAAAATTAGTTATTTAAGAAAAAAAAATCTGTGGAATCGTGACAATTATTTGAATGCGAAAAATCATAAAAATCTGAGGCATTTTTTGAGAAATAGATTCTTTATCATAAGTTCATTCCGATAAAAATAAGCGAGTTATCAAATGGTTTTATTTTAATCCTGGAAATCGGCCAGATTTTATTACTGATAATATCGTTTTGCCACCTTGTAGAAAACACTTTCAAAGCACTTCAGTGGGTCTGAAAAGTTCGAAAATGAATCTTTCATATGAGGCATTCCACACCGATTCGACCTGGGTCTGACCCTTCACCTCTCCGATTTTGTCCGCGATTTTTTATGGTTTTGTGGTACCTCTGAAAAGCACTCAGGATTTTTTCAGATTTTTTTTCGAGCAATTCGATTTAACTATGGTTAAATTTTTTTTTTCGAAAAAGCTTGTTACAGACGGAAGGAAACTCCTGCCTACTTTTGCTCGATGCTTGAAATTTTCCATATAAAAAACTGCATTTTAATGATTTTTTTCACATTTTTAATTTTGCGCTAATATGTTTCCAAAATTAGAATTTTATAAACAAATGACTTTTAACCCAAATTTAAAAATCTGAAAAAAATCACAAAAATGCCGTTTCTTATATAGAAAATTTCTAGCGTTGAGCAAAAGTAGGCAGGGGTTTCCTTCCGTCTAAAAAAACCTTTATCGAAAAAAAAAATAAACCACAGTTAAGGCAAATCGCTCCAAAAAAATATGAAAAAAATCCTGAGTCAAATCAGTGTGGAATGCCTCATATGTATTTCGGAGATAAAAATAAGACCGTTGTGATTCGAATCTAGTGAGATAGACCGAGCTGAAAATTTGTAGACTCCATTTTTTTTTATATTTACAATTGTAACTAATTTTACAAATTTGATCGAGCATATTTATTTTTCCCTGAATATTTTTTAAAAGCAAAATTTGAGCGAACTTCGAGATCCCTGGATGATTTTTTTTATATGAGGAGACTGTGAAGAATATTTGCCATTGAAAATCAATCAAGGCATTTAAATAGGACAAAATATTGAATTTTTTCAAAAATCTATTCTAAGAGCAGAACACGCGCTGTTTCGAAATACCGTTTTTGATAGTCTCAAAAATCTTTCGAGACCGAACTACTCGAGTGATTCTTCTCAAATTTGATTCCAATCATCCCGATAGTAATCTGCAAAAGAATTCTGTAAAAGAAGATGACTAGAAAGATTTTAAAAACGGATCAAGTGCGAGTGAAATCCACGTGCCAAGATCCACTCGCAATATTGAAGATAACGAAAAAGTAGAAATGTCGGGAACTCCGTTCTATTTTTTCCTATAATATATAAACAATTGTCTATACGTCTGAATTATTTTAGAATTTTCGTTCTGCAAAATTCAGAGATAAGGAAGAGAAAGTGGCATTTTTTCGATTAATTCCAAGTCAGAATTAAAAAACTATGTGATTTAAATTTAAAAATAATAACAGTTTCCAAATGTGTAAACAAAACCCTCAGATTTGATACCCCGCTTGACCTGGTTATGTGACATTTAAATTTTGACCCTTTTTTGTGTAAGAAAAATAAAATTTGAAATTATTTTACCCGACCACTCCATTCTATTCCATCTACATGCGGACAAATTAATTTTACATAGTTGCCGAAATTATAATGTAAAAATAATGCATTATTTATTTTAGAAATAATGAAAATTCTATGATAGAAACATTAAGCATTGTTTTTGTAATGAAATATGTGAAATGAAATATGTAATGGATAATGCTAAACGCTGCCATTGTCCATTATTACAGTAATGGGTAATTCAAAGTAGGAACAAATTTTCATTACTATAGTAATGAATTGTACAAAATCGAAGAATAATGCATTACTTCGAGTAATGCATTACATTGAGCAATGCATTACTTTTAGTAATGCATTACTTTGAGTAATGCATTACATTGAGCAATGCATTACTTTGAGCAATTCATTACTTTGAGTAACACATTACATCGAGCAGTGCATTACTTCAAATAACGCATTACATCTATAAATAATGTATTACTTTGAGCAATGGTTTAAAGGAATAAAAATAATTTCTGTATGTAGAGAGCATTGTCAATGAAATCTTCCTTTTCGAATGATTTTTTATAATCATAATGCGTAAGAATGATACATCTCAGACCGTGTGTGTTATTCCCTCAAATTTTTTACAGAGTAATTCGTTTGTTTGGATTTCCCTCTATGGAAATTCGTTTGTTTCGATTCCTAATTTTTTACTTCGAAAATATAATTCGGTACTTTGTTTCGTTTTTTTTATTTCTTAGATCAGATTTGAACCTGCAGCATCTTTTTCTTTTTTATCTTTGACCGGAAATTGTCAAGAGAATAATAATTCCTGTTCATATACGATTGTTTACTTTTTTTAACTCTCGAATAATTTCATGTATTTTTTTTTTATTTGTGAATCAACCAAGAGAAAAAATCATCTTCCACTTGTGCATTTTTTTATTTGTCAGATCAAAGGGAAATGCGCAGCATATATGTATTCAATTCTCTTTCGACTCAAATTTTCAATTCTAATTTCAAATTTCCAAACGGGCATTATTAGTTCCGTTGACATTCCGATTTTACATTTTTGGGTTTTTTTACTTTAAAAAATTTCATAAACCCATACCATCGAGTCCCTGAACCGGTTTCATCGATCCATATTTTCCACTTTCGTAAATAAAAGGAAGATTTTGTGGCATTGTCCTATTGGACTACGAATGCATAAAATATTTTTGTTCCGAATGATGCATTATTCAAAATATTCAGTATTATAGTAATGAAAAATGAACGCTACTTTACAATATCTATTACTTTAATAATGGATAATGGAACATTTTTGCATTACTCATTATTTCAGTTATGAGTAATGTAACTCTTTCCACATTATCCATTACTTCGGCAACGGATAATGTAATGCTTTTCCAAGTTCTCATTAATAACGTAATGCATTATGTTTCATTTTTACAATACCTTATACATTTGTACATTTGTACCAATACTAATATAATGCTTAATGGTCTGACATTTGCATTATTAACTAAAAAAATAATGCAATATTTTTTTATCACTTTATTCATTGAATGAATAATGTATAATGGAAGTCAAGCCCCATTATTAAGTGAAAAAAAAATCATTAGTGAAATCGATAATGCATTATTAAAATAATGCATTTTTTGTAACTCTGTCTACAAGTATGCCAAATTTCAACCGGATCCTCACAATAGGCGTTCCTTTATTACCTTTTAGGTTCGCAGCCCTAAGAATTAACCAACAGAAATTTTAAACTTGAACGGTTTGAAATTGTTAGATTCGAGAAAAACAAAATTCGCGAAATTTTCAATTATTTGAAATAGTCTATTTTCAATTATTAGCGTTGAAATCTCGAAAATAAAATCACGAAAAGTTCTTTGGAGGAATGTAAATTTAAAAAAAAGAAACAAAAACTTCACCATTTTTGGGGTCAGCCTGGCCATGACTGGCAATTCGCTGATAGATTCCTCGATGCTGCCAGCACTGATGCCAATTTCATTGGGCTCACTCTCATGATCCGAATGATTGGGCGAGTCCATCGGGGTGAAAAAATTGCCGGGATTTTCCACCCGACCCAATGGATCGTCGAGTAAATGTCGTATCAACGGTGCTCTCTCGGGATCCATCGAACCAGCTGTAAAAAAATAATTGATTCAATTCATTTCTATTTTCTGATTTTTTGAATTTCAATTTTTTCAATTCTCTCGTTCGAATATTTCATTATTCATCTTCTCGTCGAAATTTGAAAAAAAATTAGGAGTTTATGCCTCTATTTCCAATTAATCGAGAAGAATAATAAAAATCCATAAAGATTTTTTGAAATTTATTTATTTCGAAAAACTTGAATCAATTTAAATTCAATGAGAAACAATTTTGATCTCTGTGAGATAAAATCTTAGTATTTTTTTTTTAAATGAATTTAAACGATTAACATTTTTTCCAAAAATTTTAATCCAATTTTAATACTCGGATCGATTCTTGTCAAATTTAATACCGACAAACTCTAATGACTGAAATGATTGTCTGAAAAGTTTCCGTAGAATATATCAAAAATTGTACAAGTTAGAGCGTTAATTTGCTGCTTTGAAAATAAATTCAAAAAAATTTATTAGGATTTTGAAAGTTTTATCGATTTTCTTTATCATACATCCTTTCAACAAACATCCTTCCCTCTGATGATAATTGAAAAAATTGGGATTTGCACATTGCTTCCTCATCTTTATCCATAGTTCACATAGCTTCCTTTAACACACAGTAGCGATCAAATTTGGCTTCCTCATAAAGGAAGCTTTGTTAACCATTGAAAAATATTAGTAATCAATGTGCAAATTCGATCGATTTTCCCCAAATTTGATAGCGAATAACATTGATAGCTATACTGGCTCTTCACAAAATTTCATTGCAATATCTAAAAAATTGCACAAGTCAGAGCGTTTACGCTATTTTTCAAAAAATTAAAAATTTCATAAAGTTTTAATCCCTCGATGGATTTTTGCCAAATTTAATAGCGAACAACCTCGATAGCTATATCAGCTCTGAGCTAAGTTTCAGTACAATATCTTAAAAATTGCACAAGTTAGAGCGTTTAGGCTATTTTTCAAAAAATTCAAAATTTCATAAAATTTTAATCCCTCGATGGATTTTCGACAAATTCAATAGCAAACAACCTTAATAGCTATACTTATTCTGTACAAAGTTTGAGTGCAATATCTTGAAAATTGCAGAGGTTAGAGCGTTTGCGCCATTCTTGCAAAAACGAAAAACGTCGATAAAATCTGAACACCCGTTATAATTAAAACAATTTTTTTTTCATAATGAAGAGCAATTCGTGCTTGACAAGGGTGCTAAATTTTAGCTTGATATCTCGAAGCGTTTTCGAGTTATAAATTATTTACATCTGAAACTCAGGATACACCCACACACACACACACACACACACATATTCATCCGGACATTTTTTCTAAATATGATTTCTCGATGTTTTAGGACATTTTGAACATATTGGCATAAAAATCGTGAAAAAATGTTTTTTCACGAAAACAAAGCTTCCTTTATGAGGGAGCAAAATTGATTAATACGTGAACAATAAAAAATTTTGCATCCTTTTCTCTATGAATCATACTTATTCTTACCTAGGATCCAATCTCTGGCAGCTGACTCTTGCGGTATTACTCGAAAATCGAAAAACCACGCTTCTCCCCACGACAGAACGAAAGACGTTATAATGAAAAATCCTTGAAATGCCGGCTCGCTATTTTTCGACCACTGGAATTTTTTTATCCAAATTAATTTTTGACATTTGGCATAAATTCGATATATAGGGGTCATTCCATGTCAAATCGACCACTTGTAAACCCGACCCCTTTCCATTTGATTGAAAAATTTCGTTCCTTTTCTACTCAATTAAAGACATTTTTAAGATAATTTTCAAATTTTTTTACCCAACCCTAAAAAAGTTATGAATTTTTCAAAAAAAAGGCTTTTGTTTTTTCAATTAGCTATAACTTCAAAAAATTGACTAATCGGGACGTTTTTTGCTCAAAATTTTTGTCTTTAGATGTACTTTCCTAAAAAAAATACAAACAAATTTTAAGATATTAAAATCTATGAATTTTTTCACTTTTTCGAGAAAAATCATCGTTTTCTCGGAAATGCCATTTTTAAAAAAATTTTTTTTTTTTACTCAAAAAATACTTTGATCAATTCCAGAAAGAATGCCGCCCTAACTGGAGTGGGCCGAATTTTTCTTCTTTTTTTATCGATTAGAAAAAAAATTTCAGCTGGGTTTATTTTACAAAACAACACTCTGTAATTTTTTTAAGGATTTATAAAGGACCTCAGAGTTTGAAAAATTGAGAAGAAAATAAAATCAAAAGTGGTAATCATCGAACTTTTTTTTTTCAATCAAAGAAGAAATATAGAAAGCTAAGACGAGGTAAAATTGAAAAATATTGGATTCCAGATGATATTCAATGGATGTCTTTTTCAAATGGGCCCAAATGACAATTTTTTATTCATTCTTTTTGTTCTTGGATGTAGTTTTTGAAAAAAATACAAAAAAAGTATTTATAGATGTCTTTATTTTTTCTTTCACTTTTTTGGAAAAAAAAAATCGAGGATTAGCACTTTCGATATTATTTTCTTCTCAATTTTTCAAACTCTGAGGTCCTTTATAAATCCTCAAAAAAATTCCATAGTGTTGTTTTGTGAAATAAGCCCAGCTGGAATTTTTTTTTTTCTAATCGATAAAAAAAATAGAAGGAAAATTCGGCCCAATCCAGTTAGGGCGGCATTGTTTCTGAAATTGATCGAAGTATTTTTTGAATTAAAAAAAAAATCAAAAATGGCATCTTCGAGAAAACGATGATTTTTCTCGAAAGAGTGAAAAATTTCATAGATTTTAATATTTTGAAATTTGTTTGTATTTTTTTCAGAACGTACATCTAAAGACAAAAATTTAAAAAAAAACCGTCCAGATTAGTCAATTTTTGAAGAAGTTATAGCTATTTTAAAAAACAAAAGGCTTTTTTTTGAAAAATTCATAACTTTTTTAGGGTTTGGTAAAAAAATTTGAAAATTTTCTGAAAAATGTCTTCAATTGAGTAGAAAAGGAACAAAAATTTTCAACCAAATCGAAGAGGGTCGGGTTCAAAAGTGGTCGATTCGACATGGAATGCCCCATAGGGATAATGATTATGACAATGTCAAAAATACTCACATCGAAAAATGATACTTTGGCAATGAGAAAGGCACACGTCGAGGCAGTAGAGACCTGGGAACAAAAAAAATCGAGTTTCAATGATGAATAATAATAATCATAATAATGAGGATAATAATATGAGGATTAAATAAGACAAAGAACAAAAATATTTCTCACTGCAATGATAAGTCGATGATTAAGATGCAATATAGCGTAAAATAGTATCAGCACTGTAAATCTGCAAGCGGCGGCCATCTGAAATCATGAAAAAAAAAATTTTTCATTACCGTGACATCAATATTTATTCGACACACTCTCGCGATAAAAAATTGAACGATTTTTAAACAACTTTGTTCATCTGTTGAAAAAAATGTCATTGCGAATTTTGAAGAGTATTTGTAACAAAAAAAAACTATCAAATTCCGAACAAAAGGAAAACTGAAGGGAAAAAAAACAATTGATTCGATAGATCTATAAATTGAAATTTGTACAAATTAAACTTACGACAATGTCAAAAAGTGAAGTTGCAAGCTGATAATGGACTACCTGATCCTCAAAAGCAGTCTTGATGCTCTCGCCTGCAATCTGAAAGTGAAAAAATAAACATTTTTCATTAATAATTTACTCTCTCACTTCGCAATGAAGGATACTTTGTGCTTCCGAAAAAAATGTCTGAATCTTTGAAAGTTTTCCGAAAAAAAATTAAAATCAAGAAAATATATGAGGCATTCCAGCTGTAACCGAGCGGAAATTACCTCGACATTTTTTTTTCGTGTCGCCGATTTTTTTTTAGTCACTTTTCGACAAAAAAAAACATACGTATTTCTCAAAAAAAATTATTTTTTATCCTCTTCCGTTTTAACACCTTTCGAAGTACAATTTTTTTATTTCGACAAGAGTGTATCCTCCGATTTTTTTCAAATAAATTGAGAAAAAAGTACATTAAAAACCGCATCCTTCGATCGCTATCCCATCATGGAGAAATCATTTTTCGATTTTTTCTGTGTGTATGAAACTTTGAAAAATGTGCTTTTAATGTATACATAAATGTGTACAATATTTATGTACACATAAATATTGTAACTGTATTAATAAATAATAGCATCCACAATGTTACCTCTGTAACATAACCTTTTTTACGAATAAAAACACATTTTTCAGTTTCATACACACAGCAAAAATCGAAAAATGATTTCTCCATGATGGGATAGCGATCAAAAGATGCGGTTTTAAATGTACTTTCTTGTCAATTTATTAGAAAAAAAACGGAGGATAGACTCTTGTCGAAAAAAAAATTGTACTTTGAAAGGTGTTAAGGCGAGGCTAAATACCGACATTATTTCTGAAGTCCTATATTATCGACTTAAAATCGCTGTCCAAACTTTTTCCAATACCGGTGGATGAATATCAATTAAATTTATGAATGAATGATGAATGAATTGCAAAATGCAAACGCGAGACATAAATCAACGTTTTCGTTAATTGCCACTTACTTGTTAGACAGTTCGGATAGAATCTGATGAGAATAATATTTAATTTCATGAGAATCCCACACGGCGCTGCCCTCTTTCGGATTTTTGTGAACTTGATTTCGCCATTTTGTTTTTCGATAATACACTAAATTTATCAACATTTATCTCCTGATTTGGATTCCAAACTTACGTCGCGGTTTTTTCATAAAATAATGTCGAAGACGTATCGATATTCGTACTTTAGTGTTCGTCATGGAGCCCCACTCTTGGTTTGAGCCGAAATGCAGTAGAAACATTATAATTTGATATTTTCAATTACAGATTCCTGATGATAATCGGATCTGTAATTTTTTTTTTTTTGTATTTCGAAAAAATTTTAGTGGGGCTCCATTCGTGCCATAATTCTGATGATACTGTCAAAATTTTATTGATGTCCATCCATTCGTGCCAGAGCAAGTTTGGAATCCATTTTCGAGGTGCAAATGTCGGTATTTTGCCTCCCCTTAAGAGGAGGCTAAAGGCAACAGGAAAAGGATGATAGGGGTCGTGTGAGAGCGAGAGAGAGGTCCGAATGTCGCCTTTAGCCTCCTCTTAAGCCTATGTAGCCTCCTCTTAAGGGCAGGCTAAAGACCCTCTCTCTCGCTCTCACACGACCCCTATCATCCTTTCTCTCTCGCACTCGCACGAAAAATGTCGGTATTTAGCCTCCTCTTAAGAGGAGGCTAAAGGCGACATCCGGCCGTGTGAGAGCGAGAGAGAGGGTCTTTAGCCTGCCCTTAAGAGGAGGCTACATAGGCGACATTCGGACCTCTCTCTCGCTCTCACACGACCCCTATCATCCTTTCTCTCTCGCACTCGCACAAAAAATGTCGGTATTTCGTGCGAGTGCGAGTACGAGAGAGAAAGGATGATAGGAGTCGTGTGAGAGCGAGGGAGAGGTCCGAATGTCGCCTTTAGCCTCCTCTTAAAACGGAAGAGGATGTAAAATATTTTTTTTTGAGAAATACGTATGTTTTTTTGTCGCAAAGTACAGTGGAACCTCAGATAACTCAATTCGTCGGGACCGGAAACCTCGCATAATTCAAATTTCCCCTTTATTCTCCCACTCATATTCTTAAAAGCTCATGCGTACTGTTTTTTACCTACCAGCGAAGTTTTCCTCACATTATTAATACGTTTTAGGAACATCATTACTCAGTCAAATTCATATTTTCCCGAGAATTCATATTTTCGCGAGAAAATTTGACAGGTTGAGGTTATGTTACCCTGTGTAACACACAGTCAAGGTTTGAAGTGGGGAGAAACGGCGATAGGGGAATTTGAGAAATCCGAGGTTGTTGCCATGGTAACGAGTTGAGAAATGCGAGGTTTTGAGTTATGCGGGGTTGAGTTATCTGAGGTTCTACTGTAACTGAAAAAAAATCAGCGACATGAAAAAAAAAATGTCGAGGTAATGGCCGCTCAGTTATAGCTGGAATGCCTCATGTGGTGAATCAATTCGTTTTAAGTTTTTTTTTTCACACTCTAGATACTCACCATCGTGCAAATGAGCCAGACCAAAGTTGTGAAGAAGAAATCGAACGTAACAAAGAGACAAAAGAATCTTCGTACGTTTGAGATTTTTCCATCGGATCGCGCTCCGGCGATTATATCCTCGCTGGGCATCTCATTGGAAATTCGATTGATGCTACTGATGCTGCTAATGCTCTGCTGCGCATAAAAGCTTCTCTGCGATTGCAACGAACCACTGAGCATGGTTTCGGCCGCGATAGCGGCCCTTCGATGTCGGTGATCCTCCGCCATCATCCTGATGGCCTGTTGTTATCTCTGCGTAACAAAAAAATACAAAAATGTAAAATTCTGTAACAAAAGCGCACGGAGATCATTTTTGGCTTCCTCTTAGATGAAGCTCTGTTCAGTGGATAATAAAAAGTGTGCAAATTTAAATTTTGCACATTGCTTTATCACCTTTCCACATGTACTTGAAGTTTCGAACGTTCGGTTCATAGAAAAATCAACAAATTTATTTGTTTAACAGAAAATTAGAAGAACTGTGCAAATACTTGATAAATATTCATTTTTTTAATTGGAAGATGTTTGAAGAATTATTTGTAAAATGTTAAAGGGCCTTAAAACTGTCCATTGAAAGAATAAGTTATTTGATTTTCCAATCATTCAAACGTTTGGAACTTTAAGTCCATCTTTCCCCATAGTTTATCAAACTTTCTTTATGATTAAATAGTGAGCTTAATCTTGGAAGCAGTGTTGTAAATAATGCATTATTTTTAGAATGCATTACTGTATTCATTACAGCGTTGTAAAAATAGTAATGTAAAAGTAATGCATTACCCATTACTTCAAACAATGTGTATTGGACAAGTTTTCCATTACAAATTAAAAAAAAATGTGTAATGTATGGATGTTCCATTACAAATGAAAATAGTAATGTGTAATAGACACGTGTTCCATCACAAATAAAAAAAAGTAATGTGTAATGGATGCATGTGCCATTACAAATAAAAAAAAGTAATGTGTAATAGATGCGTGTTCCATTACAAATAAAAAAAAGTAATGTGTAATGTATGCATGTTCCATTACAAATAAAAAAAGTAATGTGTATGGATGCATGTCCCATTACAAATACAAAAAATTAATGTGTGATGGATGCTTGTGCCATTACAAATAAAAAAGTAATGTGTTATGTATGCACGCTCCATTACAAATTACAATTTAAAAAAAAAGTAATTTGCAGTGGAGAATATTCCATTACAAATAGAAAAATTGCCGTGCTCGTATTAAAAACTTGCACGCTGCTATCTCATTATTTTATTTCGCTCACTAAAAGTTCATCCACAATTATCACAAATGATCCATAAATTTAAAAAAAGAACATGCACATTATTTAGGAATTCAATAAAGCGACAAATTGTGTATCAGTAACTTGTAATTTTTATTAGATTGCTTATAATTATGGGTAACAGCGTGTAAGAGCAAGTTCAATATAACGTTGGATCATTTTTAGGGTTGAGTACATTTTTGTGCTTCATATTTAACGATGAACTGTCTGTTTTTTTGTTTCTATTTTTTCACTTAATGGATCATTTGTGATAATTGTAGATGAACTTTTAATGAGCGAAATAAAATAATAAAATAATAAAATAAATCAATAAAATAATTGTTTCTATTTGTAATGGTATATTCTCCACTGCAAATTACTTTTTTTTAAATGGTAATTTGTAATGAAACGTGCATACATTACACATTACTTTTTTATTTGTAATGGGACATGCATCCATTACACATTACTTTTTTTATTTGTAATGGGACATGCATCCATTACACATTACTTTTTTTATTTGTAATGGGACATGCATCCATTACACATTACTTTTTTATTTGTAATAGTACACGTATCCATTTCACATTATGGAGTGTAATGGGTAATAAATACAGTAATGCATTATAAAAGTAATGCATTACTTACAACTCTGATTCATTACCCATTACACTGCATAATATGGAATGGACAAGTGTACCATTACAAAATACAAAAGTAATGTGTAATGAATGTGTGTTCCATTACAAATAAATAAAGTAATGCATAATGGATGAGTGCTCAATTACAAATTACGATTGAAAAAAAAAAGTAATTGGTCACGGAGAATATTCCATTACAAATTAGATTTTGCTCAAAGGTCCGTCTATTAATTTTCCAATGAAAATAATTAGTGTGTATCAAGTTTTTGTTAACTTTACTATCGTAGTGGTAAATGTATGAACAGTTATTTTTTGGAGTAATTTTTACTTCATTGTTGTAAAAATTACAATACAAGAATGGAGTAAAAATTACTCCAAACAATCACTGTTCATACATTTACCACTACGATAGTAGAGGTAACAAAAACTGGATACACACGAATTATTTTCATTTAAAAATTAATAGATTTGCCTTTGAGCAAAATAGTACCTGTTCCAAATTGTCGTAAAAACACACCAATTTATAATAGAATATTTTCCACTACACACGCATCCATTACACATTACAATTTTTATTTGTAATGCAACATTCATTTGTTACACGTTACTTTTTTAATTTGTAACGGAAAACTTATCCAATACACATTGTATAAAGTAATGAGTAATGCATTACTTGTACATAGTTTTGTACTTGAGAAAAAAAAAAAAAAAAATTTTCTCCGAAACGGATCTAGAAAACTGCTTCATTCTCAATTACAACATATTCAGGTATACGAATTCAATATTTTCAGGTCGATTTTCTTATATTCACCGCAACAAAGCTTTGTAAAAAATAAAAGACATGCCATTTGTTAAATTATTAATTTAGCAAACAAAAAGGTAAACAAAGCTGATGAAGTGAAAAATAAAGTAAAAAATCAATTCGAATTGTCGAATTGATTTTCTATTTCGAATTGATACGTCGCGTTACAGCTGCCATAAGGGCGTATCACCTCTTTTACGCCCTTATGGCATCCAGGAGCCATAAGGGCGTATCGAATTTTTTTTTTCAGGAATCGACGTAATTATGACCGAAACGTATAGAACCGATGAAAAAAAAATTTTCCCAATTTTTTTTTTTTTTATACGCCCTTATGGCTTTCCGAGTTGGTGTCGAAAGCCATAAGGGCGTATCGAATTTTTTTTTTTCAGCAATCGACGTAACTATGACCGAAAAGTATAGAACCGATGAAAAAAAAATTTCCCCAATTTCCCAAACGGGATTTTGAAGCGTGAACGATTACGAAGAGAATGAGCTCATGCTCAAGCCGCAATTCTATCTAGAAAATAAATTGCAGCCATTTTAGTGAACCGATTGAATTTTGGCCAAAATGCAAAAAAAAAAATTATTTTTGTTTTTCGGGCCTCATATCGATGTATTTTGGCCCCCTAAACACGAATCTATCAATAGTTTTTTCAAAAAATCAAAATTTTCATTAATTTCGAAAAAAAACTGTTTTGCTCAATTTTGGGCCTATTTTCAAAAACCTGAAAATAGCGAAATTTCAAGTGCTCATAACTTCACTTTGGTTCAACCGATTTCAAAATTTGTTTTTCGTACGCAAAGCTTGTGACCAAACTTAGAGAATGCCGTTAAGTTCATCCCGATAACTAATTTTTTGTAGAAATGAGAGCAGTTTGAAAATCGCCGAAAAAAATGGAAAGGGGTATACCTTAAAAAATTTACAAAAATCTATTGTTGAACTTTAAAAATCTGCCAAAAATCGAAAAACGGTCGTAATGGAATGAACCAAACGGGATTTTGAAGCGTGAACGATTACGAAGAGAATGAGCTCATGCTCAAGCCGCAATTCTATCTAGAAAATAAATTGCAGCCATTTTAGTGAACCGATTGAATTTTGGCCAAAATGCAAAAAAAAAAAATTATTTTTGTTTTTCGGGCCTCATATCGATGTATTTTGGCCCCCTAAACACGAATCTATCAATAGTTTTTTCAATAAATCAAAATTTTCATCAATTTCGATAAAAAACTGTTTTGCTCAATTTTAGGCCTATTTTCAAAAACCTGAAAATAGCGAAATTTCAAGTGCTCATAACTTCACTTTGGTTCAACCGATTTCAAAATTTGTTTTTCGTACGCAAAGCTTGTGACCAAACTTAGAGAATGCCGTTAAGTTCATCCCGATAACTAATTTTTTGTAGAAATGAGAGCAGTTTGAAAATCGCCGAAAAAAATGGAAAGGGGTAAAAAATTTACAAAAATCTATTGTTGAACTTTAAAAATCTGCCAAAAATCGAAAAACGGTCGTAATGGAATGAACCAAACGGGATTTTGAAGCGTGAACGATTACGAAGAGAATGAGCTCATGCTCAAGCCGCAATTCTATCTAGAAAATAAATTGCAGCCATTTTAGTGAACCGATTGAATTTTGGCCAAAATGCAAAAAAAAAAAAAAAATTATTTTTGTTTTTCGGGCCTCATATCGATGTATTTTTGCCCCCTAAACACGAATCTATCAATAGTTTTTTCAAAAAATCAAAATTTTCATTAATTTCGATAAAAAACTGTTTTGCTCAATTTTGGGCCTATTTTCAAAAACCTGAAAATAGCGAAATTTCAAGTCAACGTAATTATGACCGAAACGTATAGAACCGATGAAAAAAAAATTTTCCCAACTTTTTTTTTCTTTTTATACGCCCTTATGGCTTTCCGAGTTGGTGTCGAAAGCCATAAGGGCGTATCGAATTTTTTTTTTCAGCAATCGACGTAATTATGACCGAAAAGTATAGAACCGATGAAAAAAAAAAATTGGGAAAATTTTTTTTTGAAAAAACTATTGATAGATTCGTGTTTAGGGGGCAAAAATACATTGATATGAAGCCCGAAAAACAAAAATAATTTTTTTTTTAAGTATAGAACCGATGAAAAAAAAATTTTCCCAATTTTTTTTTTTCATCGGTTCTATACTTTTCGGTCATAATTACGTCGATTCCTGAAAAAAAAAAATCGATCACGCCCTTATGGCTTTCGAGACCCACTCGGAAAGCCATAAGGGCGAATAAAAAAAAAAAAATTGGGAAATTTTTTTTTTCATCGGTTCTACACTCTTCGGTCATAATTACGTAGATTCCTGAAAAAAAAAATCGATATGCCCTTATGGCTTTCGAGACCCACTCGGAAAGCCATAAGGGCGTATCAAAAATTTAAAAAAATTGGGAAATTTTTTTTTCCATAGGTTCTATACTTTTCGGTCATAATTACGTCGATTCCTGAAAAAAAAAAATTTCGATACGCCCTTATGGCTTTCCAGTCCTACCTTTGGCTGGCATACGCCCTTATGGCAGCTGTAACGCGACGTGATAAGAAAACTGTGGGATAAATCAAGGTGTATATTTCAAGCCTTATTCCGCAGCTATCAGCTGATCGGATCTTTGATAATAATCATAGTACTGAAATCACGATACCGAGAAGTCATTTTATGCCAATGTAGAAACGATACATTATCGAATTTCTGTTTCTTTCCTTTACAATGTCACAGGAAACGTGAGCAAAAGGATACCTCTGATTAACACAACATATAAAGAGCATACATGCGTTTTATTGCGAATATATATACCAACACACATAAAAGTACAGGGAAGCTGATATCGGACCCAATATGAAAACAAAACAAAAAACTAACCCAAATATAAACAATGGCCCAGGAATGTTTTAGCCCCTCATTCGCATCAACATTATTCTCGATAAGGTCGTGAAATTGCGTATAATAATCTTCATTGAGAAGATGATATTAAGATTGCCAAGTAAAAAGAGGTAAAACCTAACCTCGAAAAAACGCGATTTGTTATTTTGGAAGGAACAAGCTCAGCAAAAATTGAAATAGTATCAAAAATTCCGGATAATGGAAATAAGATATCGTAAAATACTTGATATCAATCAAAGTGAAGCTTAATCTTCATTTTTTGCGGAATAATCGTTGAGCAAGAACAAGAGCGAGGAAAATTGCAAAGTTTTAGGGAAAATTAAAAAAGAACGATCGCTTACCCTGATAATAGGAGATTTTTTTTGCTTCTTTGGACGCATCAGCGTCGACGTCTATTGTCATTAATCGCTGGCATATTATTGTTTTGGCAGTTATTTCAATGTCATTCCCTCGTTTGACGGACGAACAATCGCGACAAAACACGTGCGAAAACAGCGAAGAGACAATTGAGTAACTTTGAACACTGCATTGAGTTCTCGTTCAATATTCTTCAATCACTTTGTCCACCGAAAAAAAAACAATTTTGTTCTTTTGTTTTTAGCGTAAAACGTGAATTTTTTGAAGCACGAGCGTGATATTCATCCGTCGCCGACACCCTCCACCATATTGCTGTTGGTTCCCAATTTCGCCGCCACTGGCGCTGCTTTCAACGAGAATTTGCCGCTCGCGACATCTGGCGGTTTCTCTACAGATTAGAAACTTTTTGAAAGGCGCGAACATTCAAATCGAAGAAATATTAATTTGATAAAAAATACGACGAAAATGTTATATTTCATTAAAAATATTTTACATACTAATTCGTAAAAATATACAAAAATTACAAGTGCCTTCGGATATTTTTGCGTCGATAATTTTCGGTTGAAAGTCTCAACTCCACAACGATGAATGAAAAATATTGTGGAAGATAAATCACAGAGTCGCATTTTTCGTTAATGGTAACTGGAATTTTTATGAAATTCATTTATCCTTTATGTACACTCACTATGTATTTTTTTAAAAATCACTTTTCTCCCGCTCGTTCACGGAAGAAGATATTCTTTACGCGTTCAAAGTAATCGTCCTTAGAGCGTCCTCGGGATTAATCTCCAAATATGCGGTCGTACCGACGTTGAAGGGAACGCCAATACCACCGTCGAGGACCAAACCAGCATCGTAACATTGCGACTGTACCGTCATTTTGGTACAAAAATCACGTGGCGCGATGCTTTTCGGCAAAGGCCATATGTCGTTTAGAATTATATCCCTTATCGCGTAACTCATTCTTTCGTCATCTGAAATCAATTCAATGATTATTATTAAATTTTTTATGATATGGGAATTTCAATTTTTGCTTTCTTCACTCACCGGCAGGAAATTGCAGCCTCTCGTTAAAATCCGTACATATTTTTTCCAGTTCCTGCTCGGTGTACGTTTTTTCGGGATTCGCAAGCCTCAATAAATCCTTGACCATTTGCGTAGTGAGACTATTTATCGCTCTGAACCACGAACTCGAGCCCGTTCCTGTGCTAATGCACAGACCGGAACTCTTAACTTTGTGAAACTTTGGTCCATCGTTTACTTTGATATTCAGTGAACTCGTTCGAGCCGACATTGATTCACCGATGAAGACCTTGAACGATGAAATAAAATCAATCAATCACAATAATGAAAATTTATGAAATATCAATTACAGATTCAGGCCCTAGGGGTCTGAGGATGGTGAATCTACCCCCGAAAGGTTTTTAAATGATACTTAGAGCATAAGTAGGTACTAAATAAAATAATAAGATCCTAAAAGTTTCAGATCCCTAACTCAATTAGTTATTGAGAAAAAGTGAAACATGTAAAAAGCAGAACAAAATTTTTTTCTCAGGATTGACCAAACCGATTGATCTAAATTTTTTATACGTTTTGGGGGCTGATAATAGCTTCGAGAAAAAAAAGAGCTATATAGCTCTATTAAATCTTTGAAAAAAATATTTTTTTCTTTTATTTTCAATTTTTAACCGTGATACAATTTTGGCACAATTATGAAACAATTTTTTTTTCAAACCTTCTATATTTCACAACACGATGCATTTTTAAAAATTAAAAAAAAACGGTACGCCATAGTAGAAAAAAATGAAAACTACTTTTTGGCTCAAATAATGAATTTATTTATATGTTTTGAGGTTTAATTTTTGGTATATTAACGCATATTTACATAATTTGTATTTATCAAAAATAATATTTCATATTCAAAATAACAAAAATTATTTTGCCACAGTCAATAATTAAACTAGGTAAATGTCAATAATCAATTTTATAGTAATTTTAACAAATATTTTTAGGCACAATATTTTAATATAAAACTCGATTATTTATATATTTTTTATAGACTTGAGACATAGAGATGATCGAAAAATATCGAATTGATGAAAGACAAGAACTTTTTTTATTCTGAACAAATGTGAACTTTCAAAAAAATTTAAGTTTAATTTTATTCATATATTGTTTTTTCTTAAAAATTAATAAACCCAACAGTTCACACTGATAAAATAATTTGTTAAAGATTGATAGATATACTGTAGAATACAATTATAACATAAAAAACAGTGTTTAATAAATAAATAATAAAAAGGCAACCAACTATCTCAAAATCAAAGATGTATTTTTCAAAAATATTTCGGAATCACATTTCATCTGTGAATGTACATATGGTCTTGGAACTATTGGTTGTTGCTTCCATGTTGCCTCGATTATTTATTATTTGTCACACATTGAAGAAGACAGTGACCAAGACTGATGAAATGTGATTCTGCAATATTTTTGAAAAATGTATGATTAAGGTATGTCTTGCTTTTTATTAGTTATTTATAAAAAACTTTTTTTTATGTTGTAATTGTATTTTACAGTATATCTGCGCAGTTTTTAATCAATTCTTTTATTAGTGTGAACTGTTAGGTTTATTAATTTTTAAGAAAAAACAATAAATGAATAAAATTAAACTTAAACTTTTCGAAAGTTTACATTTGTTCAGAAAAAAAAAGTTCTTGTCTTTCATCAATTCGATAATTTTCGGTTATCTCTATGTCTCAAGTCTATAAAAAATATATAAATAATCGAGTTTTATAATAAAATGTTTTTCCTAAAAATATTTGTTAAAATTACTATAAAATTGATTATTGATATTTACCTGGTTTAATTCTTGACTGTGGCAACAAAAATTTTGTTGTTATTTTGAATATGAAATATTATTTTTAATAAATACAAATTATGTAAATATGCGTTAAAATACCAAAAATTAAACCTCAAAACATATAAATAAATTCATTATTTGAGCCAAAAAGTGGTTTCAATTTTTTTCTACTATGGCGTATCGTTTTTTAAAGTTTTAAAAATTCATAGTGTTATAGTGAAATATTGAAGATTTGAAAAAAAAATTGTTTCATAATTGTGCCAAAATTGTATCACGGTTAAAAATTGAAAGTGAAACAAAAATATTTTTTTTTCGAAGTTTTTTTAGAGCTATTCAGCTCTTAATTTTTTTTCTCGGAGCTATTATTAGCCCCCAAAACATATAAAAAATTTAGATCAATCGGTTTGGTTTCGGGGGCAGAATCACCATGCTTATACCCCTAGGACCTTTAGGTGGGAATAACAAAAAAATATTAATAAAAACGCGAACTCACTTCGTTTAGTGCCAACCACGGTAATCTCCTTTCTTCTCGAACGTGCGACGATAAGCACGCATCGTCTTTATCGTTGGCGGGGAAACTGGAAGAAAAAATGTGCTTTTTTTAAATTCCGTGATACCGAAAATTGTACATTGATTTCACACGATAGAGCTTCAGTTTTGGTTTGACACTTGGGTCATTCCATATCAAATCGACCAAGAGTCGGAATCGACCCCTTTCAATTTCGATGAAATTTGGTCAGAAATCCCTTTGTTTTTAATAAAACGAAGGATATCGCAGAAAAAAAAATTGAAAAACTTTTTTTCGAAAGTTACGCAAAATTCAAAATTTTACCATTTTTTAAATCTTTCAAGTTTATTTTTTAAATACGAAAAAATCGTTCTAGGTTCGTCTCGAAGAGTGTACTTGTGGCTACGAAAAAAAAATATGACGAAAAAATATCTTGAAAAATCATGAATTTGGAGAATTTTGAATTTTCAAAAATCGTAAAAATCGAAGTTTAGTATTAAATTTTTTGTTCAATTATTTTATATAATTCTTTGTACTGATCTTGAAAATCCTGAAACTTTCAGAGAGGTATTTTTTGTTTTTTAAAAAATATGGATAAAAAATCCTGAAATTTTCAGAAAGGTATTTTTTGTTTTTTAAAAAATTTTAATTTTTGGATTTTTAAAAATCGTGCACCGACAAAAAAATGTTTGAATGAACAAAATCTGCAGTTAGACCAAATAAATATCTAGTTGAACGTATTTGACTGCAGATTTTGTTCATTCAAACATCTTTTTTTCTCAGTGTGTAAATCGACGATCAACATCAAATTTTTTGTTAAATTTTGTTTATATAATACCTTGTACTGATCTTAAAAGATACTGAAATTTTCAGGATGGTGTTTTTTTGTTTCAAAAATATACATTTTTGAACTTTGATAAAAAAAAAAATTGTTTACCTCTCAGTCAAGTAAAGTAGAGCAATCATGTAGTTTCGTTATTTTGAGCAGTAAAAAAAAGTAAAAGTAACAGTAAAAGTATTTTGGTAAAAAAAAATTTTTGGTTACTAAAATTCAAAAATTTACATTTGTTAAACAAAAAAACACGATCCCAAAAATTTCAGAATCTTTTAAGATCAATACAAGGTATTATATTAAAAAAATTGAACGAAAAATTTAATTCTGAACTTGGATTTTAACGATTTTTGAAAATTCAAATTCTCCAAATTCATCATTTTTCAAAAAAAAAATTCGGAATATTTTTTTTTTCGTAGCCCCAAGTATACTCTTTTAGACGAATTCAGAATGAACTTTCATAACGATAATAGTTTTCGAGATATTTCAGAAATAAACTTGAAAGATTTGAAAAATTGTGAAATTTTGAATTTTGCATAACGTTCGAAAAAAAATTTTTTTTATTTTTTCCTTTGGTAGAACTTTGTTTTATTAAACATGAAAACTTCTGACCGAATTTCAACGAAATTGAAAGGGGTCGATCCAACTCTTGGTCGATTTGACATGGAATTACCCACTCCAAACTTGAAAAGCTACTTTCTCATAGATTTCCCAAAGCGTTAATTATTGTGCGCTAATCCTGCGACAATTACCCGTGTATATAGCTGTCGTCCATTGCAGAATCTTTGTCGGTGTAATAAGGCCTGTAACTCTCGCGTCCGAGTATCCGTCCTTTTTCGTGCATGTGAAACGGAGCGTTCCAAATTCCAGCGCCACGTAAAATAACGCGAATTCGACTTCTCATAAGATAACCGAAATTTCCCGTTTTAAGCATATCAAAGATCTTTGGAATGTCGTTAGTGTAATCCGGCGAGAGCAGAAGATAGCCCTCCGAGGTCTCGGGATCCGAATTTATGCCCAATATCGGTTTGGTATTGTCATAAATGAGATTAGCCCCGAGTAAAAATGTTCCATCACCGCCAACTGCCAAAATCATGTCTGCCCAGTCGAAACTCGCCTGATCGATGCTCATTCTAGATGAAAAATACAATTTACACCGAATAAGCGCAAAATAAGTGCCAGAACATATTCGGTGTAACGCAGGTAACTATTTTTTTTTCATCGCGGTCTTACTTTGATTCGTCAGAATGCAAAAATATTCCTCTGCGACTCTTTGCTCACCTATTCGTGAGCTTGTACTCGATTTTCAATCGCCGCAGAGTCTCCGCAGCTTTTTTAACCACAGCTTCGTTCTTCCTGTGACTATCGAGCATCGCTTTGCAGTCCGAGCCTCTCTCAACAAGCGTCGCTGCAATCTGTTCTTCGCTGAGTTTTGGCTCTCTGAGCCTCTCAAAGTCGTATCGCGAAACTTTTGCCAATACCAAAACTCTCCTTGGCACAAAGCTCGATTCTCGTCTGCGCATCATGACCATTCCTTTTAGGATTACCGAGGAAGACTGCAAGAGTCCCAGCGTGCCTAAATAAAGTACAAAGTAAAAAAAATATACCAGAGTTGCGAATAATGCATTATTTTGATAATGCATTAAATTAATAATGAATAATGCAAGAAACGTAACATTATTGATTACAACAGTAATGGATAATGCTAAACGCTGCCATTGTCCATTATTACGGTAATGGGTAATTCAAAGTAGAAACAAATTTTCATTACTATAGTAATGAATGGTACAAAACCGAAGAATAATGCATTACTTGTGAGTAATGCATTACATTGAGCAATGCATTACTTTTAGTAATGCATTATATTGAGCGATGCATTACTTTTAGTAATGCATTACATTGAGCAATTCAATACTTTGAATAACACATTACATCGAGCAGTGCATTACTTCAAATAACGCATTACATCTATAAATAATGTATTACTTTGAGTAATGGTTTAAAGGAATAAAAATAATTTCTGTATGCAGAGAGCAATATGTCAATGAAATCTTCCTTTTCGTATGATTTTTTATAATCATAATGCGTAAGAATGATACATCTCAGACTGTACGTGTTATTCCCTCAAATTTTTTACAGGGTAATTCGTTTGTTTAGATTTCCCTCTATGGAAATTCGTTTCTTTAGATTCCTAATTTTTTACTTCGAAAATATAATTCGGTACTTTGTTTTGTTTTTTTTTATTCGTTAGATCAGATTTGAACCTACAGCACCTTTTACTTTTTTATCTTTGACCAGAAATTGTCAAGAGAATAATAATTCCTGTTCAAATACGATTGTTCATTTTTTTTTACTCTCGAATAGTTTCATGTATTTTTTTTTATTTGTGAATCAACCAAAAGAAAAAATCATTTTCCACTTGTCAATTTTTTTTTATTTGTCAGATAAAAGGGAGATGCGCAGCATATATGTATTCAATTCTCTTTCGACTCAAATTTTCAATTCCAATTTCAAATTTCAAAACGGGGATTATTAGTTCCGTTGACATTTCGATGTTTACATTTTTGGATTATTTTACTTTAAAAAATTTCATAAATTTCATAAAAGGCAGATTTTGTCGCATTGTCCTATTGGACTACGAATGCATAAAATATTTGTATTCCGAATAATGCATTATTCAAAATATTCAGTATTATAGTAATGAAAAATTAATGCTACTCTGCACCATCTATTACTTTAATAATGGATAGGGGAACATTTTTGCATTACTCATTATTTCAGTAATGAATAATGTATCCCTTTCGACATTATCCATTATTTCAGCAATGGATAATGTAATGCTTTTCCAAGTATGAACTCATTAATAACGTAATGCATAATGTTTCATTTTTTCATTTTCCAGTACTAATGTAATGCTTAATCTGACATTTGTGGTATTAACTAAAAATATAATGCAATATTTTTTTGATCACATTATTCATTGAATGAATAATGTATAATGGAAGTTAAATCTCATTATTGAAGGAAAAAATAATCATTAATGAAAATGATAATGCATTATTAAAATAATGCATTTTTTGCAACTCTGCCCATTACACTGCATAATGTGAAATAAACAAATGTACCATTACAAAATACAAGAGTAATGCGTTATGAATGCATGTTTCATTACAAATAAAAAAAGCAATGTGTAATGGATACATGTACCATTACAAAATAAAAAAAGTAATGAGTGCTCCATTACAAATGACGATTGCAAAAAAAGTAATTGGTAGTGGGGAATATTCCATTACAAATAAGTCTCTTTCTACGAAAATTTGGAGCAGGTACTATTTTGCACAAAGGTCAGTCGATAAATTTTGCAATGAAAATAATTTGTGTATATCAAGTTTTTGTTAACACTACTATCACAGTGGTAAATGTATGAACAGTGATTTTTTGGAATAATTTTTACTCCATTCTTGTAAAAATTACAATTCAAGAAGGGAGTTAAAATTACACCAAACAATCACTGTTCAAACATTAACCACTACCGTAGTAAAGTTAACAAAAACTTGATACACACAAATTATTTTCATTGAAAAATTAATAGACTTACCTTTGAGCAAAATAGTACCTGCTCCAAATTATCGTAGAAATGCACTAATTTGTAATGGAATATTCTCCACTACAAATTACTTTTGTTTCAATTGTAATTTGTAATGGAGCACTCATTCATTACACGTTTTTTTTTTTTTGTAATGGCACATGCAACCATTACACATTACTTTTATTATTTGTAATGGAACATGCATACATTACACATGGCTTTTTTTATTTGTAATGGAACACACATCCATTACACATTACTATTTCCATTCGTAATGGAACATTATTCGTTACTCGTTACTTTTGTAATTTGTAACGGAGAACTTATCCGATACACATTGTTTAAAGTAATGGGTAATGCATTACGTTTACATTACCATATTCACAACTCTGAGTCAAA
This sequence comes from Alloplasta piceator, assembly GCA_946863875.1. NCBI lineage: Eukaryota > Metazoa > Arthropoda > Insecta > Hymenoptera > Ichneumonidae > Alloplasta > Alloplasta piceator. The sequence goes on along the minus strand of OX333081.1, from coordinate 10,134,134 downwards.
TAGATAAGAACAAGTGCAAATAAATGTATTTGATTTGTGATTGATAATATTAGTTGTTAATCTGAAAATAAGAAAATCAATGGTGGATCATTACAAAATCCTGTAATTATGTTTTCTATAATTCTACATCAAGGATATTCATCGATTTAGAAATTATCGATTAATGTTTAACAATTTTTGTTCATATCATTATTATTATTCATCGTAAATTTGCATCAGTGACAATAAATAATCGTATCATTTGTTTACAGCGTTTATCAAAAAGAGATAAAAGATTACGATGATTCTTATCACTGCAAACTCGTAATAATCAATAATGCGATCATGCAAATATATTCATTTTGTCAATATACAAATTATCAGCGTAATTGTTGGGCACATAAGAATTCGTGTAAAATAGTAAATGGGAAATACGGAATGTAGAGACTTTGAATTTTTTTGGCGAAATATTATCATTATTGGAGTAACGTTCGAAAAAAAATAAAAGAAGAACAATGAATTGTCATTCATGCTCCACGTAACCTCAAATTTGTGCGACGACAAAAAGTTTATATTCTTTTTTGTTTACATACGAAATGCCTCTCTTCTGATACTGTTGAGAACAGTCATGGCACTGTCCGACCGTTTTCCTCAGCGTATTTACATTAGTCCAATTTCTTCTGACTTTTCTTCTTTTATTTAAAACAATCCGATCGACGATGACCATAAAAAACGCAGCTTTACCGCCGCTGGATGCTGGAAATCACACGAATGAGCATTGCGCATGCGCATTGCGCAACGCACACGACAGCTTTATCTATCTTCGCGTTTATGATAAACTCCCTATCTGAGATAATAATTAAATTAACAAACAATTGCCAAAACTTTTGAGAGAATTCGAAACTTGCTTAATTAAGAAATAAGCTACTATAATTAGAAAAATTTCCGGCGGCATCTACATGAATGTTTTAATCGACAAATAATTGAAGAAAAAAATACAACATTTTGTCATATATTAATAATTTATGGAATTATATGACCAAATTATGTAGCTTTAATTATTTTATTAAATACATATTTGACATACTTTCCAATATATTTTAACACACGGAGTTTCCAAAAAATAATTTAAAACATACAAAAATCGGGCGTTAATATATGGGGCGTTCCATCCCAAATCGGACAGTTTGAAAAACTTTTTGTTTTTATTTCCTCAAATTTTTTATATTTTTTAGTACCCATCAAAAGACCCTTCCTGTTAAATTTTGCGATTTTTTAAATTATCCGTACACAAGATACTAAATTTTAAAAAAACTGCTCTTTTTTCGGTCTTTGGTCATAACTTCTTTAATAATGGTCCAAATTAAGTGTTTTTTTAAATCAAAATTATTGTTTTTTTATGGTCTTTTCAGAAAAAAATACAAAAAAAATATTCCACGTGTTTTTGAATAAATTTTTTTAGTTTTAAACTTTGAATCGTGTTTTAAAAAGTGGGTGCATATTTTGATTTTCTGAAAATGTTTCATTTTAAACTTCTATCTATTCAACAACTTTTGAGACCAGTCCGGTTGTGAGCCCTCCATAATTACTATTTTTTTTTTAGTTTTGAAAAAAAAAATTAAAAAAATTTAATATCTTGTGAACGGGTGATTAAAAAAATCTGAAAATTTAACAAGAAGGGTCTTTTGAGGGGTACCAAAAAATGTAAAAAAAATTGAGGAAAAAAGTTTTTCAAACTGTCCGATTTGGGATAGAACGCCCCATATATACCTTCATAGCTGAATTAATTTCTGAATTTCGTTTTCGTTTTTTTCATTTTTGTGACAAGCATTAGTATCCTACTTTCAAGAGATTTCATATTCAAGTTAAAAATAAAAAATGGCAAAATCAAAGTATCTTAAAAGCAAAAGAGACTTGATTGATGGGAAAAATTGCATCTGAAAGTTTTTTAAAAATGCTTAAAAAGTCCTAAATTTCGGATGCAAAATTTGATATTTTTAATTTTGTAATTAAAAAATGATGGCACTTGAATGAGCTTAAACTTTAATAAATTGAGATTAAAATTCGAATAAGCTTTTCTTCGCATCTTCAAATACTTACCGTCACAAAAATCTCCCCTCGAATAATGTATAATTTAATTATTGACTAACGCCGCAACACTAAATTTTACACTCAAATGCGTAATTTCTTCGTTATTGTTTTTTCTTCTGTTTACACGCTTCGCTTACACTTTATTGATTCATTTGCAATACATTAATTAAGTCTGTTTAAATAGCATTGTTTTTTTTTTTTTTTAAGGGCTCACCTACAGCAAGTCCCCGATTATACTATAGACAATCATCTTATCACTAAACTGAATCCTCACTTTTCTTCTTCCCTTTTTTTCCTCCGCATTTCTTCCTCTCTCTCTCTCGTTTTCTCTCTTGCTCTCGTGTCTTGTGAATGTGTCCCAATGTCAGTGTTCATTTTTTCTCGTTCAAATGTCCTTTGTTTTTATTTTCATAGCATTATCGATATTAATAATCGTTACCGTAATTCCTATTATCATTATTCTATAATATATATATATATATATATATATTTTATTAAATATATATACGTGTATTATCGTAAAATCGACGTTTAAAAACTAAAATTCGTATAAAAAGCGTCGTTATTCGTACTAACAATGTAACTGTACTATTTAAATAATTGAATCCTTAAAAAATTATTTATGTCTGTTGCTTGTTGGTTTCTTTTGCTTTTCGTCGATGATCATGAAGTGTCAATGTTTTTTTTTTCTCAAGTGTTTCAGTGTAAATGTCTAACAATTCGGCTATGACGTTTTAACGTATTACAGATACTTTGTGGACAAAAAAAAAATTTCAACTTTCGACGCAACGTATTCCGGTTACGACAAAGCTTAAAGGGGTGATGCATTTTTTTTTTTCAACAATTAAAAAATCCCGGGCGCACTCGCTCATACTTCCATACATGTTATCTACAGTTATAGTGAATACGGAAAATTGTGCTAAAATTCACATAGCTTATTCGCTCTCTTTCTCTCTCTCTCTTTCTCTTTTTGTCTCATTTGACACGGAATACGTTGCATCGACTTTTTTTTCCCACCTTAATTTCGTTATTTTCTCTTTATTTTTTTTTTTAATACGAGCACCCTGCAGACCACATTTTCGAGCATATTTGTCATTTTTTTCCCAAATTTTCCATTTTTTTGCAAATACTTTTTTCTTTAAATTTAATTTCCGTAATCTATGTACGAATGTTGTCGCAATAACTATTTTTTTTTCTTTTTTTAAATTACTACTTTAATCGCTTCTTAATCGTGCTTATCTTAATATGTATAATATTTTCATCATCGTCATTGATACCACAAATAATTTACATCGACTTGAAAAAAAAAAACACGCTTCTCTTTTTTTCATTAATATAGTAAAACTTTCTTGGGACGATTTGCAGACGGACGAGCAGAGGCAAAAACAAATATTTGTTCCATTCTCGAATTGATGATATAAGAAGAAAAAATTGTCCTCTCGAGATACGAATGAAAAATCATTTTTTCAATTTTCACTATTCATTTCATCGAATGTTCATCGTTGAAATGCGATTTTTCTTCTAATCATTATTGATTAATTTATTAAAATTATTATTCATCAATTACACAGAGCATCGCGATTTTCGAAATAAAAAAAAAAAACAATTTAAATTTTTTTCGCAGCACTTTACAATTTTACATTTCCCGCTTGCCGATTATAACAAAAAAATCATTAAAAATCACGGAAAATGTTGCGTGATCAATAAAATCGTGAGAAATGTTTGGAAAAAAAGAGAGAATCAAGAACTAACTTTTCTCTTTCACTATTATCAGTCCAAAAGTTTTGTCGAAGAAGAAAATCAACAAAATTCACTCGAATCCCGATTTTAAATCCGAAAAAACGAGACAAATGAAGATCCAATAACTCTCAAGAGGATTAAACTTACTTTCGAGTCACAACCGAGTATAACACACACACACACACAATGCAATAATCGTTGAAAAAGGTTTTTTTTCGAAAAAAAAGTCGCGTTGTGACAAGAGGACTTTTTTCGGAGGACGCGTCGGAATTTTTCAAGTCCACACATACGACGAACCATTTAAGAATGACGAGAGATTCTTCTATACAACGACGTTTATTAATTTATATTCATTATATATGCATTTTTTTCATTTTTAATTCTAATTAAAACGTACGTGTGGACTCCATATCGGGCTTTTTTGTCGATTCTTATCCTACGATTTCTTTTTCTCTAATGCCACGTTTTTCGATTCTTCCCTCGGAAAGATTGTAATTTTTTGTTAAATATTTATCCACGTATTTACAAATATATATATATTTATATATATGCCTATTAGGGTGGTTCTTATTTAGGGGTCGGACGATTTTTTTATCAGGCGCCCCCCGAATCGACTCCAAGAAAAACTATACCCTAATTTTTTCAGATTTTTATCTAGACTGTGACCCCACCTAAAAAAGGGTCGATTTCCCCATTTGAAATACACGTGTTTTGGCCATATGCTCGGCATATATTATATTCTGAGTGTAAAAATTTTTCAAAAAATCTGTAACGGCGAGATTTTAGTGTTCATCGATGCTATTATTTGAGGAAAAATTGACATTGTCATGTGGATCAATTTAGACGAATTGCATACCCTTTAATCTGATTGTTTTTAATTCAACAAAATATGGTATCTACAGCGTGTTAAGTAACTAGATGACCTGACTAGGTTCACCGTGTAGAGCGCGCAAAGACGAAAAATTAGCTTTTTTAAAAATTGTTATACGACAAAAATTGGCTTAGTTACTAACGTTTTAAGCTGACCAATGACGGCTAGAATCTACTGGTGAGCCACGTGGTGGGGGTAACGGTGGGCGTGGCGTAAAATCCCCCACCAGCGGCATTTTTCCTAGATTCTAGCCGACATTGGTCAACTTTAAAAACATTGATAACTCAGCCAATTTGTATCGTACAAAATTTAAAAAAAAAGCAAATTTTCTGTCTTGATGCGCTCTACGCGGCGAACCTAGTCAAGTTATCTAATTGCTTAACATCCTGTATATGTAAAAATGACGAATGTTTCATAATTTTCCTCTTCTCAAGGTCACACAGGATTGTAAGGTAGGACATTTTATACCAATTTTCAGTAATTCGACCTTGCCAATTTTCGTATGGGGCATTCCGTACCAAGTCGACCTGAGTGTGACGCTCGCCCTCGCTGATTTCGTTTACGATTTTTAATGTGATTCTTCAAACTCAAAATAACATTCAGAATTTTGTTCAGATTTTTAAAACCAAATATGAGTACGAAATGATTTTTTGAACAATTTTTTTCGAAAACCTCGAGGACCGTCATTTAAAAATCTGAAAAAATTCTCAAAAATCCGGTGTCAAAGATGAAAATTTTTGACCCTAAATTCATGATGTCCAGGATTTCCCTTCCACCTCAATTTTAGGTTTTTATGAAGAAAACGTAAAAAAAAAAGATCCACCGTGAAAAGTGGCTTGAATATTTTTTAACGCTAACCAATAATTTCCAAAAATAGTTGGTTAATTCTGCATCTTTACGTTTTCTTCATAAAAACCTAAAATTGAGGTGGAAGCGAAAGCCTGGACATCATGAATTTTGGGTCAAAAATCTTTATTTTTGACACCGGATTTTTGAGAATTTTTTCAGATTTTTAAATTACGGCCCTCGAGATTAAAAAAAAAAAATGTTTAAAAAATCATAACGTACTCAAATTTAATTTTTAAAAATCTGAAAAAATTCTGAACGCTATTTTCAGTTGGAAGAATCATATCAAAAATCGTAAACGAAATCAGCGAGGTCACATTCAGGTCGACTTGGTACGAAATGCCCCATACGAAAACTGGCAAGATCGAGTTACTAAAAATTGGTGTAAAATGTGCTACCTTACAATCTTGTGTGACCTCAAGAAAAGAAAAATTATGAAACATTCATCATTTTTACATATAGATACCATATATTTTGTTGAAATTAAAAAAAAATCAGATTAAAGGGTGTGCAATTCGTGTAGGTTGACCCGCATGACAATGTCAATTTTTCCTCAAATAGTAGCATCGATGAACATTAAAATCTCGCAGTTACAGATTTTTTGAAAAAATTTTACACTTAGAATAAAATATATGCTGAGCATTTGGCCAAAACACGTGTATTTCAAATGGGGAAATCGACCCTAATTTTGGGTGGGGTCAGAGTCTAGATAAAAATCTGAAAAAATTAGGGTATTGTTTTTGAATTATTTGGAGTCGATTTGGGGGGGGCGTCTGATAAAAAATTCGTCCGAGCCCTAAATAAGAACCACCCTAATACCTATGAGCTTGTCGACAGTTTTTTTCGGAAAATTCGACGATCTCAGCTCTTCGATTTCATATTTATACGATGCGTCCGTAATTTTTTATGTGTGTGTATGAATGTTGGTACGAGTGTACGTATGTGTGCTTCTTCTTCAGTTCAGTCGTTGTTTTCATACTTTTTCGCTCGTTGAACATTTTCTTTCGAGAAATTCATTTTTCGCTTCCCCTGATTTAAAATACTGACATGCAAATACGATTCTCGAAAAATCAATTTTTTTTATGTTCAATTTTCATTTTTTTCTTTGTTTTACGACAATCTCGGAAAAAAAATTGTTTTTCTCTCTCGATCGAGATTAAATTCCACGAGAATTATCCGATATTCAAGATTCGTTGGATCTCCTTTTTTATTCAAACGAGACTATTTTTGTCAATCCCGTTTGGAGATTTTTCTCTCAAAATGAAAAACATTTCACTTTTTCATTCATCGATCGTGTTTCCTAGAAATATTTAATTATGCAGAGTAATTATTTTTTTTTTCCAACGCATACTTTTAAGCCTATATAATACAATTGGCGAATTGAATTCTAACGTCGCTTTAGGCAGAAATTACTCGTTTTCTGTAAGTACAACGACCGTTTTTGTCGCAATTTCATTTCGATTTGTTTGATCGTTCTTACTTTATATATTTATCGTCACGAATTAAAAAAAAAAAAAATCGTTCACTATTGATAACAACGACCACTAGAACGCGGTCGAATCATTGGAAGTGTTCTTTTTTTTCGTGCTTTCCACTTCGCAGTTTTTACCATTCACTTTTTTTCGCGGCTGAGAATGAAGAAGGAAAAAACAGGGGGAAAATCTCAATTTTTCTTCAGATTTTCAATTTTTTTTCCTTCAGTAATAAAAATGCGCAAAACTGTTACACGTGTTGCGCGATCTCCCCGAGCCTCAGCTGTGCGTTGGCGGCGGCGGTGGTGGAGGAGCACCGGTCATCTCAGTCCATCGCATCTCGAAAAAGCTCCTCATACCATGTCCGGCTTTTCCGACCGGACTGTCGTCCTCGTTGAAAACCTCGCAGTTAATGAACATCTGTCTCACGTCAGCGCAAAATTCATCCCGTGACTTGTACCTGAATTAAACAAGCGTTTTTAATTTTACTTCTTCTGTTTATTTTCTCCAAATAAAAAATAAATAATAAATAGAAATATCTCGAAAAATAAAATTACGATCAGTGATCGGCGAAAACAATATTTTCGTCAATTTAAGGATGTTCAGTCCCAAATCGCAAATGATGAGAAAATTCTGAAAATTTGCTATGTTTTTGGATGAATTATTTAAGAGGTAAAATTTCACGACGATTAGGAAGCTCGTTAACGAACAATTAACATTAACAAATTAAATTAAATGTGGTCTTACGGAAATTGATATAACTTTGCGATAAGTTTTTTTTACCTCTCAATTTTTTAATATCTACACTATATTGAGAGCAGGGTTGCGAAATTTTTAATGAAAAAGGAATGCATTAACCATTACTTTTTTAATGCCTAATGAAATTAACATTTAATGGTTAATGGAAATAATTTTTATTAACCATTAACCATTAACCATTAAAATTTCCATGAACCATTAAATTTTAATGGTTAATGAAAATAATTTCCATTAATCATTATATTTTAATGGTTATTAAAAATAATTTCCATTAACCATTAATATTTAATGGTTAATGGTTAATGAAAATGCAAATGTATTAAAAAAAGTAATGCATTATTTGCAACCCTGATTGAAAGCAACGTAAACAAAACGAAGTTTATTGATAAATATATTTTTTATTTGTTTAAAAAATTGTTCTTAACAAAATGCTAATATTTTAATAACGAGCTCCCTAATAGTCGTGAAATTTTTACACGACCTCTTAAATACTTCATACAAAAACATACCAAATTTTCAGAGTTTTCTCATAATTTTTCATTTTAACCCTTAAGGGGGTTGAAGTAATGATGATAGAATTCTGATAATTTAATATGTTTTTACATTAAGTATTCAGTAGGTCGTGTAAAAATTTCACGACGATTAAGAAGCTATTTATTGAACAATTAACATTAAAAGATTTCATAGGGACTCAACATTCTTAATTACCGCTAATTACTCTGTGTTTGAAAATTTTATAATTGTTCCAATAAATATTACTCATTATTAAGGCACTCGGTAATTAGGCAGTAAGGTATTTCTAATATTCGAAAATTCGATTATTCATGTTCGATTATTATCCAATAAACCTATAACTTGTAATTCAGATCGAATAATTACTCAATAACCAAGTAATTAAAATTATGCGCTTATGAATTACTGATTTTTAAAAAAATTAGGTAATTGTTACTTCTAACTATTAATTATCCAAGTAATTGAATACTGAAGTACTCTATTTACTAATTTTTTATGAAATTAGTTAATTATTCTTTCCAATTATTAGGTATTCGAATAATTAGATCATTAATTCTTCTATGTACTGATTAAAAAAAAAATTAGTTAATTATTTTTTGCAACTTATCAATTATTCGATAATGCATATTTATGCTTGTAAATTTGTTTAGTGAAGTTAAGCAGGAACCTTGATAGCCAGTGTTGTACTATAAAAACTTTGTCGTCTGTAGCTTGGAATTAATTTGACATCAAGTTTACGGTAAGTTTTTGGTGAGCAACATTTGGATACAAGTTGATCGAAATTTACGGCCGGTAATTGAATACAAGTTGTAGGAAAACTTGTACACAAAATATACTCCAACTTTTGTACAAGTTCACTCCAATAACATCTACAATTATTTGTAGTCAAGTTGTACTTGAATTGTGAAGGAATTTATAATTAATTAGTAATTTATATATCTAAATTATTAATTATTCAAATAATTGGTAATTGAAATAGTTCAATTACTAATAACTTGAATAATTAGTAATTTAGATACATACATTACTAATTATTCAAATAATCAATAATTGACATAATTCAATTATAAATTATTCTGATAATTGGTAATTAAAATAATTCAATTACTAATTAATTTAATGATAAGTATTTTAAAGAACACGATTACTAATTTTTCTAATAATTAATAATTCAAAGAATACACATATTCAATATCCAAATACTTCGTAGTATTGGTCTTTAGATTACTGATTATCGAAATACCTAAAAAAATAATGAATGATAATATTAATTTTGTAAATAACGATTAATTAAAAATCTAACTTTTTTTTTCTGCCGATCTCTGATCATGATGATGATTCATAACTTGCGACAATTGAAGAATAATCAATTGTCCAACTTTATATCGAAAAATTAGATTAAGTGGAGTTGAACGAATTGTAATTAATAATAATGAAAAAGTAGTTTATCTATTTAAAATTTGATTTTCAATGAATTTCAATTGTTTGAAAATTTATTTAATTTCTTATTAACATAAATGACTCTTCCAATTGACGTAGAAAATAAATGAAACTGAAATTAAAATAAAAACCCTGCAAATTGAAATTTGCACATTGCTTCCTCATCTTTATCCATAGTTCACACAGCTTCCTTTATCACAAAGCAGGGTTGCAAATAATGCTTTACTTTTTTTTAATGCATTTGCATTTTCATTAACCATTAACATTTAATGGTTAATGGAAATTATTTTTATTAACCATTAACCATTAAATGTTAATGGTTAATGAAACTGCAATTGTAATTGCAAAAAAAAGTAATGCATTATTTGCAACGCTGCCCATTACAATGTAGTGTGTAATAGAAAAAATTCCCATTACCCATTGCAATGTAATGTGTAATGGATAAAACTTTGATTGCAATTTTGGGAATGGAAAAATATGGATGAATAAATCATTGCAGTTTTGCATTACATTTTATTGACTCAGGACTTAGATTTTTAGAATTATAATATAGATGCTTTTTAGAATTTAAGGTGAAAATCTAAGTCCTAAGTCGATAAAATGTAATTCAAAATTGCAATAATTTATTCATCTATATTTTTTCAATTTCACAATTGCAATCAAAGTTTTGTCCATAACACATTACATTGTAATGGGTAATGGAAATTTTTTCTATTACACACTACATTATAATGGGCAAGATTGCAAATAATGCATTACTTTTTTTAATGCAATTGCATTTTCATTAACCATTAACATTTAATGGTTAATGGAAATAATTTTAATGGTTAATAAATTAAATTAAATTTAATGGTTAATGGATATTAATTTCATTAGCCATTAAAAAAGTAATGGTTTGTGCATTACTTTTTCATTAAAAATTTCGCAACCCTGTCACAAAGTATGGTCATCAAATTTGACTTCCTCATAAAGAAAGCTTTGTTAACTATCGAAAAACATGAGTAACCAATATGCAAATTTTCCAAATTCTTTCAACTTTCTTTCTTGCCAAATTTGATTTTTGCCAAATTTAATAGCGAACAACCTTGATGACTATTTTGAATGTGTACAAAATTCCAGTACAATATTTCGCAAATAACCGAAGTTAGAGTAAGCTATTTTTCAAAAAAACCAAAGTTTGATCAAATTTTAATCATTCGATCGATTTTCGCCAAATTTAATGACGAACATCCTCGATATAGCTATATCAGCTCTGTGCAAAGTTTCAGTGCAATATCTTCAAAATTGCACAAGTCAGAGCGTTTACGCTATTTTTGAAAAAATTAAAAATTTCATAAAATTTTAATCCCTCGATGGATTTTCGCCAAATTCTATAGCGAACAATCTTGACAGCTATACCAGTTCCTTACAAAGTTTCACTGCGATATCTTGAAAATTGTGCAAGAGCATTTACGCTATTTTTCGAAAAATTCAAAATTTGATAAAAATTTAATCTTTCTATCGATTTTTGTCAAATTCAATACCAAACAACCTTAATAGCTATACCAATTCTGTACAAAGTCTGAGTGCAATATCTTGAAAATTGCAGAAGTTAGCGCGTTTACGCCATTGGTGCAAAAACGAAAAAAGTCGATAAAATCTGCACACGCGTTAGAATTGAGACAAAAAATTTTCATAATGAAGGGCAATTCGTGCTTGACAAGTGTGCCAAATTTCAACTCGATATCTCAAAGCGTTCTTGAGTTATTAATTATTTAAATCCGAAACTCAGGATACACACACACATCCATCCTGACATTTTTTCTAAATATCATTTCTCGATGTTTTGGTTCATTTTGAAGACATTGGTATAAAAATCTCGAAAAAAAAAATTTTTCCCTTAAACAAAGCTTTCTTTATGAGGAAGCAAAATGAATGAATTTCACAAAATCCAAGTTATTTTTGCCAAGCTCGAATTTATTCATAACTTCAGCTCAACATGGCAAACATCATCAAATGGCTCGAGGCATTTCGAAAAAATGACACGAAAATCGCAAAACAAGAGTGTTTTCGAAGAGAACGCGAAAGAATTATTTCGCGTTCATCACTGCCATGAAATATTGGAACGAGGGACGAAAACGAAGCTTTTTTTTTTTTTAAATTTAACGGACTTACACATTGTCCTGGAGCCTCTTCTTGATCGTGCTCAGATCCATCGGCGTTTTAATGACTTTCTTGTAGGTCGGAAATTGTTTGGTATTAACTGGCAGTAAAAAGGGCCAAGACTCGTCCTGTTGTTCGAGTTGTTCTAGCAGAAGCTTGCACGGGGCGAGTTCGCGCTGTTGTTTTTTCGTCAAATTTCGATTGGTGGCGCCAGTATTGGTTGAACTTCCGGTCGAATTTCCAGTAGCACCGGAAGCGTTACCACCTGCCGTTGCACCTCCGCTTCCGCTCGTACTTCCACCGCTTCCTTGACCGACCCCGCTTCCCCCACCCCCTCCAACAGACCCACCTCCAACCACAGCTGCTGCGAGGCTGACGCCACTTCCTCCTGCTGCTGCTGCTGCTGCTGCTGCTGCTGCTGCTCCTGGTGCTGCTGCTGCTGTTCCTGTTCCACTTCCGGAACCGGCCACGACGACAGCACTTCCGGTACTTCCGGCAACAGCGACGATACTCGCGCCGGTCGGTTCCTTCCTCGGCGATGCCGTCGGCGTTGGCGGCTCCGACGAACTGACGTCCTCAACGTGAGTGTTCGATGCTGATGACGGCGTTGGACTATGACGCAAAACAGATATCATTATGGTTTTTCTATATTTTCTTCTCTCGCGAAAATACCTGCTCACTCTGATATAATGGCACATTGAGCAGAAATATTCGGCTCAATTATCGATTCTGTTTATTGAGTTTTTGTTTTCTATAACCGTTTGACCGGAAGTACACTACCGGCAAAAAGTTTCCGAACTTCAAAAAAGGTCTGGAACGTTTTTTTTTGCAATTTTGCTGGAAGTCAACGTAGACCAGAGATGGGCACCAATCGATTACTTTCGTAATCGATTACGTCCTATTACGGATTACAAATGTAATCCGTAATCCGATTATTCGGATTACAGATTGCAAATGTAATCCGTAATCCAATTATTCGGATTACACATTACAAATGTAATCCATAATCCAATTATTCGGATTACAGGTTACAAATGTAATCCGTAATCCAATTATTCGGATTACAGATTGCAAATGTAATCCGTAATCCAATTATTCGGATTACACATTACAAATGTAATCCATAAACCAATTATTCGGATTACAGGTTATAAATGTAATCCGCAATCCTATTATTCGGATTACAGATTATAAATGTAATCCGTAATCCAATAAGTCGGATTACAGATTACAAATGTAATCCGTAATCCAATTATTCGGATTACACATTACAAATGTAATCCATAATCCAATTATTCGGATTACAGGTTACAAATGTAATCCGTAATCCAATTATTCGGATTACAGATTACAAATGTAATCCGTAATCCAATTATTCGCATTACAGATTGCAAATGTAATCCGTAATCCAATTATTCGGATTACAGATTACAAATGTAATCCATAATCCAATTATTCGGATTACAGGTTACAAATGTAATCCGTAATCCAATTATTCGGATTACAGATTATGAATGTAATCCGTAATCCAATTATTCGGATTACACATTACAAATGTAATCCATAATCCAATTATTCGGATTACAGGTTACAAATGTAATCCGTAATCCAATTATTCGGATTACAGATTACAAATGTAATCCGTAATCTAATTATTCGCATTACAGATTGCAAATGTAATCCGTAATCCAATTATTCGGATTACAGATTACAAATGTAATCCATAATCCAATTATTCGGATTACAGGTTACAAATGTAATCCGTAATCCAATTATTCGGATTACAGATTATGAATGTAATCCGTAATCCAATAAGTCGGATTACAAATTACAAATGTAATCCGTAATCCACACTGAGAGAAAAAATTACTAGGACCAAAAAATCGTTTATTTCATTATTTGCCAGAAAATATTTGTTTGGTTCAAGTACATATTTTTTTGGTTCTAGTAATATTTTTTTGGTTCTATAAAACCATTTTTGGTTCTCTAGAATCAAAACAATATTTTTTTTTGTTCCAGAAATATTGACTTGAACCAAACAAAAATTTTCTGGCAAATAATGAAATAAACGAATTTTTGGTCCTAGTAATTTTTTCTCTCAGTGCAATTATTCGGATCACAGATTACAAATGTAATCCGTAATCCAATAAGTCTGATTACAAATTACAAATGTAATTTGTCATCCAGTTGGGTTAGAATCTCCACGGGGAACCAGTTAAATTCTGCTCTACAAGGAATGAGGATGGTTTTTTGAAAAAAAAAAAATTTCCATCCTTGCCATGAATTTGAAAAAACAGGAAAAAAGGGACTATTTACGGTTCTTGCTATGGGTCTACGCTAAACATTAGTCGTTTTGCCAATATTCTTAATTTCGCCGTTTATTTTATGACAAACTATAAATAGCCGTTTTTTTCTGTTTTTTTTTTCAAATTCATGGCAAGGATGGAAAAAAATAAAAAATAAACCATCGTCAATCCTTGTAGAGCATTAATTCAACAGGTTCCCCGTGGAGATTGTAACCCAACTGGATGACGGATTACATTTGTAATTTGTAATCTGACTTATTGGATTGCGGATTACATTTATAATCTGTAATCCGAATAATTGGATTACGGATTACATTTGTAATTTGTAATCCCAATCATTGAATTACGGATTACATTTGTAATCTGTAATCCGACTTATTGGATTACGAATTACATTTATAATCTGTAATCCGAATAATTCGATTACGGATTACATTTGTAATCCGTAATAAAATTTTTTTTTACAATTTGTTTCTAGATTTGGACTCTATTTTGAAAACAGCTGTTCTTCGCCTTCTTTACCCCTCTTTCCAGGTGCACCCATCTTATAGAGGAAATTTTGTTATACACTTTTACGATTGGATTCATAAAAGGGAAAGTTTGAGCTTGAATTTCCTTTGTTTTTTAACTTTGAGCGATTTTTTTTTCAAAGTTATTTTGTTTTTTGTAAAAAAAAAAAACGATAATTTGAAAAATCCCGTATAACACGAAAACAAAGAGGATTCATGAAAAACTTTGAGATAGCAAAAAGTTGCGTCTGTTTTCGTTGAGTTCATAGGAATTTTTTCAGTTTTTTTTTCAAAATTTTGTTTTCTCTTGTTGAGGCTGGAAAAAAAATTAATGAAAAAAATGTAAAAAAAAATTTCAACGTGTTGAAAATTTCAATGTGTGTTAAAATAAAGTATTTTCCGCTCGTGAAATTTTAACAATAATCCCATAGTTCTCGAGTTATGGTTATTGAATGATCCGAGCTCCGACCCAGAAAATGAGAAAGAAAAATTTTGGAAAAAAAAATCTGAAAAAATTCTTTTGCACTCATCAAAAACAGACGCAACTTTTTGTTATCCTAAAGTTTTTCGTGAATCCTCTTTGTTTTCATGTTATATGGGATTTTTCGAATTTCCTTTTTTTTCACAAAAAACAGAATAACTTTGGAAAAAAAAATCGCTCAAAGTTAAAAAAAAAAGGAAATTGAAGCTCAAACTTTCCTTTTTATGAATCCAATCGCAAACATGTATAACAAAAATGTTCTCTAGAAGATGGATGCACCTGAAGAGAGGGGAAAAAAGGCGAAAAACCACTGTTTTCAAAATAGAGTCCAAATCTGAAATCAAATTGCAAAAATAATTTAAAAAATCAGTTAATGAAGCCGAATTCTTCCCTTTTATAATGCCGCTTGTTGAATTAGCCTACGTTGACTTCCGGCGAAATGGCATAAAAAAACGGTGACGAGGCCGGATGTTGTTTTTTTTTATTAATTCGGTATTTTCACGTTGTGAAAAAAAAAGTTCGAGTAACAAGTCAATAAGTTTAAAATTAAATGATCGAATGATCAATCGAATCATGAAATTTCCCAGGGCACCGCCAACCATAGATAGAGATAGACGCTAATCGACGCTGCTGATGAACGATTTTTAGAGGCGTCAAAAAAAAAGAGAAAATTATCAGAACAAAGAGGAGCGATAAATATTCCTCAACGATGCGATAAAATAATTCTCATTCGACGGAGTTTTAAGAAGAAACGTCGTTCAACGATTTCGCATTCACAGAGAAAAAAATGAAGAGAAAGATAGAAAAATAGAGACAGAGATAAGACTGAGTTTGTTGACATTTGTTTTTTTTTTTTCATTTTTCAAATCATTTATTCAATCGGGAATAATTATTACGTTTTTTTTTTCGTTAATTCTCCTTATCGCTTTTCGACTAAATATTCATTAAATTAAATTGATTTTTGTTTTGCGTTTTTTCAATCTTCGTGAAATCGTATGTGTGATGTAATTTTTTTTTTTTCGCCGCTGTCGTCGCCGATGTCGATGATGTATTTCTTTTTTTTTCTTTGCGTTTTCTCTCTTTACACGTTGTCTTGAGTCTTGTTATCGCTTAATAATTCAACGTTTCATACTTTTTCGCTTGCTTTTGCTCTGTAACCTGATGAATCTCAACAAGCTGGCACGTTTTTTTTTTGCTTTTTTTTTTTTGTTAACGTAATCACCTAGCTGGCGGATGATCGGAACTTTCACTATCTCGGGTCATGGATCCGCCACCGGCGCCCCCGACGCTGCCGCCAGCGCCACTAACGCCGCTGGTAACGCTGGTAGTACTACCGCTGGCGCTACTGGTGCCACTGGCACCACCTCCTTTCGTATGACTACGCCGCGTGCTGTTTCTCTTCTTTGGTTGTTTACTGTGACAATTCGAGCAGTACCATTTCCCCCTCGGTATCTGAAAATGATAATTTTGAATGAAAAATATATTTTTTTTCTTTCAGAGTTGGGCAAAGTACTTGCAAGTACTTCAAGTATCAAGTACAAAGTACCGTAGGTACTTGAAGTATCAAGTACCGGTGGTACTTGGAGTACAAAGTACTTGTTACTTGCAAGTACTCGTAAAAACGAGTACTTGAAGTGCAAGTACTTGAAAAAAATCAAGTACCAGTATCAAGTACTGCAAGTACCTGCAAGTACCGAGTACTTTCAAGTACTGCCCAGCTCTGTTTTTTTTTTTCGTAAGCACATCTATACTTTCGAATATTTTGCTCAAAGTAGTGACGGGAACTTTGCCCACTGTGACGGGTTCGAAAAATCGATTTTTCGTACATTTTTCTCAAGATAAACATTGGGGTGGCCCGAAAATCCGCTTTTTTTGAAATTCTTTTGGCAATACCGAAAATTTTGTTTATTATGCTACAAAAAAATTTTGAGTCAACATCCCGGGCTCGCCCAAGTTCGTTAAAGTTCAAAGTGTTGAAAAAAAAAATTTTCTCGGCTCATCTTTATTGGAAATTAAATTCTCTACAAAAAAGGTCCTCATATCAAATCATGTAGGATCGATAGTTTCTAAGATAATTGCTGTTTTAGTGAAAAATTTGTCATTTTCCTCTATATTTATACTTTTTATGGGTAAAGAAATATTTGATAATCTTCTTATTTTATGGGAAACTCGATTCTCTAAAAAAAAGGTCCTTGTATAAAATCATGTAGGATTGATGGTTTCTAAGATAATTGCAAATTTACTTAAAAATAGTCATTTTTCTTTCTATAAATATTTTTTCTATGAACAAAAAAATGTCCTTCCTTTTTTTATTATTTTTTTTAGTACTGACGATGTGACGTAAGTACTCGCAGTGAATTCGAAACCAGGGTTGCAAAATTTTTAATGAAAAAGTAATGCATTAACCATTAACCATTAAAATTATTTCCATTGACCATTAAATGTTAATGGTTAATGAAAATGCAACTGCATAAAAAAAAGTAATGCATTATTTGCAACCCTGCCCATTACAATGTAGTGTGTAATAGAAAAAAATTCCATTACCCATTGCAATGTAAGGTGTAATGGACAAAACTTTGATTGCAATTTTGGGAATGGAAAAATATAAATGAATAAATTATTGCAATTTTGCATTACATTTTATTGACAATTAAGAAAGACAATTAAAGAAAGATAGAAAGAATATCCATATAAATGTCTTCAAAAACCTTACCTACGTAAATCGGAATTTTTTAAGGACAAATAAAATTCAAGGACCTTTCAAGGAATTCAAGAGCCATTAGAAGAATTCAAGTGACAAATTTGTCACTTGACACTCTGAATTAAGAGGTTGTCTCAAGAATATAGTCGAGAATATTATTTCAAATTTAAAGTCGTTTAAAAAAAAAAAATTAAGGGGTTTATTTTACTTACCTTCGGCATAACGGGATTGTGACAATCCGTGTGATAAGCCCTCGGACAGAGCTCGCAGAGGACCAAATTTTTTCCAG
This sequence comes from Alloplasta piceator, assembly GCA_946863875.1. Taxonomy (NCBI): domain Eukaryota; kingdom Metazoa; phylum Arthropoda; class Insecta; order Hymenoptera; family Ichneumonidae; genus Alloplasta; species Alloplasta piceator. The sequence goes on along the minus strand of OX333081.1, from coordinate 10,115,995 downwards.
CCCTCTTTCCGCAAACTAAGCAATTTCTCTCCCCTGTTGCTTTGTTCATGCACTCGTGGCAGTACCTACAAGGGTTGGAAATGCATTTATTAGAATTATCGGAATATCAATACTTGAGATTTAATTATTTATGAAAAAAAATTGAAGCATTTTATCATTTGATATTTGTACAAATTCTCATAATTCATTCCCGATTTTTAGAGAAACAAAAACGAAGAATACAAAATGATTTCTTTTTTTAACATTGTATTTGTGAAAATTTGTATCGCTTTGAAAGAAGGAAACAGGGTTGCAAATAATGCATTACTTTTTTTTAATGCTTTTACACTTTCAATAACCATGAACTCTTATTGATTAATTGAAATCATTTCCATTAACCATTAAATGTTAATGGTTAATGGTTAATGTAAATTATTTCCATTGACCATTAAAAGTTAATGGTTAATGTAAATTATTTTCGTTAACCATTAAATATTAATGGTTAATGTAAATTATTTCCATTAACCATTAAATGTTGATGATTAATGTAAATTATTTCCATTAACCATTAAATTTTTTTTTCTCGATTGGGTTTGACTGCTGTTAGTATTTGTCAAAAAAGTAACTCTCCCAAAATTCGAGCTTTAAAAAAAAATTTTTAGAGGTCGCTCAAATGACTTGATATTCTTTTTCGATTTTTACTAACGATCATGATATAGAAATTTCGATTTTTCCTTGTCGCACCAAAAAATATAAGTATTTAATGAAGCAATAATTCACCCAAAATTTGGGTCCTTGAAAAAAAATGATAATGAAAATCCAAGTGGCCTGGTATTGATAAAGTGGCCCATTAATTTTTTTTTTTCAAAGACCTCAATTTTGGGTGAATCACTGCTTCATTAAACACTTATATTTTTTGTTGCGACACGGAAAAATCGTCATTTCTATATCATGATCGTTGGTCAAAATCGAAAATAATATCAAGTCATTTGAGCGACCTCTATAAATTTTGTTTCAAAGCTGAAATTTTGTGAGAGTTACTTTTTTGACAAGTACTAGCACCTATCAAAACCAATCAGAAAAAAAATATCGATTTTGACTGCATCACTCTATTGCAGGGTTGTGAAATTTTCAATGAAAAAGTGATGCATTGATCATTACTTTTTTAATGGCTAATGAAAATTTTAATGGCTAATGGAAATAATTTACATTAACCATTAACATTTAATAGTTAATGGAAAAAAATTTACATTAACCATTAACATTTAATGGTTAATGGAAATAATTTACATTAACTATTAACATTTAATGGTTAATGGAAATAATTTACATTAACCATTAACATTTAATGGTTAATGGAAATAATTTACATTAACCATTAACATATAATAGTTAATGGAAATAATTTCCATTAACCATTATCATTTAATGGTTGATTTAAATAATTTACATTAAATGTTAATGGTTAATGAAAATTATTGCCATTTGTCATTAAAAAAGTAATGATTAATGCATTACTTTTTCATTAAAAATTTCGAGACCCTGGAAGGAAAAATATCAAATAATTATATAATGCCATTGAAATACACGATTAACAGATTACTGTATTAAAATAATGACATAATTTTTTTTTTTAAGGTTAATTATTCGTAAACAATGAACTCACCAGTCACCATCGGGAATGTTTTCCATTTTTGGACGGAAGCAATAAGTATGATAGCCACGATCACAACCGTCGCAGAGCAACAATTGATCCTCGTTGTCGCCGCTGTGACAAAACTGACAATTCTGAAACAAGATAATTCATCTTCCTATTTTTCACGAAATCGCTGCGAAGCTGCTGATCTCTCAAACTTCTCCCAGAATTATTTTTCTAATATTTTATGAAAAAAAAACTATCGACTTATAATTCAATAGTCAAAAAATGATTGTACGAAATAAATGAAGTATCACAATCATACGTTCCAGTCTTATATCTGAGACAGTGAAAAGCATATGAATGCATGCATCTGTCTTTGAATTTATGAGAATCCTTGTTTTCAAAATAAAAAATTCGGTGAAGCGACCATTTTTTTAGACTCGCTATTGTGGGCAAAAAAAATAGAAGCAATTACATTTACGACAAACACGAAAAGCTTCAACGAAAAAATTGTCTTCTGACTGAAATAGAAAAAAATCGAAAATAGAATAAATAAAAATAGAATAAATAGAAATATCTGACTGAAATAGAAAAAAAAAAGCAATGACAAAAATTGCAGCCGATAGTAGCGATAAAAAGAAGCAGGTATGGTGAAATGAGAATGGGGGAAAAAATTGCGAATTGATTAGCAAAATTAACGAAAATTGAGTTTGGTATTAACAAAAATTAATGCGATTAAGCGACAACGAGCGACAATATTTTTAATTGCAGAAACTAAATTAATGAATTATAAGCTGAATTCATTTTTCTTATGCATGCAACTACCGTCGCGTTAGATTCTGACCACCTTTAGCTTTTTTCTCATTTTCCTCTTTTCGTTGTCTTGAGATAAAGACAATCACAAAATTCGCGAATAACGGGAAATCGCGTAAATTAGTTGTTTAATTTCGTACAATTTGATTGGAAACGATTTTTTCCGTCGATTAAATAGAAATATCAACGATACGAATTGTTTGTTAGAATTTGGACTTCAACCCAAATTAATAAATTAGTCAAATTTTAAAGGGTTATTATTGCATGAAACTTTGAAATAATTGGAAAGTTTTGTAATGGATTCAGACTGGCCACGGAAAATTCGAGAAAAACATTATTCGTCTTTTTCCCGAGGAAATTTTTTTTTCGACATCAGGTTTGGACTAATATTTAATTTTTTTTTCATCTCTATCAGAATCTTTAGGAAATTGACGTTACTCTATTGATTATTTTTCTTATACAACATAAAAAGAAGAAAAAAAATTGTTTTGTTCAATTTTGGCCCCGTTTTCAAAAACCTCAAAATAGCTAAATTTCAAGTGCCGATAACTTATTTTGGTTTGACCGATTCCGAAATTTCTTTTTTGAATTTAAAGGCTGTCACTAAACTTAGAGAATGGCGTTTGATTCATTCCGATAACTTAATTTTTGTAGAAATGAGAGCAATTTGCACGATTTTTGCAAACATTTGCAAAAATCGATGGTCGAACTTAAAAATGTTGCCAAAAATTGAAAAACGCTCAGAATCGGATAAACCGAACGGCATTTTGGAGCTTCAACGATCCCAAAAATAATGAGTTCAAATCGAAACCAAAATTCCAGCTAGAAAAAAAGCTATTTTAGTGAACAGATCCAATTTTGGCCAAAATGCAAAACAACTATTTTTTCAATGTTTTTTTCTTTTTAAACCCTACATCGATGTATTTTTTCCCCCTGAACACGAATTTACCAATAGTTTTTCCAAAAAATCAAAATTTCTAAGAAATTTCATAAAAAACCTGAAAATCGCGAAATTTCAAGTGCGCATAACTGTACTTCAGATTGGCCGATTCCGAAATTTCAGGTAGAACCACCTCCTTTAAAAACGGTATATGAGGGATTCTCTGTCAATTCAGCCACTTTTTTTCGACCATCTCAGATGTGCCCCATAATTGATTATATCAAAGTGCCACTAAAAGGCATTCTATGTGAATTTTTTCAGATTTTTTAATTCAAAATTTTAGAAATCGCGGTTTTTTTTCCAAATGAATATATCTCGGAAACTTGAAGTAACTGAAAAAAAATGTCTATACATAAAAGTTGTACTTTTGTGTTAGCATTCAAGCGGAATATTTGAAATAATTTTTACGTTCCGGTAACTCTGATTTTTTACCAAAACAGGGGATAATTATTTTTTTATTAAAAAAAGGCCATTTTTTTTTGCTGAAAAATTACAGAGTCTTTCAGTATATCTGACGATATCACAAAAAAATCGCCAGAGTGGCACGGATCGAGGTTCCGGTAGAAAAAAAAGAAATTTGTGTGGTTTCATTTTTTTTACCCTAGAACCTCGATCCGTGCCACTCTGGCGATTTTTTTGCCGTATTGTCAGACATACAGGAAGACTCTGTAATTTTTTCAGCCAAATAAAACGGGCTTTTTTTGAATAAAAAAATAATTTCCCTCTTTTTTGGTAAAAAATCAGCGTTACCGGAACGTAAACATTCTTTCAAATATTCCGCTCGAAAGCTAACACAAAACTACAACTTTTATGTGCAGACATTTTTTTTTCAGTAACTTCAAGTTTCCGAGATATATTCATTTGGAAAAAAACGGCGATTTCTAAAATTTTGAATTAAAAAATCTGAAAAAATTCACATAGAATGCCTTTTGGTAGCACTTTGATAAAACCAATTATGGGGCACATCTGAGATGGTCGAAATGAAAGTGGCTGAATTGACAGAGAATCCCTCATATAAAAAAGAATACGGTGCATTGAAAGTGATTCCGCGCGGGACAAATACGTCTCCTATTCCAACCGGCACCTCTCTTCCAACCACTTCTGAGCTCTGAAATAGTGACAATAGTGACCAAGTTTCAAAAACAGGGAAAAAAGTGACACTATTTTAAAATAGTTACCAATAGTGACAATAGTGGCAACCTTGAAGAACAATATTCAAGTTATTGACATTCGAAGGTCCCTTTCTTGACCGTGGCCATTCTGAGGATGGGGGAACGCGATTTCTCGATTTTTTTTTGTTAGTTTTCTTTCGATTAGTAGAGTTAGTGCGAATACCCACAGAGGATCGAGCAGTAGTCAATAGCCGATTGTACTGATTGGTAGCTTTGAGTGAGACGGAGCGTTTTCGAAGCTTCAGGCAGATCGAATTTCTAGCTGGTGTTAGACTCACGGCCTTCATGATGCTCTTGTCCCAAGCGATGCTGGCCTCGAGCATGTAAAGCGCCATCGCCAGTTGAGCCGATGTGTGAGCGCGGGCGGTTGCCTCGCGCCAATTGTTCAAGCCACGCGGTGTCGTTTCCTCCGGCGGTGGCGCCGGTCCACCGGCATCGGACGAATTTGAATTAGCGTTTGCCGCCGCGGCTTGTTCGGCCTTGAGAGCTGCGAGATTCGGATCGCCGGTGCTTGAAAACAAAAATTTAAAAATAAATTTCATATCAGTCGAACAGAGTTGTAAAAATAGTAATGTAAAAGTAGTGCATTACCCATTACTTTGAACAATGTGTATCGATTGAGTTTTCCGTTACAAATTACAAAAATAACGTTAAACGAATGAATGTTCCATTAAAAATGAAAACAGTAACGTGTAATGGATGCGCGTTCCATTACAAATAAAAACAAATTGGAAATTTGCACAAAGCTTCCTCATTTGTTTTCGTCTATCGTCAGGCCTCCTCTATGAGGTCCTTCTTGACCACCTTTATTTCATGTATGTTTATTTTCATGGCTTCCTCATAAAGGAAGCTTGACGATAGACGAAAACAAATGAGGAAGCTATGTGCAAATTTCCAATTTGCACGATTTATTCATCATTTTCATAAAATTTTAATATTCCACGATCTCTTGCTGCTCATTCAATATCAATTTATTCATCACCTTATGCATTTGTGCGAAGTTTCATCTAGATACTTGCAAAATTACGAAAGCTGAAACGCTGATAATAATTTTTTGAAAATTTCAAAATTTTTTTTCAGCCAAGCCCCTCATGCATTTTTTCCGAAATTCTATATTGTTTTTCCTTGGTATTTAATGTGTCAGCATAAAACAATTCACCTCGATAGATGCAAAATTACAAAAGCTACAGAGCTTACACTTTTTTTGCGAAAAATAATAATTTTTTTTTAAACCAAACGTCTTGAGCAAAGTTTCCGAAATTCAATTCAAATAGTTCTTATTATAAAGTGTATCTACACATAAAATTTCAGGGTGCCAACTGCAAAACAGCTGCTTAATTACGAAAGTGTTCACAAGCATTTTTCTGGAAATGTCTAATTTTTTTTTAGAACAAACCTTTCTAGCGTTTTTCACCAAATTTGACCCTAACAATTCTTATCATCTAGTGTATTTGTGCAAAAAATTTTAGCCCGATACTTGCAAAAATGCGAATGTAGGAGCGTTAACAAAATTTGTTTGAAAATTTCAAATTTTTTTTTGAAATTAACGTCTCAAGCGATTTTTCTGAAATTCAGTAGTATTTTTCGTTTTCATTGAATGTATCATCACAAAAAAATTCAGCTCAATACATGCAAAATTGCAAAAAATAGAGAACTTACAAATTTTTTGCGAAAAATTAACATTTTTTTTAAAGCCGAACCTGTTGGGCGATTTTTCCCAAATTCAATCCCAACCGTCCCTATTATAAAGTGTATCTGTACATAAAATTTCGGAGTGATAACTGGAAAATTACGAAAATTAGACGACGAACAAACAATTTACAGAAAATACAAAGTCTCGCCAAATTGACAATTATTTTACAATTTTGAACAAATTTGCACTGAGTAGTAATGTGTAATGCAGGGTTGTGAAATTTTTAATGAAAAAGTAATGCGTTAACCATTAACCATTAAATTTTAATGGTTAATGAAAATGCAAATGCATTAAAAAAAAGTAATGCATTATTTGCAACCCTGCCTTTTACAATGTGGTGTGTAATAGAAAAAATTTCCATTACCCATTGCAATGTAAATGTGTAATGGACAAAACTTTCATTGCAATTTTGGGAATGAAAAAATTTACATGAATAAATTATTGCTATTTTGCATTACATTTTATTGATTTGGGACTTAGATTTTCAGGTGACTTTATCATTGTGACCGTAATATGTATCCCTGTGATAATGTTTGATGTTGTAATAATATTATATAATATTGGTCACAATGAAAGATATAATTTTGTGTTAAAATCTCATGTTACAACTAGCCCCATCGAGCGTTACAACCGTCCCCATCGACTGTTACAACTGTTCCGGGGTAGGGGACGGTTGTAACAATTTCTTACACTTTTTATAAAGGCCTATACTTTTTTTATCAATTCTAGTTACAGACTTCAACATAGAACCATTTTGTAGACCATTAAATGCTCTATGCAGAGGTATACGTGTGATTTACGTAAGCATTATACGTTGGACCCAGGAAAATCCAAAATACAGATTGTTACAACTGTCCCGGTCTCCAATTCATACATTTACTACTACGATAGTAAAGTTAACAAAAACTTGATATACACAAATTATTTTCATTGAAAAATTAATAGATCGTTGAGCAAAATAGCAGCTCCAAATTGTCGTAGATACACACTAATTTGTAATGGAATATTCTCCACTACCAATTTCCTTTTTCTTCAATTGTAATTTGTAATGGAGCACTCATCCATTACACATTACTTTTTTATTTGTAATGAATACTAGACTGGTGGTTAAAAATTAAATTTTTTGCGACGCCCCCTTAAAAACTTCCGTTTGAGGAAAAAATGCGAGGTAATTTTTTTTTTTTAATTAAAAATAACACCTGCCGCGGGACGATTTAAGTTGATTTTTATTGAAGTACAATTTCCTTTACAAACGGCTAGACCGATTTGAACGAAATTTTGACACGTTACAAAGGTTTATAAGGTTATTTTTAGAAAAAATAACAGCTCATAATCTTCATAATAACTAGTGAAAACAGTTAATTTTTTCGGTAATTATTTTTTTCTCTTCAGGATAACGTTCTGGCACAATTATGAAAATAATTTTTTTTGTGTTTTACTATCCCATATAATGTCTCCAAATTTCAAATTGATCGGAGAGGTACTGAATATTTAAAACAATAAAAAAAATTTATTGCACTCCGTACGTAAAGTGATCACTTCTCGCACGCTTCGCTTCGCTGCACGTGCGAGAAACGGGCACTTTACTCACTCGTGCGATAAAATTTTGTACGATACTCGCACGAGTATCGTAATGTACTATTATATTAAAAATGGGTTTTTATTTTTTTTTAAATATGAAGTACGTCTTCGATCAATTTGAAATTTGGAGACAATAAATGAGATAGTAAAACACAACAAAAAAAATTATTTGCATAGTTGTGCCAGAACGTTATCCTGGAGAAAAAATAATAATTTCCGAAAAAATTAGCTGCTCTTATTAGTTATTATGAAGATTATGAGCTGTTATTTTTTCCGAAAATAGCCTTTATATACCTTTGTAACGTGTTCAAATTTCATTCCAATCGATTCAGCCGTTTGTAAAAAAAAATTGTTTTTCAATGAAAATTAACTTAGATCGTCTTGCGGCACGTGTTATTTTTGATTAAAAAAAAAAATTTACCTCGCGTTTTTTCATCAAACGGAAGCTTTTTAGGGGGCGTCGCAAAATATTTAATTTTTAACGACCAGTCTAACGAATACAGTAATGCATTATCAAAATAATGCATTATTTACAACTCTGCAGTCGAATAACTTTGAAAACTGTGAAAAATTGATTATATCGAATGTTACGAGTCGAAAAAAATGGATAAATAAATAAAAAAATCAGTCCCGGCTTACCAGATGCCCAAAGGTGGCTTCAGGTATCGCCTCTCGATGGCAGCTTCGAGTGAGAGTAATCTCTGTCTCGCTTGCTCAACGGCATTGACCTGTTCCATCTCGTTGAGCTTCTCAATTTCCTCGGCCTCTTCGGTACCGGCTCTGGGTGGTAATTTCCATCCTTTGACCTGCATACTAGCGTTAGCAACTTTGTCCTCGAGGGCCTCAACCTGTTCCAACAATTGAGCATCGACTCTCATTGCGACCTGCTCGCTCCAATCCTCCGGCTGATCCGGCCTCGTTATCGTCGACGAATCCGTCGTTCCGTCGTTCGCGACCGTGCCGAGTTCCGTCGCGGCAATGTTTCCCGGATCAACGTGAATTTTCCCCGTTACAGCGAGAAACGATTCCATCGTTGCCCAAGTTGTACGTTTGAGCTCCTTCTCGCGCACCCCTCGTGAATGCAAATGCTCGAGCAGCTCTTGGAAAGTTTCCACGTCCGTTATTCTCCACCAGCCGTAACGATAATCTGCGATAAATATTCTCATATTATTCAATATCACTTTCAATCGAAAAGTTTCCGGACAAAACTTAAAAAAAGGTCCGAAACGTTTTTTTTTTTTGCTATTTCGCCGGAAGTCAACGTAGACTGATTTAACGAGCGGCATTTCAAAGCGGAAGAATTCGACTTCAGTTCCTGATTTTTAAATTATTTTTACAATTTGTTTTTAGGCTTGGACTCTATTCTGAAAACAGCTGTTTTTCGCCTTTTTTTCCCCCTCTCTTCAGGTGCACCCAATCTTCTGGAGGAAGTTTTTTTGATAGATTTTTACGATTGGATTCATAAAGAGGAAAGTTTGAGCTTCAATTAGCTTTTTTTTTAAACTTTGAGCGATTTTTTTTTTCAAAGTTATTCTGTTTTTTGTGAAAAAAGAAGAAATTTTAAAAATCCCGTATAACATGAAAACAAAGCGGATTCATGAAAAATTTTAAGATAGCAAAAAGTTGCACCTGTTTTTTTTGAGTGCATAGACATTTTTTCAGATTTTTTTCCCAATTTTTTTTTCTCATGTTCTGGGTCCGAGCTCAGATCATTCAATTACCATAACTCCAGAACTATGGGATTAGTGATAACATTTCAAGAGGGGAATATACTTTATTTTTCCATTTTCAACACATAAGAATTTTTTTTCAATTTTTTTCCCCTAATTTTTTTCCAGCCTCAACATGAGAAAACAAAATTTTTGAAAACAAAATTTGAAAAAATTTCTCTGAACTCAATAAAAACAGACGCAACCTTTTGCTATCTTTAAGTTTTTCATGAATCCTCTTTGTTTTCATGTTATACGGGATTTTCCACATTTCCTCTTTTTTCACAAAAAAAAAGAATAACTTTGGAAAAAAAAATTGAAAAAATTCCTCCGAACTCAACGAAAACAGACACAACTTTTTGCTATCTTAGAGTTTTTCATGAATCCTCTTTGTTTTCGTGTTATACAGAAAAACAGAATAACTTTGGAAAAAAAAATCGCTCAAAGTTAAAAAAAAAAGGAAATTGAAGCTCATACTTTTCCCTTTATGAATCAAATCATAAAAATTTATAAAAAAAATTCTGCAGAAGGTGGGTGCACCTGAAGAGAGGGGAACAAGGCGAAAAACAGCTGTTTTCAAAATAGAATCCAAATCTAAAAACAATTTGTGAAAATAATTAAAAAATCAGGAAACGAAGCCGAATTCTTCCCCATTAAAATGCAGCTTGTTAAATCACGTTGACTTCCGGCAAAATGGCATAAAAAAACGTTCCAGACCTTTTTTGAAGTTTTCTCCGAAAACTTTTCACCGGTAGTGTATTTCTTTCATTATCGAATTTTTCAGAAAAAATAATAGTCCAGCAAAATTTAAATCTCGAGAATGGCCTGAGGAATTCTGGGAAAGCATGTAACTTTCTTGATGAATCTTTTCAAGCAGTAATGTTTTTTTTCTTTAATCGTCTATGCGCTGTCTTGTTCACCTTTCGGGACGGGTTTGGCCTCGCCGGATGGTGGCAAACCGTGAATCTTTAAGTACTCCAATTGCGCGGCTTCCTCCTGCGTGAGTATCAGAGGCGCCGGACTGTCGCATCTGTCGTAATTCGGACTCGCCGGTGGTGGAAAAATTGGTATTCTCAGTTCTGTTGGCTCGGCTATGCCGAATATCTGTTTTGTGCTTGGTCCCGGGGTGTCGCAAGTTTCGCGCGGCAGAATCGAGAACCAATGTGGCTCAGTGTTGTCAGCTAAAATTGAAAATCAAACGTACAAACAGATTTGTAAATAATGCATTACTTTGATAATGCATTACTGTATTTATTACCCATTAAACTGCATAATGTGAAATGGGGCGGGATCGAAAACCCGACTAGCAAATATTCCGACGGGCCGAAGTCCCGAATTTCATGACGACGAAACGTTCGAATAGCGAAGGGTCAAAGATGCGAACGCTCGGAAAACCGAAAGCCGAGACTGCGACGGGAGCGCCGCTTATGCGTGCCCCATGTGTAGGAGAGAGAGAGATGCGCTGGGCGGGGCTTCGCTTTCTGTTTTCCGGCGTTCGTAATTTTGATCCTTCGTTATTCGAACGGTTCGTCGTCGTGAAATTCGGGACTTCGGCCCGTCGGAACATTTGCTAGTCGGGTTTTCGACCCCCCCCCTTTTTAAAAAAGTAATTTGCAGGGGAGAATTCCATTACAAATAGAAAAATTGCCGTACTCGTATTAGAAACTTGTACATTGCTGTCTCATTGTTTTATTTTGCTCACTAATGTGTAATGGATAAGTGTACCATTCGAAAAATACAAAAGTAATGTGTAATGAATGCGTGTGCCATTACAAATAATAAAAGTAATGTGTAATGGATGCATGTGCCATTACAAATAAAAAATAATAATGTGTAATGGATGCGTGTTCCATTACAAATAAAAAAAGTAATGTGTAATGTATGCACGTTCCATTAGAAAATTACAATTTTTTTTATAAATAATTTGCAGTGGAGAATTCCATTACAAATAGAAAAATTGCCATACTCGTATTAGAAACTTGTACATTGCTGACTCATTATTTTATTTCCCTCCTAAAAGTTCATCCACAATTATCACAAATGATCCGTAAAGTTAAAAAATGGAAACAAAAAAAAACAGACAATTCATCGTTGAATATGAAGTACGAAAATGTATTCAACCCCAAAAATTATCCAACTTTATATTGAACTGGCTTTTACACGCTGTTACTCATAATTATAAGCAATCTAATAAAAATTTCAAGTTACTGATACAAAATTTGCCGCTTTATTGAATCCCTAAATAATGTGCATGTTCTTTTTTTTTAACTTTATGGATCATTTCTAATAATTGTGGATGAACTTTTGGTGAGCGAAATAAAATAACGAGACAGAAATGGGCAAAGTTTCTAATACGAGCACGGCAATTTTTCTATGTGTAATGGAATATTCTTCACTGCAAATTACTTTATTCAAAAATTGTAATTTGTAATGGAACGTGCATACATTACACTTTACTTTTTTATTTGTAATGCAACACGCATCCATTACACATTACTTTTTTTTATTTGTAATGCGTAATGTGTATGCATGTTCCATTACAAATGAAAATAGTAATTACAAAAATTACTGCAAGTAAAATGACAAAAGTAACGTGTAATGGAAAACTAGTCCAATACACATTGTTTAAAGTAATGGGTAATGCATTACTTTTACATTACTATTTTCACAACTCTGCATACAAATAAACCTAAATAACCTCGACCAAATAAAAATGTGCAATGATAATCAATAATAGATAATAAGCAAACAATTCCTCCAATTCAAGCTCTCATAATATTTTTACGTTTTTTTTTTTAATACTTAAAAAAGAGCACGTCGAAGGGAAGAATAACTCACCGGAAATGAAACTGCCGTTGAGCTCTTTGCCATTGTGCAAATGATTCATATGATTGAATTTATCGCCATTCGGCATTGTCTCCACGATCTTGTCCTCCATTATTTTAACAATGATCTTCGGTGTTTCGCACTTGACGATATTCTCAGTATCGTCATTCTCCTTTTTCATCGTATCGGAATCATCAATTTTACCATCAACTTCCATAGCGACGATCTCCTGTTTTATTTCGTCCGATGTAACGTTTGTCTTCGCATCCGCCATCGCTCCATTGCCCTCGCACTCGTTTTTAATATCAATTTTGTTATTCTTCAAAGTTTCATCGACGATGGAATTTTTCAATGTCTCCTTTTTACAATTGACATCGTCGCTCTCGTTATCAACTTTCTCGTCGATCGACATTTTCGTATCTTCGTTAATCTCGCACGTTGGCTTCTTCTCGTCTTTGACCTCATTGGGCGCTTCGTTTTCGCGATTATCCGTATCAATTTTCATCTCATCGTTGGCTGTTTCATGATTTTCGGGCGTTTCAATGTCACTCGGCTCGGTGTAAGGTCGATCCTTCCATTTTTCGTCCAATTCCGCTTGAAGATCGAGAATCTCGGGCTCAGCGCTCTCCATCGCCTCGACGAATATTCCACCGGCGCACGGTAATTCCCAGTAACGACGCCAATAACGATCCTGACCGAATATGTGAGCTCTGAGAGACTTTGACGATTGATTCAACTTCTGCAATTGTTCCTCCGATTGACGCAGCAATTTGTCGAGCTTCTTGCCGAGTTCCTCGCCCGACAAGTTCTTGTCCTCCTCCTGCAGATACAACAAAGAATTCTTTCTCTTTGAGATAATACATCGGGCATACGGACTAATTCGGCTCGGATACCAATTATTATTTTTTTCAGGGAATAACAGGGTTTCGAAATTTTTAATGAAAAAGTAATGCATTAACCATTACTTTTTTAATGGCTAATGAAATTAATTTCCATTGACCATTTAAATTTAATGGCTAACGGTTAATGGAAATTACTTTTATTGATCATTAAAATTTAATGGTTAATGAAAATGCAATGGCATTAAAAAAAGTAATGCATTATTTGCAACCCTGCCCATTACAATGTAGTGTGTAATAGAAAAAATCTCCATTACCCATTGCAATGTAATGTGTAATGGACAAAACTTTGATTGCAATTTTGGGAATGGAAAAATATAAATAAATAAATTATAGCAATTTTGCATTACATTTTATTGACTTGGAACTTAGATTTTCAGGTACCTTAAATTCTAAAAAGCATCTATATTATAATTATAAAAAGCATTTATATTATTATTGCAATGTAATGTGTAATGGACAAAACTTTGATTGCCATTTTGGGAATGGAAAAATATAGATGAATAAATTATTGCAATTTCGCATTACATTTTATTGACTTAGGACTTAGATTTTCACCTTAAATTCTAAAAAGCATCTATATTATAATTCTAAAAATCTGAGTCTTAAGTCAATAAAATGTAATGCAAAACTGCAATAATTTATTCATCTATATTTTTCCATTCCCAAAATTGCAATCAAAGTTTTGTCCATTACACATTACATTGCAGTGGGTAATGGAAATTTTTTCTATTACACACTACATTGTAATTGGCAGGGTTGCAAATAATGCATTACTTTTTCGAAAGCAATTGCATTTCCATTAACCATTAAATTTTAATGGTTAATGAAAATAATTTCCATTAAACATTAAAAGTTAATGGTTAATGGAAATTATTTCTATTAACCATTGAATTTTAATGGTTAATGAAAATAATCTCCATTAACCATTAAATTTTAATGGTTAATGAAAATAATTTACATTAACCATTACATTTTAATGGTTAATGAAAATAATCTCCATTAACCATTAAATTTTACTGGTTAATGAAAATAATTTCCATTAACCATTACGTTTTAATGGTTAATGAAAATGATTTCGATTAACCATTAAATTTTAATGGTTAATGAAAACAATTTCCATTAATCATTAACTTTTAATGGTCAATGAAAATAATTTCCATTAACCATTACATTTTAATGGTTCATGAAAATAATTTCCATTAACCATTAAATTTCAATGGTTCATGAAAATAATTTCCATTAACCATTACATTTTAATGGTTAATGAAAATAATCTCCATTAACCATTGAATTTTAATGGTTACTGAAAATAATTTCCATTAACCATTACATTGTAATGGTTAATAAAAATAATTTCTATTAACCATTAAATTTTAATGGTTAATTAAAATAATTTCCATCAACTATTACATTTTAATGGTTAATAAAAATAATTTCCATTAACCATTAAATTTTAATAGTTAATGAAAATAAACTCCGTTAACCATTGAATTTTAATGGTTACTGAAAATAATTTCCATTGACCATTACATTTTAATGGTTAATCGTTAATGAAAATGCAAATGCATTAAAAAAAGTCATGCATTATTTGCAATCCTGGGGAATAATAATAATGTTTGAAAAATAATTGCAACTATCAAGGTCAATAATGCAGAAAGATAAATATTGAATGTTTTTCATTGAAAGAAAAGTCAAAGTTTAACGAGGAGGTACTCAAAATATTGGTTTTGGAATATTGAGAGCGTTTTTCTGCAAAATAATTTTTTCCTAAACGGTATTGACGTCATCGACGTTTTTTTCATGGATTTTCAGAAGCTTATGAAACTTACCTCTTCGGGCTGTGTACCCTCGCTCTCGTTTTCCGACATATCCTCGGTCTCGTCGTGGGTCTCGTCGTGAGTATTCGATTCCTCGGGCGTCGGTGTCGTGCCAATCGCCATCGACGTCGTATTACCCTCGCTACCGTCTTCGCCCTCTTTCTTCTCGATCGTAATCGTATCACCGGTCTTGTTAATTATCACACCAACTGCCTCCATTCTCAATTTACGGCTGTGCAACTGTCGTAGTCTGAAAAGAAAACGAATGGTTTAAAAAAAAAATTGTGGTTGGCATGAATTATTCGAAAACCCTGGAAATGATAACGACAATTGATAACGAATTCAGGATAAAACCCTGCAAATTGGACATTTGCACATTGCTTCCTTATCTTTATCCATAGTTCACACAGCTTTCTTTATCACAAAGTTTGGCTATCAAATTTGGCTTCTTCATAAAGGAAGCTTTGTTAACTATCGGAAAACATGAGTAATTAATGTGCAAATTTTCCAAATTCTTTCAAGTTATTTCTTGCCAAATTTGATTTTTGCCAAATTCAATAGCGAACAACCTTGATCACTATTTTGAATGTGTACAAAATTTCAGTACAATATCTCGCAAATAGTCGAAGTTAGAGTACACTATTTTTCAAAAAAACCAAAATTTGATAAAATTTCAGTCATTAGATCGATTTTCGCCAAATTTAATAACGAACATCTTCGATAGCTCTGTGCGAAGTTTCTGTGAAATATATCTTAATAATTGCACAAGTCAGAGCCAGAGTTGCCGAAATTATAATGTAAAAATAATGCATTATTTATTTTAGAAATCGAATCTTTGAAACAATTGAATTCCCGGGACTTTTGAGTCAGGAAAGAGCAAAAAGAAACTTACTTTCTGATTTTCGTATCGAGAACGAAACGTTCCTTCTTCAATTGCGCAACGTTTTCAAGGCTACCCTCGATCTGTCGAATCACAGCTTTGTTTTGCAAAAGTTCGTTGCACAAAAATGCCAACATTTGGGACTTGTGCGTCGGATTCAGGGCCAAGAACGGTTTGTCCCTGAGTCTCTCGGACATTTTCCACGTCTCGTTGCTGTGAAGATGCTCGTAAAATTGTGCATTCTTGCCGGAACAAGTCGACGGATAATCACCCCCGTTCTGATGATGATCGGCGAATCTTTTGTCGCGCTCGCGCTCCAAACAAACCCCGGTGAGAGCTTTTACCTCGCCGGTCGCATTCGCGTAGAGATAAATGCGCAAAACCTCGCTTATATTAGCGTGCGTTATGTCGGCCTGTCGCAGACTCTGTCCGAGTCCGGTTGTGTGTCGCGCCGGTTGCGGAATGCCCGGATCCTCGATCGCGCAAACCAGAAGATGCGTCATCACCGAGAGCATCTCCTCCTCAGCTTCCTCGTCGTTCAGCAACGCGAGCTGAAGACTCTTCAGACTTGGCAGTGATTCCATGTCTGAAAACATTCGCAAAGAGTCAATTTTTCATTCCCATTTCTTTTTTGAGGAAAATTTCGTTGGAGAGGAGTCAATGAAATGATTTTGAATTAAACATTTGAAACTCGATCGATAGAGAACGTTGAAATTGATCATTAAAATTATGATCCCAGTTTTCGAGAGCTCTGATGATCTGAAATAAATCTGAAATAAAATATTTCAATTGGAAAGACTTGCTAATTATTGAACTTTGAAATAATGCGCCTGGGGACTTTGAAGCAGAATTGTAAATAATGCATTTAGCAACACCACGTTAAAAATTCGATTTTATTCGAAACGAAAAGAGCTAAGAATTTTTTTTTTTCAACGGTATTTGAGAATTTGTTATCTGCAAAACATTAAAAATTCGATTTTCTTCGAAACATTTAAAGGGTTAAGAACAGAGTTGTGAAAATAGTAATGTAAAAGTAATGCATTACCAATTACTTTAAACAATGTGTACTGGACAAGTTTTCCATTACAAATTACAAAAGTAATGTGCAATTGGATGGGTGTTCCATTGCAAATAAAAAAGTAATGTGTCATGTGTACATGTTCCATTACAAATGAAAATAGTAATGTGTAATGGAGCAGCAGAGTTGTAAATAATGCATTACTTTGATAATGCATTACTGTATTTATTATTACACTGCATAATGTGAAATGCATAAGTGTACCATTACAAATAAAAAAGTAATGTATAATGGATGCGTGTGCCATAACAAATACCAAAAGTAATGTATAATGGATGCGTGTCCCATTGCAAATAAAAAAAAGGAATGTGTAATGGATGCATGTGCCATTACAAATAAAAAAGTAATGTATAATGGATGCATGTCCCATTACAAATAAAAAAGTAATGTGTAATGGATGCATGTGCCATTACAAATTTAAAAAAAGTAATGTGTAATGGATGCGTGTTCCATTACAAATAAAAAAAGCAATGGGTAAAGTATGCATGTTCCATTACAAAGAAAAAAGTAATATGTAATGGATGCACGTGCCATAACAAACCAAAAAAAGTAATGTGTAATGGAAGCATGTGCTATTACAAATTTAAAAAAAAGTAATGTTTAATGTTGCATACATTAAACATTACAAATTATAATTATTAAAAAAAGTAATTTGCAGTGGAGAATATTCCATTACAAATAGAAAAATTGCCGTGCACGTATGAGAAACTTGCACATTGCTGTCTCATTATTTCGCGTTACAGCTGCCATAAGGGCGTATGCCAGCCAAAGTTAGGGCTGGAAAGCCATAAGGGCGTATCGAAATTTTTTTTTTTCAGGAATCGACGTAATTATGACTGAAAAGTATAGAACCTATGGAAAAAAAAATTTCCCAATTTTTTTAAATTTTTTATACGCCCTTATGGCTTTCCGAGTGGGTCTCGAAAGCCATAAGGGCGTATCGATTTTTTTTTTCAGGAATCGACGTAACTATGACCGAAAAGTATAGAACCGATGAAAAAAAAAAATTGGGAAAATTTTTTTTTCATCGGTTCTATACTTTTCGGTCATAATTACGTCGATTGCTGAAAAAGAAAAATTCGATACGCCCTTATGGCTTTCGACACCAACTCGGAAAGCCATAAGGGCGTATAAAAAAAAAAAGTTGGGAAAATTTTTTTTTCATCGGTTCTATACGTTTCGGTCATAATTACGTTGACTTGAAATTTCGCTATTTTCAGGTTTTTGAAAATAGGCCCAAAATTGAGCAAAACATTTTATCGAAATTCATGAAAATTTTGATTTTTTGAAAAAACTATTGATAGATTCGTGTTTAGGGGGCAAAAATACATCGATATGAGGCCCGAAAAACAAAAATAATTTTTTTTTTTTTTTGCATTTTGGCCAAAATTCAATCGGTTCACTAAAATGGCTGCAATTTATTTTCTAGATAGAATTGCGGCTTGAGCATGAGCTCATTCTCTTCGTAATCGTTCACGCTTCAAAATCCCGTTTGGTTCATCCCATTACGATCGTTTTTCGATTTTTGGCAGATTTTTAAAGTTCAACAATAGATTTTTGTAAATTTTTTAAGGTATACCCCTTTCCATTTTTTTCGGCGATTTTCAAACTGCTCTCATTTCTACAAAAAATTAGTTATCGGGATGAACTTAACGGCATTCTCTAAGTTTAGTCACAAGCTTTGCATACGAAAAACAAATTTTGAAATCGGTTGAACCAAAGTGAAGTTATGAGCACTTGAAGTTTCGCTATTTTCAGGTTTTTGAAAATAGGCCCAAAATTGAGCAAAACAGTTTTTTATCAAAATTCATGAAAATTTTGATTTTTTGAAAAAACTATTGATAGATTCGTGTTTAGGGGGCAAAAATACATCGATATAAGGCCCGAAAAACAAAAATGATTTTTTTTTTTTTTTGCTTTTTGGCCACAATTCAATCGGTTCACTAAAATGGCTGCAATTTATTTTTTAGATAGAATTGCGGCTTGAGCATGAGCTCATTCTCTTCGTAATCATTCACGCTTCAAAATCCCGTTTGGTTCATCCCATTACGATCGTTTTTCGATTTTTGGCAGATTTTTAAAGTTCAACAATAGATTTTTGTAAATTTTTTAAGGTATACCCCTTTCCATTTTTTTCGGCGATTTTCAAACTGCTCTCATTTCTACAAAAAATTAGTTATCGGGATGAACTTAACGGCATTCTCTAAGTTTAGTCACAAGCTTTGCATACGAAAAACAAATTTTGAAATCGGTTGAACCAAAGTGAAGTTATGAGCACTTGAAGTTTCGCTATTTTCAGGTTTTTGAAAATAGGCCCAAAATTGAGCAAAACAGTTTTTTATCAAAATTCATGAAAATTTTGATTTTTTGAAAAAACTATTGATAGATTCGTGTTTAGGGGGCAAAAATACATCGATATAAGGCCCGAAAAACAAAAATGATTTTTTTTTTTTTTTGCTTTTTGGCCACAATTCAATCGGTTCACTAAAATGGCTGCAATTTATTTTTTAGATAGAATTGCGGCTTGAGCATGAGCTCATTCTCTTCGTAATCGTTCACGCTTCAAAATCCCGTTTGGTTCATCCCATTACGATCGTTTTTCGATTTTTGGCAGATTTTTAAAGTTCAACAATAGATTTTTGTAAATTTTTTAAGGTATACCCCTTTCCATTTTTTTCGGCGATTTTCAAACTGCTCTCATTTCTACAAAAAATTAGTTATCGGGATGAACTTAACGGCATTCTCTAAGTTTAGTCACAAGCTTTGCATACGAAAAACAAATTTTGAAATCGGTTGAACCAAAGTGAAGTTATGAGCACTTGAAGTTTCGCTATTTTCAGGTTTTTGAAAATAGGCCCAAAATTGAGCAAAACAGTTTTTTATCAAAATTCATGAAAATTTTGATTTTTTGAAAAAACTATTGATAGATTCGTGTTTAGGGGGCAAAAATACATCGATATAAGGCCCGAAAAACAAAAATGATTTTTTTTTTTTTTTGCTTTTTGGCCACAATTCAATCGGTTCACTAAAATGGCTGCAATTTATTTTTTAGATAGAATTGCGGCTTGAGCATGAGCTCATTCTCTTCGTAATCGTTCACGCTTCAAAATCCCGTTTGGTTCATCCCATTACGATCGTTTTTCGATTTTTGGCAGATTTTTAAAGTTCAACAATAGATTTTTGTAAATTTTTTAAGGTATACCCCTTTCCATTTTTTTCGGCGATTTTCAAACTGCTCTCATTTCTACAAAAAATTAGTTATCGGGATGAACTTAACGGCATTCTCTAAGTTTAGTCACAAGCTTTGCGTACGAAAAACAAATTTTGAAATCGGTTGAACCAAAGTGAAGTTATGAGCACTTGAAATTTCGCTATTTTCAGGTTTTTGAAAATAGGCCCAAAATTGAGCAAAACAGTTTTTTATCGAAATTCATGAAAATTTTGATTTTTTGAAAAAACTATTGATAGATTCGTGTTTAGGGGGCAAAAATACATCGATATAAGGCCCGAAAAACAAAAATGATTTTTTTTTTTTTTTGCTTTTTGGCCACAATTCAATCGGTTCACTAAAATGGCTGCAATTTATTTTTTAGATAGAATTGCGGCTTGAGCATGAGCTCATTCTCTTCGTAATCGTTCACGCTTCAAAATCCCGTTTGGTTCATCCCATTACGATCGTTTTTCGATTTTTGGCAGATTTTTAAAGTTCAACAATAGATTTTTGTAAATTTTTTAAGGTATACCCCTTTCCATTTTTTTCGGCGATTTTCAAACTGCTCTCATTTCTACAAAAAATTAGTTATCGGGATGAACTTAACGGCATTCTCTAAGTTTAGTCACAAGCTTTGCATACGAAAAACAAATTTTGAAATCGGTTGAACCAAAGTGAAGTTATGAGCACTTGAAGTTTCGCTATTTTCAGGTTTTTGAAAATAGGCCCAAAATTGAGCAAAACAGTTTTTTATCAAAATTCATGAAAATTTTGATTTTTTGAAAAAACTATTGATAGATTCGTGTTTAGGGGGCAAAAATACATCGATATAAGGCCCGAAAAACAAAAATGATTTTTTTTTTTTTTTGCTTTTTGGCCACAATTCAATCGGTTCACTAAAATGGCTGCAATTTATTTTTTAGATAGAATTGCGGCTTGAGCATGAGCTCATTCTCTTCGTAATCGTTCACGCTTCAAAATCCCGTTTGGTTCATCCCATTACGATCGTTTTTCGATTTTTGGCAGATTTTTAAAGTTCAACAATAGATTTTTGTAAATTTTTTAAGGTATACCCCTTTCCATTTTTTTCGGCGATTTTCAAACTGCTCTCATTTCTACAAAAAATTAGTTATCGGGATGAACTTAACGGCATTCTCTAAGTTTAGTCACAAGCTTTGCGTACGAAAAACAAATTTTGAAATCGGTTGAACCAAAGTGAAGTTATGAGCACTTGAAATTTCGCTATTTTCAGGTTTTTGAAAATAGGCCCAAAATTGAGCAAAACAGTTTTTTATCGAAATTCATGAAAATTTTGATTTTTTGAAAAAACTATTGATAGATTCGTGTTTAGGGGGCAAAAATACATCGATATGAGGCCCGAAAAACAAAAATAATTTTTTTTTTTTTGCATTTTGGCCAAAATTCAATCGGTTCACTAAAATGGCTGCAATTTATTTTCTAGATAGAATTGCGGCTTGAGCAAGAGCTTATTCTCTTCGTAATCGTTCACGCTTCAAAATCCCGTTTGGGAAATTGGGAAATTGGGAAAATTTTTTTTTCATCGGTTCTATACGTTTCGGTCATAATTACGTCGATTCCTGAAAAAAAAAATTTCAATACGCCCTTATGGCTCCCGGATGCCATAAGGGCGTAAAAGAGGTAATACGCCCTTATGGCAGCTGTAACGCGATTTTATTTCGCTCACTAAAAGTTCATCCACAATTATCACAAATGATCCATAAAGTTAAAAAAAAAGAACATGCACATTATTTAGGAATTTAATAAAGCGACAAATTTTGTAGCAGTAACTTGTAATTTTTATTAGATTGCTTATAATTATGGGTAACAGCGTGTAAAAGCAAGTTCAATATCAAGTTGGATAATTTTTGGCGTTGAGTACATTTTTGTACTTCATATGTAACGATAAACTGTCTGTTTTTTATTTCTATTTTTTAACTTTATGGATCATTTGTGATAATTATGGACTTTTAGTGAGCGAAATAAAATAATGAGACAGCAATGTGCAAGGTTCAACTGTCAACACGGCAATTTTTCTGTTTGTAATGGAATATTCTTCACTGCAAATTACTTTTTTTAAAAATTGTAATTTGTAATGGAACGTGCATACATCACACATTACTTTTTTATTTCTAATGGCACATGCATCCATTACACATTACTTTTTTATTTGTAATGGGACATGCATCCATTACACATTACTTTTTTTATTTGTAATGTTACACGCATCCATTACACATTACTTTTTTAATTGTAAAGGAACATGCATCCATTACGCATTACTTTTTTTTATTTGTAATGGCACACGCATTCGTTACACATTACTTTTGTATTTTGTAATGATTCACTTATCCATTTCACATTATGCAGTGTAATGGGTAATAAATAACCCAAACAAATTAACCCAAATAAATACAGTAATGCATTATCAAAGTAATGCATTAATTACAACTCTGCTATCAACACAACATTAAAAATTCAATTTTCTTCGAAACAAAAAGGGATAAGAATTACATTGCTATTTTCACAACTCTGCTTGGAAGTCGTCAGAAATTTGAGATTTGTGATTCTTAAAACACGAGTTAATTTTGTGACTTGGCAAACAAAATAATGATTCATGAAGACTGGGACTTACCAAAACCGAGAGTTTCGCCGAAATTGTGCAAAAACTCAAAGACCATAACGATGTCGGAGAAAGCTTGACCGGAGAGTTTCAATGCAGGTAATCTCTTGATTTTCGGCAGAGCTTTGTGATCTGTAGGGAAACAACATAATTTTTGATTGCGTTTTTTTTTTGTTCAAGTAATTTTATGGGAAAAAAAGAAAAAAAATCAACAGGTCGATCCTAACCAGTGAGTTCCATGTCTTCGATGGGTTTTCTTATCTGCTCGACGAGTTCCAGTTCCATTTTTCTTTGTTCGGCTCGTTTCTCCTTGTTGGCAATTCTCTCGGCTCGTGCCTCCAGTCGTTTCCTCTCTCTCTCCTCCATTCTTCGACGATTCTCCAGTGCTCGCACCAGCGCCATGTGCTGTCGCCTTCTCTCGCGTTCCTGAATCATCATTCACAAATTTTCATAAATTTTTCGTTTTTTTTTCTCAATTCAAATTCAACGTGCAAAAATTGATACTGCATTGCCAGGAATTTCAGGGATTTCGCTCGAACCGCTTCCATCTCACGTTTTACAACTCATTTTTCCGGAGCACACTCTGATAAAAATTGTGCAAAAAAAAAAAATCAAGAAAATCGTCCCAAACACCATTTTCTAAAATTACGAAATTCTCTTTCACGCAATAATCATAATTAAATTAGCAGAATTTTGTGTTTCTTCTTCCTCTTCTCCGCGACACTTTGAGACTCGTGTAAACGTTTATTGAAATATAAATGAGGAATATAAATTTAGATTGATATAATATCTGCATAAATATGTTTTACGTGCATTTTACCGATTCAGAAATCCAAATTACCAACTCCAAAATACCCCGACTGGATAATTTTGGTTTTTTTTTTCGATCATCCAAAATATGTATTTTTGAATTTTTTAATATTTTCTATATTAGACGGAGCGAGAAGTAGAAGCGAGATATTGCGAGGGAGGTTACTTTAAACGACAAGCGATGAACACAATGGACAATTTATGCCGAATCTTTTAAGGGGTTTACCCTACTGTGACAATCAGAAAAAAAAAATTCTGATGCAGATTGTACAAAATTTTTATCAAAATTTAATCAGAATGCAAAATCTTTCATCAGGGGCTAATTGAAGCACCGATGAAAAAATTGAAAAGTATCAACATTAATAATATTGTCAAGACATTTTTTTTAAATCCAAAATCAAAATACTGTAGAAAATAAAAGGAATATTAGGTTTGTGGGAAAAATTGTTCACAAGTCATTTAATTTTTCGGATTGTCACAATGGGACAAAACCTCAAGATTCTTGCGATGCAAACAAATCGGTCGAGGGAAAGAATTTTGAAAATCGTCTCTACACTCTTCAAAGGAGAAACCCTCGCAACTTGAGATAAATCTGGATCTAAGAAACCATAGAAATCGTTTGATTCAGATTTAGCTCTGTTCACAATAGCTTTCCCTTTAAGGTCTACTTTAAAAGGCAAAAAAAAAGATTTTTAAGATTTTTTTTTCCTTTGTCAGATGTGACGATAAAACTGTTTTTACAACATTGTTTCATCCTACGAAAGTAGAAAAAAAATTTGCACATCGCTTCCTCAGTATTTTTTCGTATTGACAAATCCTCCTCTATGAGGAAATGTTAGCAAATTTTAGTAAATGTTAGCTGTCACAGTTTTGGCTTCCTCATAGAGGAAGCTTTGTAAATACGGAAAAATACTCTGGAAACGATGTGCAAATTTCCGATTTGCAAGTTTTTTTTACTACCTCCGGTTATCGGAGTAATAAAACGGCAGCTTTGTATCGTACAATTTTCGATCAAACTTTTTTTTGACAATTTCAAAATTGCATAAAATTTGCGCGGTTCGAGCGATTTTTGCAAAATTGAATACCAAGTAACTTTTTCCATTAAACTACCATTATAGAAATTTTGAGCCTGATACAACGAAATATGTGCAAGCTAGAGCGATCATGCTCTTTCCCAAAAAAATTAAAAATTTTATAAATCACGAACCCCTTGAGCAATTTTCGCGAAATTCAATACCAACAATATTTTTTACTCAAACTATCGGTATAATTTTTTTTTAACCTGATATCGCAAAATTTGCGGAAGCTAGAGCGATCGAGCTTTTTCTTTGAAAATTTCAACATCGCATAAAATTTGCACGGCTCAAGCGATTTTTGCAAAATTGAATACCAAGTAACTTCTTTCATTGAACCGCCATTATAAAAATTTTGAGCGTGGTATCACGAAATATGTGCAAGATGGAGCGAACACGCGCTTTTTGCAAAAAATTCAAAATTTTATAAATCACGAACCGCTTGAGCGATTTTCGCGAAATTCAATGGCAATAATCTTCAACACTCAAACTATCTGTATAATATTTTTTCACTCGATATCGCAAAATTTGCGAACCCAGGAGCAACCACGCCCTTTTTTTGAAAATTTAAAAGTCGCACAAAATTCGCACACGTCAATGAATTTTTGCAAAATTCATAACAAACAAAGGGGCTGTGGAGCTCAGCTTATGTGCAAAATTTTGGCTCGCTACTCCAATGTGGTCTTGAGATATAGTCATACATACATACATACATACATACATACTAGGGTGGTCCTTATTTAGGTTATGTTGTTTTTTCTTTTGACGATAGTGCTAAATCGGTTTTAAATAAATAAATAAAAATGCATACAAAATTTCAGCTCGATATCTCAATTTTAACCTGGCCCCCACAGCAGTCGAAGTTTTAAAGGGGAAATACGTGTATTTTATACGGTCAATGATTTTTACATTTTTTCAACTTAGTTAATATTGATTTAAAAATTTGAAACTTGGCACATATATTGCTCATAGTATAAGGTATATTTGTAGTATTTTATCAGATTTTTCATCCTCGATTTTCGACATACCCTCCCGCTAAAAAGTTGGGACACATTTGTCGAATTTCGCACCACACTAAAAGTTTGATTGCGGAGTCAATAATGAAGATAGCTATATTTTCCAAGCGGCGTTTGAAAGAGGACATATCAACCTTCATTTTGCTTTTTTAGAAATTTCTCTAATATTTTTTTCGAGCCCGGTACGCACTTTTGAACATGGCCATTGGCCCGGTACGTACTTTTGAACATGGCCATTTGCCATGTTCAAACGTGCGTACCGGGCTCAAAAAAAATCGTAGAGAAATTTCGAAAAAAACAAAATGATGGTTCAAACGTCGCTTGGAAAATGTAGCTATCTTCATTATTGACTTCGCAATCAAACTTTTAGTGTTGTGCGAAATTTGACAAATGTGTCCAAACTTTTTAGCGGGAGGGTATGTCGAAAATCGAAGATGAAAAATCTGATAAAATACTAAAAATTTACCTTATACTATGAGCAATATATGTGCCAAGTTTCAAATTTTTATATCAATATTAACTAAGTTGAAAATTTTTTAAAATCATTGACCGTATAAAATACACGTATTTCCCCCTTAAAACTTTGACTGCCGTGGGGGCCAGGTTAAAATTGAGATATCTAGCTGAAATTTGGTATGAGTTTCTATTTATTTATTTAAAACCGATTGAGCACTATCGTCAAAAGAAAAAACAACATAGCCTAGATAAGGACCACCCTAATACATACATACATACATACATACATACATCCGGACATTTTTTTAAAATATGATTTCTCGATGTTTTAGGACATTTTGAACATACTGACATGAAAATCTCGAAAAAAAAATTTCACGAAAACAAAGCTTCCTCTATGAGGAAGCAAAATATAATTCTTTACTTTGATTCTTTGAATAATTTATAAAAGGCGCCAAATTCAAAAATGTCTTTTACCATTTTCACAAAACATTTTCGACGACTCGACTTTGGCGCCTTCTATAAATTATTCAAAGAATCAAAATGAAAAATAAAAATATTTTTTTTGTACTTTCGAAGGATTAAACAATGTTGTATAAATAGTTTTATAGTCATATCTGATAGAGGTGCTGAGAAAAAAAATCTTAAAGTTTTGCTTTTTTTTTGGCCTTCTAAAGTCGCTTTAAAAGTACCTTAGAATGAGTATGCACCATTTTTCTCAGTACTTGTCGTCAAATCTCTTCTACACTGTTTTTTTTAAATGTCGAATTTGAAGGAATTAAAGGTGTCGTTGCGAAGGAATATGCTGAGTTATGGGCTGTTTGGAGGAGTTGACATCGAGTTCAGTAGGACATGTTAATTTTTTTTTTTTTTTTTTAATTTTGTTATTTTGGTTATTTTTTTTCCGTGCTGAATTTTGGGGGTATGAAACATACCAGCTCGACGGTGTAGAGCATCTCGCGCTGCTTGCTGAGCTCCTGCATGTACATCTGCAGCACAAAACACAATCCAATCCACCAGTGCTCAAAAAAAAAACCTCAAACTTTTCCGTCACATTCACGAATCATTGATACACGAGATATTCGAGTATCGACAATCATGTCGGAATATTGGAAAGAAAAAAAGGTATAGATGAATAAATAAACCTCATTCAACCTCAACTCTAAAAATATTCTTCATCCCCATAAAATAATGAACAATGACTATTATTATTTTTCACAATATTTCGACCGATGGAGTAGAAAATATATTTTTTTTTCTCATGTTTCCTATTACCACAAACACAAAAAGTACGAAGCATCACATTTTCAACGAGACAAACGAGTAGAAAGAAATTTCTTGATCGCGTAGATGAGAAATAATGAAAAATAAGTTTACTTCGTTTTTTTTTTTATTTCAATCGATTTAACGAGTGAGAAATTTTCGTCCACAGAAAGTTTCAGCGAATGAAAATTGCAATTTCTGATATTCGGTTTGTGGGAAATTTTCAAAATCAACCAAAATCAATGCTAAATTTACAGAAATTTTTGAAATATCCGTGATTTAATATTTTGGAGATAATCTTCAGTATTTTTTTGAATTTTTTACAAAAATAATTTTGTTATTTGGGTTTAAAAAAGGGTATTTTTCAGTCTTGTAAATGAAAATTAATCAATGACCAAGTTAATGAAGTATCGTTGATAAATTTCACGATTTTTTTAAAAATTAATTTAGAATTAACCGATTAAATTACAATAATGATAAATCGAAGAGATATTTCACGAGTGTACGTGGACGATATGACGAAGAAAAGCGATAGGTATGCAATAGCTATCTACGAGTCACACTTGAAAATCTACCTCGAACCTTCGTAACGACGAACGTAGGACAAAAAAAAACAGGAAATTTTTTATCATTATTCCTCCATATTTTCAAAAGCTCACCTGCTCCTTCAGCATAACCGCCTGTTGTCTCTTTAGCTCTCGTTCCTGAAAACAAGTACATTTTATAATTATTAATTAAAAATCAAGCAAAGATTCACACGATCAAAATTAATGAAATCAAATCAAATTTTCGGTTCAATTGAACTTTTTCGAAATGAAAATTACCAAAATTTATCAAATAAATTAATATCAATGAAATGAAGTTTAACTCTTTTGAAATAATAATGAATATAAAAAAGCAAATATTTTTTAGGCACATTTGCAGGTTTACCACAATAAAACGACCGTAATATTATGTAAAAACAATTTAAATCAGTTTTACCCGTATAATTCTCTCTGAATATCCATATACGAGGCATTCCACGTCAAGTCAGCCACCCCATTTTTTGAAATCGCCAAAAATCGCATACAAATTTTTAGAAAGTAGTTCCGACTATCAAGAAAATTTGTGATTTTTTTTAGATTTTTAAATTACATTTTTCATCCGGAAAAAAATACAAAAAATTTGATTGTCCCATTTTGTAACTCGAAAATTATTCATCGTACGAAAAAAAAAGTACAACATAAAATTTAAGATTTTCAACGTGCTTTTCACTGAAATTTTTGACTAACTCCTCCGGAAGCTCTATGTGCCATTTTCGGAGCAAATAACGTTTTGATATTTTTTTTGCTCAGAATTGACATCTTCGATTCGTCTGTAATTCTAATAGTTTTTTACTTGATATATTTACAGACTATAAAAAAATTGGCGTAGTGGAGAATCCATTATTTCAAATGCATTTTTATTGATACAATCTATCATTAAAGAGTGATTTAACGAAATAGCGTAGATATTGATATTTTATCATTATTAATCGTAGACAGGGAAAAATGATAAAATAATCTCGTTTTGATACTGCGAAGACGATTCCAGGAACAAAGCAGTATCGTTGCTTCATTCCCAAAAATCATGCCTAGATCGCACTAAAAAAGTATTCATTGGCCATAGAAACGTCGGTGTATCCAAAGAGGGAAAATTAATTATTTTTTTAAATCGAGAGACGCGAGTAGCCTTTGACTCTAATTTGAATAGACTCTATCGGTGTCCATGGGTCCATTAATTAAGTTTATTAAAATGTACAAAAAGATATTTAAAAAAATAAAAATGAAAGAAGTTGAAAAAATTCAAAAAGTACAAAAAATAAACAAAAATGTAGGCTTTAGAAAATATCTATGGATAGTCTCAACCCTGTTAATGCACAGAGAAATTTGTGTATTCGTTTGGGATGAAAAACGCATGGGAAGGAATGGATTCTCCACTGAGCCAATTTTTTTATAGTCCGTAAATATATCGAGTAAAAAACTGTTTGAACTACGGACAAATCGAAGATGTCAATTCTGAGAAAAAAATATCAAAACATTATTTGCTCCGAAAATGGTATATAGAGCTTTTGGAGGATTTCGTAAAAAAATTCAGTGAAAAGTACGTTGAAAATCCTAAATTTCATGTTGTACCTTTTTTTTCGTACGATGCATAATTTTCGAGTTACGAAATGGAACGAGAAAATTTTTTGTATTTTTTCAAGGCTAAAATGTCACGTTACAGCTGCCATAAGGGCGTATGCCAGCCAAAGGTAGGGCTGGAAAGCCATAAGGGCGTATCGAAATTTTTTTTTTCAGGAATCGACGTAATTATGACCGAAAAGTATAGAACCTATGGAAAAAAAAATTTCCCAATTTTTTTAAATTTTTTATACGCCCTTATGGCTTTCCGAGTGGGTCTCGAAAGCCATAAGGGCATATCGATTTTTTTTTCAGGAATCTACGTAATTATGACCGAAGAGTGTAGAATCGATGAAAAAAAAAATTCCCAATTTTTTTTTTTTTTTTCATCGGTTCTATACGTTTCGGTCATAATTACGTTGACTTGAAATTTCGCTATTTTCAGATTTTTGAAAATAGGCCCAAAATTGAGCAAAACAGTTTTTTATCGAAATTCATGAAAATTTTGATTTTTTGAAAAAACTATTGATAGATTCGTGTTTAGGGGGCAAAAATACATCGATATGAGGCCCGAAAAACAAAAATAATTTTATTTTTTTTTTTGCATTTTGGCCAAAATACAATCGGTTCACTAAAATGGCTGCAATTTATTTTCTAGATAGAATTGCGGCTTGAGCATGAGCTCATTCTCTTCGTAATCGTTCACGCTTCAAAATCCCGTTTGGTTCATCCCATTACGATCATTTTTCGATTTTTTGCAGATTTTTAAAGTTCAACAATAGATTTTTGTAAATTTTTTAAGGTATACCCCTTTCCATTTTTTTCGGCGATTTTCAAACTGCTCTTATTTCTACAAAAAATTAGTTATCGAGATGAACTTAACGGCATTCTCTAAGTTTGATCACAAGCTTTGCGTACGAAAAACAAATTTTGAAATCGGTTCAACCAAAGTGAAGTTATGAGCACTTGAAATTTCGCTATTTTCAGGTTTTTGAAAATAGGCCCAAAATTGAGCAAAACAGTTTTTTATCGAAATTCATGAAAATTTTGATTTTTTGAAAAAACTATTGATAGATTCGTGTTTAGGGGGCAAAAATACATCGATATGAGGCCCGAAAAACAAAAATACTTTTTTTTTTTGCATTTTGGCCAAAATTCAATCGGTTCACTAAAATGGCTGCAATTTATTTTCTAGATAGAATTGCGGCTTGAGCATGAGCTCATTCTCTTCGTAATCGTTCACGCTTCAAAATCCCGTTTGGTTCATCCCATTACGATCGGTTTCCGATTTTTGGCAGATTTTTAAAGTTCAACAATAGATTTTTGTAAATTTTTTAAGGTATACCCCTTTCCATTTTTTTCGGCGATTTTCAAACTGCTCTTATTTCTACACAAAATTAGTTATCGGGATGAACTTAACGGCATTCTCTAAGTTTGGTCACAAGCTTTGCGTACGAAAAACAAATTTTGAAATCGGTTGAACCAAAGTAAAGTTATGAGCACTTGAAATTTCGCTATTTTCGGGTTTTTGAAAATAGGCCCAAAATTGAGCAAAACAGTTTTTTATCGAAATTCATGAAAATTTTGATTTTTTGAAAAAACTATTGATCGATTCGTGTTTAGGGGGCAAAAATACATCGACATGAGGCCCGAAAAACAAAAATAATTTTTTTTTTTTTGCATTTTGGCCAAAATTCAATCGGTTCACTAAAATGGCTGCAATTTATTTTCTAGATAGAATTGCGGCTTGAGCATGAGCTCATTCTCTTCGTAATCGTTCACGATTCAAAATCCCGTTTGGGAAATTGGGAAAATTTTTTTTTCATCGGTTCTATACGTTTCGGTCATAATTACGTCGATTCCTGAAAAAAAAAATTTCGATACGCCCTTATGGCTCCCGGATGCCATAAGGGCGTAAAAGAGGTGATACGCCCTTATGGCAGCTGTAACGCGATGTGTAACATAAAAATCTGAAAAAAATCACGAATTTTCTTGACAGTTAGAACTACTTTACAAAAATTTGTAAGCGATTTTTGGTGATTTCAAAAAATGGGGTGGCCGACTTAACGTGGAATGCCTCCATTATCAAAATATAGGAAATGTATTATCGAAATACAGAAAATATATTAGCAAAATATAAGAACATTTTTTTTTACCAAGATATAATTTATTTTTATTTTTTTTTATCCTACAGGAAACCATCATTGAAATATTTTATTTACAAAATTTGTAAACAATTTTTTTTTCTTTAATTAAAAAAAATTTATATAAATTATTGTCGGCCCGCTACTTTCAAACTATGATGAAAATATTAGTTTTTAATTATAGAATTCATGCAAAAATTTGTATGCGATTTTTGGTGATTTCAAAAAATGGGGTGCCCGACTTGACGTGGAACGTCCCATATATAATTTTTTAACTATCAATTTCAATTTTTTTTTGTTTTCATTTGAGAACTGTGGTATCTTTCGCTGCAATAATTCGAACGATTTCAAACAAATAAATCTAGTATTAAAAATTAAAAAAAAAATTACCTGTTGCTTTCGTTGTTGCTCCTCCATACGGATCTTCTCCACTTCCTCCTGTCGTTTTTTTCGAGCCTGCGGAAATGCCAAACTCACGGTAAATCAAATACGTTGTGCAAAACGAATGTAGGATTAAAAAAATAAAATAAAAAAATTGTTAATCTTTTTCTACGTTAATTCAGACGATCGTGGTAAACAATGAGTAAAAGTTACATATTTGTGATGGAGAAAGCATGGAAATTATCAATGAAGAGAGAGAGAGAGAAAAAAAAACGTTCAAAGCCTCGCCGTAACGATTAAAAATTCGTGAAAAATGGCGGAAAAACAAAATTTCCGAATTAATTGAATTTCAAGTTAAATCGCAAAAAATAAAATGTTTCTCGTTGCATCCATTCTCGCACGTAGATTTACCTGCTTGATACTTGCCACTTCGTACATATCGAAGCCGACAATCGTTATTTAAAGAATTAACAACAAAAAAAAACAAAAAAAAAAAATTTCAAAGAAAAATTGTGCTGTGTGCCTGATAGAAGCTGAAAGCTCTCGCGCGGAATACGAGAAGTCGAGATTTTATAGATTCGTGCGGTTCGATCGCGATTTTCTAGTTTTTCCATTTATTTATTGTTTACTTTTTTTTTTAACTCGAAACCTCGAGGCTCCTTTGTACGTAAATTCAGTGATAGTTTATTTTTTTTTTATTTTAAAAAAGAAGCAAAAAAAATCCTTCTGTTCAAGCTTTTCTATTTCGTCTTGATTTTTCCATTTTCGTTTTTTGAAGTACTTTTTTTTTTTAATTCTCTCCAATCGCCGAGAAAAATTTCACTTTCCTAACCAATTGTCGTACAACGAGTGAAAAAAAGAGGCGAGGAACAAAAAATCAATAATAATCTTTTCTTCCTTTCTCCAAGCTTCTAGAAACAAATTTTGGTCTTTTTGGATCGTCTTTTTTTTTATCGCTCTTTTGATCTATCGATCATCACGAGAAATAGATTCAAGCATCTCTACTTCGATTTCGGGAAAACAATGTAAAAAAAAAGACAAAAAAAAACTGTCCAAGACGTTGCGATAAAAAAAAAATAAAAATCGCGATGATTTTTGGAAAAGAAAAAAATCTATCGAGAAAACATTGAAAATCGAAAAATAAAAAGATCTGCAGCTTGATCTTCGAATGTATAATGAAATGTCGGAAAAAAAAAGAAAAATTGTCCACACGAGCTCTTTTTTTTTTTCCAATAAAATAGACAAGCTAAGCGAAGAAATAGCGAAGATTAAATTTTTTCGATAGAAAGTTCGTTTATATCAGAGACGAATCATTTGTCAATAACGATGAATAAATAAAGGAAATATTGAGTGGAGTTAAAAAAAAAAAATTAAGGATCGAATGGAAGGGAAAGATACAGTCAAAATAAAATTTGTATCAAGGTTTTTCTACGAGCTTATATCCAACACTGAAACACGAAGAAAATTTGTTTTTTTTTTCGAATAATAATAATAACAATAATAATAAATATAATAGTAAAAATAGTAAGAAGAATGAATGATCGTATGTGAAGCAAAGAGCAGAGCATGCAAGGGCCAAGCAATGCGTATTGAAAAAAAAAAAACAAAAATTTATATATACGATAAGAGAATAAATATATAGGCATGAATCATGAAGATACATAATAATTACACAAAATGTATAGACGTAAAGATTTTGTTCGAATAAGATTATTAATAAAAAAACGTCAACCAGATTGTTAATAAAAATAAATTAATAAATTAAGTGTAATATATCCCAATCGTACAAATTTACATCCTCGTTGAAACGGCCATTTTTTTCCAACCTTTCATTTTTTTCCCACTATTTTGCTTCAGAGTACTTTTTGTCAATGTAAAAAAATTATCTTTCATTTTCAACGCGATTTTTAGATTTTATTTTCGACCACGATTTTCAGTTACATTACAGACTTTTTTTTTAGCATTGCCACAAAAAATCTCGCGAATCTGGAGTGATAGAAAAAAATTATTTTGAAAACCACAAACTTTTTTTTGATAATTGCTTTTTTTTACTCTCCTCATTTTATTATATTTTGTGGGCGCAAAATTTATAAAAACAGGCGCAATGAAAAAAAATTATAAATTTCAATTCTATTCGTTCATTTTTTATAGATTTTTTTTACTTCCAAAAAAAAAATCGTGGGTCAAACATTTATTTTTAAAAATAATATTTTGCAAAGTTATTTGTTCCCATCAAAAAAATACTGCAAAAAAAAAAACGTTTAAAATTATCGTTTGACCAAATAAATGTCAATGAATTTTCGAACCAAATCATCATTCGATATTGAATAAAATATTGAATGAATTGATTTCATCGATGAGAAGAGCGAATTAAAATACTGAAAAATTTCAACAAAAAATTTCGTCTGTTGTGAATCCAATTCCAACATTTTTGCGAGTCAGAAGCAAGATATCGAAATTTTGTTTTTCCGCAATTTTTCGATTACGAAAAGCAGCAACCAGAAGCTAAAAAATTCTGATAAGCATTCGGAAAGTTTGGAGAGAAAAAAAATGGCCCGGAATTTGTCGAATGTTTTCATATATATTGATAAAAAATGTATTCACAAATATATGCGAAATACACATGTGTAAATATATACGGCTGACTCAGGTCAGAGAGATATAGATACGTGAAAAAAAAAAAAAATATATATATATATATATATATATTTATTTGCATGCTGGATAATAATAATAATTATTAATTAATTAGCTAGCTGTTATAAATAGTGACAGGAGAAGCTAGGCACAGGATAGTATTGCGGCAGATGGTTTATATATATAAATATATATATATATATATATATATATATATATATATATATATATATATATATATATAATCGTAGGCTAAACCTACTAGGTCGGCTTTTCCTTTTTTTTTCTTCAATCCTAAAAAAAATAGTCTCGTTTTATTTTTTCTACTCTCGAATAAGAAAAAAAAAACAAAACAAAAAAAATTCTCTTTCTCTATACTTTCTCTCCCTCTATGCATGCCTCTCGATTGTTTTTCTACTCTCAGAAGCAGAATTTTGTTTTTTTGGTTTTGTTCAAAAAAATATTTTTCAACGCGACTTCGAGCAGCACGACATAAATTATCGACATCCCCATATCTCCTCGATTACTTTTCCAGTATTTTTTTTTTTTTGACTTCCTTATTTGCTTTCAACATTGTTGTGTACTTTTGCGCTTTCTTTGTCCTTCCGGCTTATTTTTTTTTCTTTCGTCTCGACGTCAAGAGAGCTCGGGTGTTTGTGTGTCGTGTGTGCGTAGGTGTACTTTTTTTTTTTTTTTTTTTCATTAAATCTTTGAATCATCTCTTTTTTTTCTTAATCGATACTCATCTCGAGGAAGTAATTTTTTTTGTTCATTCGATACTTCATTTTTATATTGGAGAGGGCGGGGTCGGGGGTCTGGGGAAAATCCACTAAAACCACGACCGTCTCTCGTGATGCATTGAAATCAAAATGTAATAATAAAAAAATTAAAAAAAAAAAATTAAAAAGAAAAAAACAGAAAAATATTCGTCGAAGGCATCGAACGAATTTTTTTCCGGCTACACTGGACTATATATTACATGAGCTACAAATTGCAACGAGAAGAGTGACAAAGTAGGGTCACTAGTCATCACTCTTCTCGATCAACTACTCATCTAACCGATTGGATCTATCGTTGCTCTTCTTTTTCATCTTCTATATCGTTGTTCCAGTCTTCGAGGACGTTCAACGAGGCTCACGGAGAAACGAATAATCAGCACGGTGGCGCCACTATCGTCAACAAAATGGCCGACGTTGAGAACACAACAATGGCGCCCACTGCGGCCATATTGTTTAGTACAAAATCGCACCACCAGGCGGATCACAACGTTTTCATTATCCTCATCCCGTGTTTTTCGTAAAACAGGAATGTCTCCGTGGCTCATTTACGAAATTTTATATTCCTTTTTTTAGTTCCCAGTCTTCTCGTTAAAAATACTGAACAAAATAATTATAAAATCTGGACGATCGAATGAAATTTTGGAGCAGTATCGAAATTGTTGATCTTCGCCTAGAACAGGGGTCTCCAAACTTTCCAGCCTTAGGGCCATACTGATTATTCCAGTAAGTCTCAACGGCCAAAACCGTTTTGATTTTGGAACAAAAAGTCATCAGCTCCCGCGTAGAAAAAAAAATATTTTAAAGATTCTTGAAAAGATTCTTTCAAACCGTTTTAATTTTACAACGAAAAGCCATTAGCTCCCGCGTAGAAAAGAAAATGTTTGAAAGAATCTTGAAAAGAATCACGGATAAGATCCGGAACAAGATTCATTCCAAGATTCTAAGATTCTTTTCAAGATTCTAAGACTTTTTTCAGATTCTTTCAAAGATTTTTTACAACAATCTTTTGTCGGATCAGACGGGAATCTTGCGAAGAAAAGGATCTCCAAAAGAATCTTTGAAAGAATCTTGAAAAGTCTTTGAAAGAATCTTGAAAAGAATCTTCGAAAGAATCTTTCCAATAATCTTTTCTCGGCTCGCGCGAGAATCTTCCAAAGAATCTTAGAGTCTTTTGTCGCATATCGGACGAGAATCTCACGAAGAATCTTTAAAAGAATCTTGGAAAGAATCTTAAAAAGATTTTGGGATAGGATCCGATGCAAGATTCTTTTCAAGATTTTTCCAAAGATTTTTTCAAAGATTCTAAGATTCTTTCAAAGATTCTTTTCAAGATTCTTTCATAGGTTCTTTCAAAGATTCTTCTAAGGATACTTCGGAAGATTCTCGCCCGAGTCGACAAAAGATTATTGCAAAGAATCTTCGATTCTTTGAAAGAATCTTACTCCGGATCCTATCCGTGATTCTTTCCAAGATTCTTGAAAAGAATCACGGATAGGATCTTAAAAAGAATCACGGATAGGATCTGGAGCAAGATTCTTTCAAAGATTCTTTTAAATGTTCTTCGGAAGATTCCCGCCGATCCGACAAAAGATTCTTGGAACGAATCTTTGAAAGAATCTGAAAAAAATCTTTGAATTAAAACGAATCTTAGAATCTTCAACATTCTTTCCAAAGATTCTTTTTCAAGGGATCTTGCTCCGGATCCTATACGTGATTCTTTTCAAGATTCTTTCAAAGATACTTTTTAAGATTCTTTTCAAGATTCTTTCCAAGATTCCTTTCAAGATTTTTCCCAAGATACTTTTCAAGATTCTTTTCAAGATTCTAAGATTCTTTCAAAGATTATTTTTAAGATTCTTTCATAGGTTCTTTCAAATATTCTTCTAAAGATACTTCGGAAGATTCTCGCCCGAGTCGACAAAAGATTATTGCAAAGAATCTTCGAATCTTTGAAAGAATCTTACTCCGGATCCTATCCGTGATTCTTTCCAAGATTCTTGGAAAGAATCACGAATTGGATCTTAAAAAGAATCACGGATAGGATCTGGAGCAAGATTCTTTCAAAGATTCTTTTAAATGTTCTTCGGAAAACTCCGGCCGATCCGACAAAAGATTCTTGGAACGAATCTTTGAAAGAATCTGAAAAAAATCTTTGAATTAAAACGAATCTTAGAATCTTCAACATTCTTTCCAAAGATTCTTTTTCAAGGGATCTTGCTCTGGATCCTATACGTGATTCTATTCAAGATTCTTTCCAAGATTCTTTCCAAGATTCTTTTCAAGATTCTTTTCAAGATTCTATTCAAGATTCTTTCCAAGATCGTTTCCAAGATTCTTTTCAACATTCTGTCAAAGATTCTTTTCAACATTCTTTCAAAGATTCTTTTTTTCTACGTGTGCGGGATTGATGACATTGGCGGGTCGGATGTGGCGGGCCGTAGTTTGGAGACCTCATGGCCTAGAAACTTCTCTCTAATTGCAACTCCTGTCGAACAGTATATTCCAATATCATTTCTTTTTTCAATTCCAAATTTCTGGCCAAAAAAAATTATTTCACTCATCGATTCGTCCAAATATTTGTATTCCAGCTTGAAGGACAATTTTTCGTTCAGTCGCATACTTTTTTGGTTCGGCCACCGAAAATTGGCAAAAAAAAAAGGATTCAAATGTCCACAATTTTCATTATGAAAATCCCCGAAGACGAACGAAGTTGTCGAAGAATGGCGGACGGAAAGGGGGGGGTGGTGGTGGTGGGGGGGGGGGGGGGATAACGACATCTTACCTCCAGCAGTTCCTGATTTTGCGTTTGGGTCTGGGCCTGCTGGGTGTTGTTCTCCTGTAGGTGTAGTTGTAGTTGTTGTTGTTGTTGTAGTTGTTGTTGTTGTTGTTGCTGCTGCTGCTGCTGATGTTGTTGCTGCTGTTGTTGTTGTTGCTGATGCTGTTGTTGTTGCTGTTGTTGCTGTTGTTGTTGTTGTTGTTGTTGTTGTTGTTGTTGTTGTTGCTGTTGCAATTGTTGTTGTTGTTGCTGTTGCTGTTGTTGTTGCGAAATTATGGAAGTCGTGGTTGTCACCGTGGAAATAGAAACGTTGGTGACAGTTGTCAATTCCAGCGGACCCGTTGAACAGGCAATCGAGGCAGTCGAGATGGCGCCACCAGCGCTCGGGCACGACGGTGGCGACATCGACGGTGGCGTGGGTGAAGCTATAGTCGTGATAGTCGGCGCTATCAATTGCGTAAACGGCGCTGATGACAGCGTTGTATGGGCCGAAATCGTTGGTACCGTTTGACCCAATGTAACATTAACGACGTTCGTCTTCTTCGTCGGTCCAACGTCGATAATATCGGTGATTGTCTCCGTTGTCTGCATTATATCACGATTCCTCCAACTTTCGGCAATGCTCACGCGATTCTTCCATATTGTGGCGACCGTCGAACTTGCCAAACCCAATTCACGGGCAACGTCACTCTTGCTCTTGCCCCTCTCGATCTCTTGGATTATCTTCATCTTCTGCTTGATCGTGAATGCCAGCCTCTTACGACCCTGCGTCAGTTTTTTTTTGTTTTTTTGTTTTTTTTTGTTTTGGGTTCCAGTTCTTTCTTTCTCTCACGTCCCGGATCTATTATCCCATTACTTTTTCTAGTTACACATGTACGTTTGGATTTTGAGGTTTTTTTCTATGTTTGGTCTAAGACCATTGATGCACTTTTTTTTCGTCAATCCTGTCTCGATTTTCTCCATTCTTCCTCCCTTTCACGCATTCTCTCTCTCTCTCTCTCCCTCTTTATTTCTATCACACCTACGTTTGTGCCTCTTGCTCGAATTATCTTTTTTTTTCTATTTCTTCTACTTCTGTTTTTTTTCCGTCAAATTCATTGTTCTTTTATTTTTCTATCGTGCGAACTCAGTTGACACAGTGGAGTCCCGATTGCATTCAGGGTTGTTTTTTTTTGCTGCGATACATTTTTTTTTTTAATTTTCAATAACAAATTCTGTTTTTTTTTGAGTTAGCGAAAAATGCGAATGATGAAATTGAGATTCCACTGCGAATAGCTAAATATGCCGTGTGGAATTGATGTTCGTGGAATTGATGTTTACTTTTTGCATCGACGGGATATTTTTTGCCGTTGAACAAACGCCAAGGAAATTTAATTTAATTTAAATAAATAATAATGATGCACCGTCGTAAACGCGAAAATCACGATTTTTTTCGAGAAATCTTTTTTTTTAAATTGACAATCTGCCATTTTTTCGCTTAGTTTTGAAATATTGTCATTCGAATTCAATCGGTTTGACGATAATTCATGATCGATTTCAATAAATTCTTCGTTGTTTTTGATTTCGTGAATTTTGCAAGTGGGCGCGTACGCGTGCAAATGTTCTAAATTTGGGCTTTTTTTTTTAACATGCCGAGAATTTGAATGCGGAAATCGATATTGATGGACAAAAACCAGCTCTCTCGATTCTCATTTTTCATCTTGAACATCCCATTTCTTTATTTATTTATTTATTTCAAATCCTCGAAACGAATTGAACAGGATGAAATATCGCACGATAAAAAAATATATGAATTTGAGCGAAAACTGCAAAAGGCACAAGAAGTTCAAAAAGCCAAAATGAAAAAATAAGATTTAAGGGATTTTGGTGAGAAAAAATAATTCCAAAAGAGAAAATAAATTTCACAGAAGAAATAACAATGTGAAAAATCCGCAGGATTACAATTTCGAAAAACCAAAAAGGAAAAATAAAACTTAAGGGGTTTGACGAGAAGAAATAATTCCAAAAAAAGAAAATAAATTTCACAGAAGAAATAACAATGTGAAAAATCCGCAGGATAACAATTTCGAAAAACCAAAATGAAAAAATAAAATTTAAGGGATTTGGCGAGAAGAAATAATTTTAAAAAAGAAAATAAATTTCACAGAAGAAATAACAATGTGAAAAATCCGCAGGATAACAATTTCGAAAAACCAAAATGGAAAAATAAAACTTAAGGGGTTTGACGAGAAGAAATAATTTCAAAAAAGAAAATCAATTTCACAGAAGAAATAACAATGGAAAAAATCCGCAAAATAACAATTTCGAAAAAGCGAAATGGAAAAATAAAATTTGAAAGGTTTTGGCGAGAAAAATAATTTAAAGAAAGAAAATAAATTTCAGAGAAGAAATAACAATGTGAAAAATCCGCAAGATAACAATTTCGAAAAACCAAAATGGAAAAATAAAATTTGAAGGGTTTTGGCGAGAAAAAATAATAAAAAAAAATTGCACAGAAGAAATAACAATTTGAAAAATCCGCTGGGGATATTGAAGGAGGATCCTAAAAATGTGATTTCAGGGGAAAAAAGGTTCTTTAATGAAAGTACAAATGAGAGAGATAAAAAGCAAACTAAAAGTACGCGAGAGAGAGAGAGAAAAAAAGGAGGAGAGGGATGACAGAAAAGAGTTTATTGATCTGCAATTCGAGAGTCACGAGAGAGCCGGATAGACACGAAAAGTCGATTTGCTCCTGCTCTTGTCTTCTCTCCCACAGACAGACAGACACACGCACACACACACACGCAACGTGAAAAAAAAATCTAATTGCTATTTTTCTATCGAAGCTTCAGTTTCCAACGTTTCTCCTCGATGGAAAACCCAATTAGCGAGATTCGTACTCGGCTCGTCCTCGTGTCGTCTCGTCGAGTTACGAATATACAGCATAATAAATAAAACACTATAAGGTCGTCGTGAAACAAATCGATTTTTCACTAATTTTTTCTCCTCATTGGCAATTTTCATAGACACAAAATAAAGATCCCAAAATTGTCAATTTGAGACGAAAAAAAGTCAAAATCGGTATTTTGGAAATACCGATAATGGGAAAGCCACATTTTTTTTCATTTTCCTCTAGGTCATTTTTTTCTGCCAGTTTGCGCATTAAAAAAAAAAAATCTTTTCAGGATATTTATTTCAGACCTAAGCCAAATTTTTTAATTTTTGAGGAAGAGCGAAAAATAAAAACCGCTTTATTTTGCGACACTCTACTATACATATATGTATATAGGATATCAAAAAAAATGTACACGTGTAATTTTTATTCGAAATGGAAGCCAATTTTCGAATTTCACGCGCCCGATTAATTTAAATATCACGAATCGAGTGTACTTGGCGCAAAAAAAGTTTCGAATTCAAGTGAAAACGTTCAAAATCTTTTCCAGCTCGAAATTGAAAATTAAATTTACCCTGAGATCAATTATCCAACAATCGCGCAAGAAAAAAAAATCCTCAAAGGTCAACGTTATCGGTAAGCGAGCGCTCGCTCTTATCGACGAAGCTTCTGGTTCTTCTTCAATGGTGCTCCATCTTCAAATATTTCGAGTGTGAGAAATTTATCACGATTTCGCATCCAACCAGAGTTGCCGAAATTATAATGTAAAAATAATGCATTATTTATTCTAGAAATAATGAAAATTCTATCATAGAAACATTAAGCATTATTTTTGTAATGAAAAATGTGAAACCTAACGATTATGCATTAGTTAATAATAAATAATGCAAAAAATGTAACATTATTCATTACAACAGTAATGGATAATGCTAATCGCTGCCATTGTCCATTATTACAGTAATGGGCAATTCAAAGTAAAAACAAATTTTCATTACTATAGTGATAAATGGTACAAAACTGAAAAATAATGCATTACTTTGAGTTATGCATTACATTGAGCAATGCATTACATTGAGCAATGCATTACTTTGAGTAATGCATTACATTGAGCAATGCATTACTTTTAGTAATGCATTACATTGAGCAATGCATTACTTTGAGTAATGCATTACATTGAGCAATGCATTACTTTTAGTAATGCATTACATTGAGCAATTCATTACTTCGAGTAACACATTACATCGAGCAGTGCATTACTTCGAATAGCGCATTACATCTATAAATAATGTATTACTTTGAGTAATGGTTTAAAGGGATAAAAATAATTTCTGTATGTAGAAAGCAATGTCAATGAAATCTTCCTTTTCGTATGATTTTTTATAATCATAATGCGTAAGAATGATACATCTCAGACTGTAATTGTTATTCCCTCAAATTTTTTACAGGGTAATTCGTTCGTTTAGATTTCCCTCTATGGAAATTCGTTTGTTTAGATTCCTAATTTTTTACTTCGAAAATATAATTCGGCACTTTGTTTCGTTTTTTTTATTCGTTAAATCAGATTTGAACCTACAGCATCTTTTTCTTTTTTATCTTTGACCGGAAATTGTCAAGAGAATGATAATTCCTGTTCATGTACGATTGTTTACTTTTGTTTACTCTTGAATAATTCCATGTATTTTTTTTTATTTGTGAATCAACCAAAAGAAAAAATTGTCTTCCACTTGTGCATTTTTTTATTTGTCAGATCAAAGGGAAATGCGCAGCATATATGTATTCTATTCTCTTTCGACTCAAATTTTCAATTCCAATCTCAAATTTCAAAACGGGGATTATTAGTTCCGTTGACATTCCGATGTTTACATTTTTGGGTTTTTTTACTTAAAAAAATTTCATAAACCCATATCATCGAGTCCCTGAACCGGTTTCATCGATCCATATTTTCCACTTTCGTAGATAAAAGGAAGATTTTATCGCATTGTCCTATTGGACTACGAATGCATAAAATATTTTTACTCCTAATAATGCATTATTCAAAATATTCAGTATTATAGTAATGAAAAATTAACGCTACTTTGCAATATCTATTACTTTAATAATGGATAATGGAACATTTTTGCATTACTCATTATTTCAGTAATGAGTAATGTAACTCTTTCCACATTATCCATTACTTCGGCAACGGATAATGTAATGCTTTTCCAAGTACTCATTAATAACGTGATGCATCATGTTTCATTTTTTCATTTTCCAGTACTAATGTAATGCTCAATGGTCCGACATTTGCATTATTAACTAAAAATATAACGCAATATTTTTTTTATCACATCATTCATTGAATGAATAATGTATAATGGAAGTAGAGTCCCATTATTAGGTGAAAAAATAATCATCAATGAAAACGATAATGCATCATTAAAATAATGCATTTTTTGCAACTCTGCATCCAACATATTGTTATTTTGTCGAAAAAAGAAAATCCACAAAAAATTAAACGAGAAAAAGCTTCGCCGGTAAGTAAGAACGCTTCCTTACCGACCACGTTTTTCTTCAAGATTAAAAGAATAATAAAATCGAATCGCTGCTCTCTTCCAATA
This sequence comes from Alloplasta piceator, assembly GCA_946863875.1. Classification (NCBI taxonomy): domain Eukaryota; kingdom Metazoa; phylum Arthropoda; class Insecta; order Hymenoptera; family Ichneumonidae; genus Alloplasta; species Alloplasta piceator. The sequence goes on along the minus strand of OX333081.1, from coordinate 10,072,169 downwards.
GCTTGTGTATGAAAAAAAAATCCAAAACTGATACGACTTCTTCATTTTCCCCCAACCAAGTACACATTGAATCCGAAAATCGTGAACAGAAAAATTCGGAAAATGGCTCGTTCCGTTATGGCGCCTAAAAAAAAATCATACATATATGTATATATATAAATTAAGATGCATCAGCACACTTTTCCAACGACAAGGATGGAATTTTTCTTCCAATGTATAAAGTGGTTTTGTTTTTTTTTTGTTTTAAGGGGGTCGGGGGCGTTGGGGGCTGGTTGGTCAGGGGGTCAGAGCCGTTTGGTCAGGTAGAACAAAAAAAACATCGTAAGAACTAAAAACAACGATAAAAAGGCAAAAAAAATCGTGGATTAAAATAAACAAATTGAAATCAATGTACATATGTATACAGCTATGAGAGAGAGAGAGAGAGAGAGAGAGAGAGAGAGAGAGAGAGAAAGATAGAAGAAAGATGTGGAAGGACATGCTGGGCTCTCCTGTCACTATCGCTAGCGTCTTTGGTCAGCGGGTGTCTCTTGTCCATGGAAAAAAAATTTCTCTTTCGCGTCTCGTTATTAAGGTTCAAAAAAGTACGATGGAGGATACGGAAGATTTTCGGAAGCAAGGAGGGTTCTCTTATTTCCGTAGGCAGTGAAGGTGTGCGAGTTAAATTATGATATATATATATATATATATATATATATTTATATGTATATGGGACATTCCAGATCAACTCACGTGGTCGGCCTGACCCCTTCGGATTCAGTTGACGAATTTTTTTTGGGCATATTTTGGTCCAAATAAAAGTTATTTTTTCATATTCTTAAGTATCACTTGTTTTACCCTATAAAATAATTTTTTTTCCATAAATTTTGAGTAAAAATGAATTTGGACCAGGTTTAAAATTCTGAAATTTTTCTCATAAAATCTATAACTGAAAACAAGTATTTTCATCGTAGTTTGAGAGTGGGCCGAGAATAATTTATTTTTATTTTTTCCAATTAAAGAAAAAAAAATGATGTATTTTTTTCCGGCTAAAATGTGTAATATAAAAATCTGAAAAAAATCACGAATTTTCTTGACAGTTAGAACTACTTTATAAAAATTTGTATGCGATTTTTGGCGATTTCAAAAAATGGGGTGTCCGACTTGACGTGGAATGCCTCTATTATCACAATATAGGAAATGTATTATCGAAATACGGAAAAAGTATAAGCAAAATATGGGGAAATTTTTTTTTACCAAGATATAATTCATTTTTATTTTTTTTATCCTACAGGAAACCATCATTAAAATATTTTATTTACAAAATTTGTAAACAATTTTTTTTCTGTAATTAAACAAAATTTATATAAATTAATGTCAGTCCGCTACTCTCAAACTACGATGAAAATATTAGTTTTTAGTTACAGAATTTATGCGAAAATTTCAAAATCTTAGAACTGGTTCAAATTAATTTTTCCTCAACAGTTATGGAAAAAAAATATTTTATGGGGTAAAAAAAAGTGATAAAAATCTGGAAAAAATAACCTCTTTTTTTGGACCAAAATATGCCCAAAAAAAAATTCGTCAACTGAATCCGGGGGGGTCTGGCCGATGACCACGTGATTCAACCTGGAATGCCCCATATATATATGTATATATATATGTATATTATTTTTATGCATACTGTACATATTAGATTGTCTAAAAGAAACTTTTTTTCCCTCTCCAACCTCACGAAATTTTAGTTCATACTGAAATATCAAACCTCGTCAAAGGGGAAACTCTGGAAAAATTTTCTGAGAGGTGACGCATCATCATTTTGTATCATTTGTGGTTAATAAGTGAGATATTGCTTTTCGGCGTTGGGACGAAAATAATAATTTTCCTGCCTCATTTATGAATTTTTATTTTTTTTATTTTCGTGGAATGCGCAATTTTTAAGGTTTTGAATCAAAAAAGTGAGAAAGCAACCCTCATGATTCGGTATTTATCTCATTAACTACAAATGCTGTCAACTTTGAATTTGGACCACTCGGAGAATTTATTCGCTCGCATTTATTTGAAGTTAAATAATTTCAGAAATAATTTTTTTTCCACATGAAACATGGTTTAAAATAGGGAATTGAAATTTAAATTTTATGTAACTGGACCAAGTGCAGCATCATATCAGAAGGCTTTGCTCACTCAGTCCGCAATTTTTTTTTGTAATTAAAAATCACCCAGTTTTTTCATTCTGATTTAAAATTTACAAAAAAAAAAATAATAATACCAACCACTTATCTTCGAAACTTGCAAGTTGAAAAATCTGAAATACTTCAGAATTATCGACAGATTCATTGAAATACCTTGAGATCAATTTGTAACTTCAATGATTGTCGAATATTTTCCAAAATAGCTTTTGCAATTTGATTTGTGCATACGAGTAAAAATCGGGGATATAAATAGTCTTATATTAAATATTCTTAACTTTCATAAATATATCGCATGAGCAATAATTTGGAAAAGCTGCGAGAAAAACAAAATTTGAGCCGAGACTCACTTATCACTTTTTCAAATTTAGAAAACTACGAAATTTGACGTTTTACGCAATTTCGAGAATTAAATACCCAATAAAGTTCCATTCGTTGGATAAAAAATTATTCCCACCCAAACGTCAGAATCCAATTTGGTGTTGATAAAATTAGGGAATATGAAATTTTCGCTGCGTCAACTTTTCGAAAAATCGCACAAAGTTTCTCTTTCACTGGGCTCAGTGTTTCAGTATGAACTAAGATTCTGTAAAGTTGAGGATCTGAAAAAAAGTGTTTGCAGATGATTTAACCTATATAATATATATATATATATATATATATATATATATATATATATATATATATATATATATATATATATATAAATAAATTATATACATATATATGCACACATACGACGTCTATTGGTTAAAAAGGAGTACATATAAAAATATATAGATATATGTATAAGTTTATACATGTATACTACGAATATACATGTATGTAGTATTATGATGTATATATATATGTATATATATATGAAGAAAAAAAATACGGCACACACAGAGAGACATGCGACACGCACGGCAGGTGGACAAAAATACAAAATGGTAAATATATTATCCCAAAAATAGAAAGAGAAATATATATATAAATTTTGTTATACATATGTGTGTGTGTATGTTTATAGCTATATATATATATATGAATATATGTGTGTATAATTTGAATGAAACGAGGTTTTTGTTTGAGAGAGAAAAAACGACTCGTGCGTTTGTGTTTTTGGGTTTTTTTTAGTACACACACACACACGCGCGCACGCACGCAGATCATTGTTTTTTTAAATTATTAATAAAAAAAAGCGTTTACGCTAATTTTTCTTCACTCACCTCGAGCAGCTGCTGATTTCTCAATTCTCGTTCCCGTCTCACCGCCTCCTGACGTTCCGTTTTTTCCTGCTCCTTCAATAATCTGGGAAAAATTTCAAGGTTTCTGAAAAATTCGTTTGACAGAAATTAAGGTACCAGTCTACTTTGAGAGATTTTTAAAAAAAGAACATTTTTAAGATTTTTTTTCTCAGCTTCGTTGTCAGATGTAACGATGAAACTGTTTTTACAACCAGAGTTGTGAGAATAGTAATGTAAAAGTAATGCATTACCCATTACTTTGAACAATGTGAATTGGACAAGTTTTCCATAACAAATTACAAAAGAAATATGTAATGGATGGGTGTTCCATTACAAATAAAAAAGTAACGTGTAATGTATGCATGTTTCATTACAAATGAAAATAGTAATGTGTAATGGATGCGTGTTCCATTACAATTAAAAAAAGTAATGTGTAATGGATGCATGTGCCATTACAAATAAAAAAAAGTAATGTGTAATGGATGCGTGTTCCATTACAAATAAAAAAAAAGTAATGTGTAATGAATGCATGTTCCATTACAAATAAAAAAGTAATGTGTAATGGATGTATGTCCCATTACAAATATAAAAAGTAATGTGTAATGGATGCATGTGCCATTACAAATAAAAAAAATAATGTGTAATGGATGCGTGTTCCATTACAATTAAAAAAAGTAATGTGTAATGGATGCATGTCCCATTACAAATAAAAAAGTAATGTGTAATGGATACATGTCCCATTACAAATAAAAAAGTAATTTGCAATGGGGAATATTCCATTACAAATAGAAAAATTGCCGTGCTCGTATTAGAAACTTGCACATTGCTGTCTCATTATTTTATTTCCCTTACTAAAAGTTCATCCACAATTATCGAAAATGATCCATAAAGTTAAAGAAAAAGAACATGCATATTATTTAGGGATTCAATAAAGCGACAAATTTTACATCAGTAACTTGTAATTTTTGTTAGATTGCTTATAATTATGGGTAACAGTGTGTAAAAGCAAGTTCAATATAAAGTTGGATAATTTTTGGGGTTGAGTACATTTTCATACTGCATATTTAACGACGAACTGTCTGTTTTTTTGTCTCTATTTTTTACCTTTATGAATCATTAGTGATAATTGTAGATGAACTTTTACTGAGCGAAATGAAATAATGAGACAGCAATGTGCAAGTTTCTAATACGAGCACGGCAATTTTTCTATTTGTAATGGGACATGCATCCATTACACATTATTTATTTTATTTGTAATAGGACATGCATCCATTACACATAACTTTTTTATTTGTAATGGGACGTTCATCCATTACACATAACTTTTTTTATTTTTAATGGGACATGCATCCATTACACATTACTTTTTTTATTTGTAATGGAACATGCATACATTACACATTACTTTTTGTATTTGTAATAGAACACGCATCCATTACACATTACTTTTTTTATTTGCAATGGCACATGCATCCATTACACATTACTTTTTTATTTGTAATGGCACATGCATCCATCACACATTACTTTTTTTATTTGTAATGGGACATGCATCCATTACACATTACTTTTTCTATTTGTAATGGAACATGCATACATTGCACATTACTTTTTGTATTTGTAATGGAACACGCATCCATTACACATTACTTTTTTATTTGTAATGGCACATGCATCCATTACACATTACTTTTGTATTTTGTAATGGTAAAGTTATCCATTTCACATTATGCAGTGTAATGGGTAATACTAAATACAGTAATGCATTGTCAAAGTAATGTATTATTTACAACTCTGTTTACAACATTGTTTCATCTTTCGAAGGTACAAAAAAAATATTATTCTTTATTTTGATACGTTGAATAATTTATAGAAGGCGTTAAAGTCTAAAATATGTTTTCCCATGGCTGACAGTTAATCTCAGGATTGGCAAGTGTGAAACAAAGAAATAAAAACGCATTTTAAAGAGGAAGGTTTCTTACACAATAATTTACCACCGTTAATGAAAAATCGATTTAAAAAAATGGCGCATGTTTGAAATAAAAATGAACCATTGAATTTTTCACACTTTATTTCAAACATCCACCATTTTTTTTCAATTGAATTTTCATTAACGGTGGTAAATTGTTGGGTAAAAATCCTTCCTCTCTAAAATGCTTTTTTATTTTTTTGTTTCAGACTTGCCAATCCTGAGATTTACTGTCGGCCATGGGACAAAACATTTTCGAAAACTCGACTTTGGCGCCTTTTATATATTCTTCAAAGAATCAAAATAAAAAAATAAGAATATTTTTTTTGTAATTTTGAAGGATGAAACAATGTTGTATAAATAGTTCTTGAAAGTAGTAGTTCTTGAAAGATTTCCTTTTTTCGGCTTTACAAAGTAGACCAGTGCTTTAAGTAAAAAAAAATCTTTTGTCTGCAAAGCTGTTTTCTATGTTTTTGAAAAAGTGTCGAATGTAAATGGAATCGATGAAAATTTTTGGGATGTTTAACTGGAAATTGAAAATCAAACTTTTCCTGTTACAAATGAATGAAATGCAGCGAAATTTCGCGCGATTAATTGCGCGGAAAAGAAGAGCAATCGTCCAGAGTCGACGTTGTCGGTAAGCAAGCGATCCCTCTTATCAACAAAGCTTTTGAGCTCTCAAAATGTACGGCATTTTTTATTTTCGTAAGAAGAAAGATATTAAAGAGTTTTGAGGAACAAAAATTTGACTTTGTTAGTTGTTTTTTTTTCTGTTTTTTTTTTTTTTGCTAACCTGGCTTGCTCCTTGTGCCTTTGGGCCTCCTCCTTCGCTAGTTTCTTCGCATAGGCCAGCTTGTCTCTCTCATACTGATTGTTGACCCTAACGTCCCTAAAGCCACCGGCGGCTCTGAGCTCCTCGAGTCTTCGTGCGACTTCCTGAGATCCGAGCCTGACGAATTCAGCCTCGGCGAAGCCCATTGTCGGCTGTAGAAACTCGCCGACCAACGGTCTCGAGGAGAATGAAAAATTCGCGGTCGTCAATTCAGCTGGATTTTGTTGCTCGAGAAACTGAAAAAAAAAACAACGTCAATGAAAAATTTGTATCGCTGCCTCATAAAAAAAGCTTTGTTTTCGTGGACAATTTTTTTTCGAGATTTTTATGACAACGTGTTCAAAATGTTCTAAAACATCGAGAAATCATATTTAGAAAAAATATCTGGATGGACGTGAGCCAGTGATCGGCAGTATCGATTTTTTCGTCAACGACATTGATTTTGATAAGCATTTTTTTTTCGAAAAATTAATAATTAATAAAAAAATATTACTAATTTTTTATAAAAATTCGTAATTACCGGAAATATATTAGTAATTTTTCTAAAAAATTAGTAGTTAGCAAAAAAATACTTCCAATTTTCCAAAAAAATTAGTAATTGGTGACAAAATATTTCTAATTTTTCGAAAAAATTAGTAATTAGTGACAAAATATTTCTAATTTTTCGAAACAATTAGTAATTCGTGACAAAATATTTCTAATTTTTCTAAAAAATTAGTATTCAGCGAAAAAATATTTCTAATTTTTCCAAAAAAATTAGTAATTAGCGAAAAAATATTACTAATTAATTTTTTTTAAAACGGTAATTTGTAGAAAAGTATTGTGTATTTTTACGTACTTGGGTGTACGGATTGAGTCATGATTATAAGCTAAAACAACTCTATTCGAAAAGTTGTTTTATTTTTTATAATAACTAGATCTTTTGAATATTTCACACATTAGTATTTATTGTATCGAATGTCATACGATATCACATAAGTTATTATTAATACGAATACTTAATCAGTACCTATTAAAAAATACATTAGTAATTTTTATTTCATTTATTACTTTCTCCCAAATTAATACAATATTTTTTCGCAAATTATTGTTTTTTTTTTGGTTATTTAGCAATATCTTTCTCGCTAATTACTAATTCTTTGAAAAAATTAGTAATATTTTGTTGCTAATTACTAATTTTTCAAAAAAATTGGATGATAAAAATAGATAGATTTTTTTGCCGATCACTGGTGTGTGTGTGTGTGTGTGTGTGTGTGTGTGTGTGTGTGTGTGTGTGTGTGTGTGCACCCTGAGTTTCTGATGTAAATAATTAATAACTCGAGAACGCTTCAAGATATCGAGCTGAAATTTGGCACACTTGTCCAGCAAGAATTGCCCTTCGCTAAGAAAATTTTTTGTTCGAATTCTAACGGGTGTTCAGATTTTATCGACTTTTTTCGTTTTTTGCAACAATGGCGTAAACGCTCTAACTTCTGCAAATTTCAAGATATTGCAATCATACTTTGCACAGAAGTAGTATAGCTATTAAAGTTGTTTGGTATTGAATTTGACGAAAATCGATCAAAAGATAAAATTTTTATCGAATTTTGAATTTTTCGAAAAATAGCGTAAACGCTCTAACTTGCACAATTTTCAAGATATTGCAGTGAAACTTTGTACGGAACTAGTATAGCTATAAAGGTTGTTCGCTATTGAATTTGGCGAAAATCCATCGAGCGATCAAAATTTTGTGAAATTTTTAATTTTTTTTAAAATAGCGTAAACGCTCTGACATGTGCAATTTTTAAGATATTGCACTGAAACTTTGCACAGAGCTGACATAGCTATCGAGGATGTTCGTTATTAAATTTGGCGAAAATCAGTCGAATGATTAAAATTTTATCAAATTTTGGTTTTTTTTTAAAAGTAGCGTACTCTAACTTCGGCTATTTGCGAGATATTGTACTGAAATTTTGTACACATTCAAAATAGGGATCAAGGTTGTTCGCTATTGAATTTGGCAAAAATCAAATTTGGCAAGAAGTAAATTTGAAAGAATTTGGAAAATTTGCACATTGATTACTAATGTTTTTCGACAGTTAACGAAGCTTCATTTATGAGGAAGCTAAATTTGATCGCCATACTTTGTGATAAAGGAAGCTGTGTAAACTATGGATGAAGATGAGGAAGCAATGTGCAAATGTCCAATTTGCAGAGTTTTCATTATTTTTACCGAATGAAGAATTATTTAAACAGCCAACACAAAAATCGGTACTGCTACTGCATCAGAGGAAAATCGATGTGAAAACGCTCCTCCTTCATTTTTCTTTTCTCAATATATCATGAAAATTCTTTTATGAGAAAGTACAGAGACAAATTTTGGCTCTCGCAAAAGAAATATTTGTGAATGACGGATATAAGGACAAAGAAGCGATCTGCGAATTTACAATTTGCACCTTTTTGTACTTTTTTGGTTTTTCTTTTTTTTCCCTTCAGGGTGGCCACAAAACCAGACGAAAAAAATGCCCTGACATTTCCCTGAAATTTCCCTGACATTTTCCAAAATTTCCCTGGAATTTTCCAAAATTTCCCTGACAAACCGTTCGGATTTGTGAAAAAAGTAACAAGGTAGGAACATCGTATTTTTCATAGAAAAAAAAATTGCAAATTGTGGATTTGCACATCGCTTCCTCAGTATTTTTTCGCATTTACAAATCTTCCTCTATGATGAGCAAATAGCTTTCACAGTTTTGGCTTCCTCATAGAGGAAGCTTTGTAAATTCAAAAAATACTATGGAAACGATGTGCTTTATTACAATTTGCAATTTTTTTTACCATCTCTGGTTATTGGAGTAATAGAACTATAGCTTTGTATCGTAAAAATTTTCATCAAGATTTTTTTTTGAAAATTTCAAGATCGCATTAAATTTCAATTAAACTTCAAAATTGAATACCAAGTAACTCCTTCCATTAAACTATCATTACACAAATTTTGAGGCCGATATCGCGAAATATGTGCAAGCTACAGCGATCACGCGTTTTTTGTAAGAAATTCAAAATTTCATAAACGCCAAATCCCTTGAGCAATTTTCGCGAAATTCAATATCGAAAATCTTTATCACTCAAACTATCGGTATAGTTATTTCAAACCTGATATCGCAAAATTTGCGGGTGCTAGAGCAACCACGCCTTTTTTTTTGAAAATTCGAAAGTCGCAAAAAATACGCACAAGTCAATGAATTTTTGCAAAATTCATCGCAAACATTTAAAAAACATTTTAAAAAATATGCTGCCTCGATGTTTCAGAACATTTTGAACATACATCACAATCTCGAATAAAAAAAATGGTCACGAAAACAAAGCTTCCACTATGAGGAAGCAAAATTCAAAAAAAAAAATTCACCCATAATTTTTTTTTTCATCGGTGCACAGAAAAAAAAAGTTCGCCCATACACTTTTTTTCTCTCGATTTGATATTTCGTATTTTCCATGACATTTCCAGGTTTTCCCTGACATTGACTACCCTGTCCTTCTCACCTTCAGAAGATCGGTGCTGCTCCTGAAAGTTTTTCCACATGGGCTGTAATACGAAACGTCACCCTTGATAACGCCAGTTTTTCCGAGGCCCTTGATAACGGTCTCTCTCTTCCAGCCTCGTTCGAGCGGAACCTGAAGATCCTTGTCGCTTGGATTGAGCTTTCTTCTCTTAGCGCTCGGTGTGCCATCGGGATTGTCCTCGTCAGTGTCGGTAACCACATCCGTGTTACTTCCGCTCTCGCTCGTAACGTCCATGTTGCTCTCCTCGCCCGAAGCCTCGAGAAGCTTGTTCTTCATTTTTTCCTGCAACGAACGCTACATTGGGAAAAGCGTGACTTTTAGTGTAAAATCATAAAACAAACAAAAATAAGAAACATAAAATCAAAAGGAAATGATAACAACGAGGGAATGCGAGAAAAAATCGAACCATCGGCGATTCGTCCTTGGGAAGAGAATTTTTTGCCTTTCTCGCTGAAGCCAGCATTTATTCGTGAAATCGGAACTTTGACGCGAGGAATCAACATTCCGCTCTCCGAGATTTCGGAAAATGGGGGAAGAAAAAAAAAAAGGAAAAGCGTTGGAAAATTGTAAAGACAACAAAACAATTGAGCGAACGGAGAAGATCGATTGGGAAAAACAAGAAACTTGAAACGTCGATAATGCAGATCTCGCGCGGATAAAGATAAACCAAGAAAATTTGATATATAGATTTTTTTTTAAATGTTTTTTTAAGAATAAACTTTTTTTGTTATGTTTTGAATCCTTTGGGAGTTAATTTCCCGTCGATTGCGAATCGAGTGGAAGTTTCAACGAAAAGGATTTAATGCGATAATAAGAGAAAAGACCCACGATGATATTTTTTCCCTTTAAAAAATGTATTTCTCCCTTACAAAGGAAGTTTTTACCTGAATGCCAAGAAAATAGTTAATTTGATACCCCACTTGACTTAGTTACGTGACATTTGAATTTCGACTTTCTATTTCGGACTCTATTTTGTAAAAAATTCAAAATAATCCTAAAATTATTTAACTTGCAATAGATGCGGATTTTAAGTAAGTGTGCAAAATAGCATCTGTAGTTAATGAGATGCAGTGACATACTGGGTCGGGCGAATTGGTAATTAATTAATTACAAATTACAAACTACAACTTGTAATTTGTAATTAAACCGAAATCCATTAACCATTACAATTGCATTTTGTAATTAAACCGAAATCCATTAACCATTACAATTGTAATTTGTAATTGAATCGAAATCCATTAACCATTACAATTGTAATTTGTAATTGAACCGAAATCCATTACTCATTACAATTGTAATTTGTAATTAAACCGGAATCCATTAACAATTACAATTGTAATTTGTAATTAAACCGAAATCCATGAACCATTACAATTCCAATTTTCAATTGAACCGAAATCCATTAACCATTACAATTGTAATTTGTAATTGAACCGAAATCCATTACCCATTACAATTCCAATTTGTAATTAAACTGAAATCCATTAACCATTACAATTGTAATTTGTAATTAAAGGGAAATCCATTAACCATTACAATTGTAATTTGTAATTACACCGAAATCCATTGACCATTACAACTGTAATTTGTAATTAAAAGGAAATTCATTAACCATTGCAATTGTAATTTTGAATTAAACCGGAAACCATGAACCATTACAATTGTAATTTGTCATTAAATCGAAATCCATCAACCATTACAATTGTAATTTGCAATTAAACCGAAATCCATTGACCATTACATTTTTAAACTGTAATTAACCCGATATCGATCAACCATTACAATTTAAAAATGTAATTAAACCGAGATCCATCAACCATTACAATTTTTAATTGTAATTAAACTGAAATCCATTAACCATTACAATTTTAAACTGTGATTAAACCGGAATTCATCAGCCATTACAATTTGAAAATGTAATTAAACCGAAATCCATCAACCATTACTATTTTTAATTGTAATTAAACCGTCCAGAAACAAAGTAACCGATGCATATAATCATTCAGTATCTGGACGGTTTAATTATAATTAAAAATTGTAATGGTTTATAGATATCGGTTTCTTTACATTTTTAAATTGTTGTGACTGATGAATTTCAGTTTAATTACAAATTACAATTGTAATTATTAATGGATTTAGATTTAATTACAAATTACAATTGTAATGGGTAATGGATTCCGGTTCAATTACAAATTACAATTGTAATGATTAATGGATTTCGGTTTCATTACAAATTACAACTGTAATGGTTAATGGATTTCGTTTTAATTACAAACTACGATTGTAATGGTTAATGCATTTCGGTTCAATTGCAAATTACAATTGTAATGGGTAATGGATTTCGGTTCAATTACAAATTACAATTGTAATGGGTAATGGATTCCGGTTCAATCTCAAATTACAATTGTAATGGTTAATGGATTTCGTTTTAATTACAAACTACGATTGTAATGGTTAATGCCTTTCGGTTCAATTGCAAATTACAATTGCAATGGGTAATGGATTTCGGTTCAATTACAAATTACAATTGTAATGGTTAATGAATTTCGGTTCAATTACAAATTACAATTGTAATGGTTAATGGATTTTGGTTTAATTACAAAATACAGCTGTAGATTGTAATGGAAATGTAATTAATTACACCATGTAATATGCTGCTGCCCAACACTGGTGACACACAGATGGACACAAAAGTCTCACCATAAAGGTTCATTTCTTACCTTTTCGGTACAGAACCCGAAAAATGGGAAAGTAAGGGGCAAATTTTTCATTTGCACGATTTTTTTTTCTCGGAACATCCTTTTACCTGATTTTTCTCGTCGATCTGACCAGTCGCTGAGGCGTGCAATTGCGCGGCCAGGATGTTCGATCTTAGCAACGACACCTGATGCGACAATGGAACATTTGGATCCAGGGTGGGAGTCGGTTTTATTCCCAACGCTCGGCTCTGCGCCAATAACGAAGCGACCGTATTTTTCTTCGGTTTTGAGACACCGCGTCCGAGATTTCTCGGTCTGCCGTCTTTGTGATGCGTCGTCGTGCTCTCGCTTTCCTCGCTTCCGCTGCTCGGTCTTTGTGGCGAATCAGCGGCGGCGAATAGTTGCGCCAACGATGGACTCGGCGATGCCGGCACCGGAACGGAATTTTGCGGTACTCTTCTTGGTTTTGGACCAGGCTTTCTTCGAGCTGAAAAGAGAAAATGAATTACAAAAAAATTACAAATACTTTGATTTCAACGAATAATAAGCTTCAAAAGTATTTCCGGTGTATTGATTAATGGTTTTGAAAGAATTAACGCTTTTGTTCTTTATTCTTCGTTAACTAAGAAAATGTTCCAATTCAACAAACAGTTGTCACAATTTTTGTTGTCACAGACCGGCGAAAAGTTTCCGGACAAAATTTCAAAAAATGTCTGCAACGTTTTTTTTTAATGCCATTTCGCCGGAAGTCAACTCAGACTAATTTAACAAAGGGCATTTTAAAGGGGAAGAATTCGGCTTCATTTCCTGATATTTTAATTAGTTTTACAAATTGTCTTTAAATTTGGACTCTATTTTGAAAACAGCTGTTTTTCGCCTTTTTTCCCCTCTCTTCAGCTCCACCCATCTTCCAGAGGAAATTTTTTGTATACATTTTTATGATTGGATTCATAAAGGGGAATGTTTGAGCTTCAATTTCCTTTTTTTTAAAAACTTTGAGCGATTTTTTTTTCAAAGTTATTCTATTTTTTTTATTATTAATTAGATTATTTATTTTAATTAGTTATTAGAAAAAAAAGTTTCCTCAACATTTGTAATTAGCGGGAACATATTACTAATGTTTCTAATAAATTAGTAATTAGTGACAAAAGATTTCTAATTTTTCCAGAAAAAAGAGTAATTAACGATAAAATATTGCTACTTTATTCCAAGAATTAGTAATTAGCGAGGAAGATATTGCTAAATAACCAAAAAAATCAATAATTTGTGGAGAAATGTTATATTAATTTTGGAAAAAGTAAGAAATAAATAAAAAATGACCAATTCATTTTTTAATAGGTACTGATTAAATATTCGTATTAATAATAATTAATAACTTGTGTGATTTCGTATCACATTCGATACAATAAATACTAATATGTGAAATATTCAAAAGATCTAGTTATTATAAAAAATAAAACAACTTTTTGAATAGAGTTGTTTGAGCTTATAACCATGATGCAATTCTGTTCACACAAGTACGTAAATATACATAATACTTTTCTACAAATTACTGTTTTTTCAAAAATTAATTAGTAATATCTTCCTTACCTTAGAAGAAAACTTGGTAATATTTTTTCGCCAATTACTAATTTTTTTTGAAAAATTAGAAATGTTTGTCACTAATTACTAATTTTTTTTGAAAAATTGGAAATATTTTCTAATTACTAATTTTTTAGAAAAATAATTAATATTTTTCCGCTTATTACGAATTTTTCGAAAAAATTAGTAATATTCTTTGACTGATTGTTAATTTTTCGAAAAAATGATTAATAAAATCAATGTCGTTGACAAAAAAATCGATACTGCCGATCACTGACGAAAACAAAGATGATTCATAAAAAACTTCGAGATAGCAAAAAGTTGCGTCTGTTTTCGTTGAGTTCAGAGCAATTGTTTCCGATTTTTTTGTTCAAATTTTTTTTTCTCATTTTGTGGGTCAGAGCTCAGATAATTCAACTACCATAACTCGAGAACTATGGGATTATTGATAAAATTTCAAGAGGGGAAAATACTTTATTTTACCATTTTCGACAAATTAGAATTTTTTTCACATCGTTTTTCCAATTTTTTTTCTATTTTCGGTCGGAAAAAAAAAATTATGGAAAAAAAAATTTGAAAAAATTCCTCTGCACTCAACAAAAACAGACGCAACTTTTTGCTGTCTTGAAGTTTATCATGAATCCTCTTTGTTTTCGTGTTATACGGAATTTTTCAAATTTCCTCTTTTTTTCACAAAAAACAGAATAACTTTGGAAAAAAAAATCGCTCAAAGTTAAAAAAAAAAGGAAATTGAAGCTCAAACTTTCCCCTTTACGAATCCGATCGTAAAATGTATTTGAAAAATTTCGTCTTTAAGATGGCTGCACTTGAAGAGAGGGGTAAAAAAAGGCGCAACACAGCTGTTTTCGAAATAGAGTTCCAAATCTAGAAACATTTCGTAAAAATAATTTGAAAATCAGGAAACGAAGCCGAATTCTTCCCCTTTGAAACGCCGCTTGTCAAATTAGTCTACGTTGACTTCCGGCGATATAGTAAAAAAAAAAAAAAAAAAACGTTCCGGACCTCGTTTGAGGTTTGGTCCGGAAACTTTTCGCCATTAGCGTTTGTGAATTTTCATTCGTGGAATGATTTTGGGATGATTTTTCGACACTCACAAGTCCTGTCGGAGGTGAGTAACGAGTGGCTGAGATTGCTCAATTGACTGAGCGGTTGATTTCCCGGAATCGGTGAATTGCTGCTCGTCGATGCCGGTTTCAATGACAAATTAAGGGGGGTGTCCGAGTCATTCGTATTATTGGCGGATCCGTGACTGGTGTTGCAAGTCGTGTAGATCGGTGGTGCCGATAAAACAGAGCCGTTTGTCGAGTGCGCCGGTAATTTGATGACCTCGACGCGATCTATCGAATCGCGATAATCGTTCGTCTCGTTTTGTACGCCCGACGTACGATTGTATTTTCTCGGCTCCATCATCATCGACGTTGTCGTTGTGTTCGTCTGATGTGCGCTCATAGTTTGTATCGGCGGCGCGTGAACGCTCACGCTCGGCGAATCCAGCGATATCGTTTTCTTGCGTCCACGATTTGTCGTCCCCGGAATTTTCGGACCAACGATACTCGACGTGTACTTTATTATCTCCGTATCCGGAGGCAAACGTACACCGCCCAGGATACTGCTTGGATCACTGATAACATATACATTCATTATTTTCCTTAATACCAATTTAAGGATGTTGAGTCCGAAATCGCAAATGATGAGAAAATTCTGAAAATTTGCTATGTTTTTGGATGAATTATTCAAGAGGTCGTGTAAACATTTCACGACGATCAGGAAGCTCGTTATTGAACAATTAACATTGACAAATTAAATTAAATGTAGTCTTTTGGAAACTGATGTAACTTTGCGATAAGTTTTTTTTTGACCTCTTAATTTTTTAATATCTACACTATATTGAAAGCGGGGTTGCGAAATTTTTAATGAAAAAGTAATGCATTAACCATTACTTTTTTCATTAAACATTAAAATTTAATGGTTAATGGACATTTTTTTCATTAACCATTAACAATTAATGGTCAATGGAAATTATTTTCATTAACCATTAAAGTTTAATGGTGAATGGAAATTATTTTCATTGACCATTAAAATTTAATGGTTAATGGATATTATTTTCATTAACTATTAAAATTATTTCCATGAACCATTAAATGTTAATGGTTAATGAAAATGCAATTGCATTAAAAAAAGTAATGCATTATTTGCTATCCTGACCATTACAATGTAGTGTGTAATAGAAAAAATGTCCATTACCCATTGCAATGTAATGTGTAATGGACAAAACTTTGATTGCAATTTTGGGAATGGAAAAATATAGATGAATAAATTATTGCAATTTTGCATTACATTTTATTGACTTAGGACTTAGATTTTCACCTTAAATTCTAAAAAGCATCTATATTATAATTCTAAAAATCTAAATCCTAAGTCAATAAAATGTAATACAAGACTGCAATAATTTATTCATCTATATTTTTTCATTCCCAAAATTGCAATCAAAGTTTTGTCCATTACAGATTACATTGCAATGGGTAATGAAAATTTTTTCTATTACACACTACATTGTAATGGGCAGGGTTGCAAATAATGCATTACTTTTTTTAATGCAATTGCATTTTCATTAACCATTTAATTTTAACGATCAATGAAAATAATTGCCATTAACCATTAAATTTTAATGGTTAATGAAAATAATTGCCATTGACCATTACATTTTAATGGTCATTAAAAATGATTTCCCTTAACCATTAATATTTAATGGTTGATGAAAATAATTTCCATGAACCATTAAATTTTAATGTTTAATGGTTAATGAAAATGCAAATGCATTCAAAAAAGTAATGCATTATTTGCAACCCTGATTGAAAGCAACGGGAACAAAACGAAGTTTATTGATAAATATTTTTTTTTGTTTAAAAAATTGTTCTTTTCAAAATGTTAATATTTTAATAACGAGCTTCCTAATCATCGTGAAATTTTTACACGACCTCTTAAATACTTCGTACAAAAACGTACCAAATTTTCAAAATTTTCTCATCATTTTTAATTTTGACCCTTAAAGAGGTTGAAGTAATGATGATGGAGTTCTGAAAATTTAATATGTTTTTACATGGAGTATTCAGGAGGTCGTGAAAAAATGTTACGACAATTAAGAAGCTATTTATTGAGCAATTAACATTACAAGATTTCATAGAGACTCAACATCCTTAAATGTTCAATTAAAAATTATAATTCATCAACGACATCGTTGTGAAAGATATTTAAACAGAAATGAAGATTTGAAATGATTTGACCTAATAGTTGAATTTAATAATAATACTGGTATGAAGATTGAGTGGAGAAAACTGAAAAATGTGTTTTTTTATTTTAAATATAAACAATATTTTATATATAAACAAAATTGCAATGGAAATCAATTTTGGTCATAATAATATGTCATACGATTTACTAAGATTTTAATTATTGATTTTTTAATCTCAATCAATCGCTCCCAGAATGTTTGGAGAATCAAGGATTTATCTTGAAATTTGTGCAATAATAGTTGAATTTGAACTACCGGCGAAAAGTTTTCGGACAAAATTTCAAAAGAGGACTGGAACGTTTTTTTATCCCATTTCGCCGGAAGTCAACGTAAACTAATTTAACAAACGGCATTTTAAAGGGGAAGAATTCGGCTTCATTTTTTGTTTTTTTTAAATTATTTTTACAATTTGTTTTTAGATTTGGACTCTATTTTGAAAACAACTATTTTTCGCTTTTTTTAAATGCACCCTCTCTTTAAATGGAGTCTAAATCTAAAAACAAATTGTAAAAATAATTTAAAAAAACGCGAAATGAAGCCAAATTCTTCCCCTTCAAAATGCCGCTTGTTAAATTAGTCAACGTTGACTTCCGGCGAAATGGCGTAAAAAAAACGTTCCAAGCCATTTTTGAAGTTTTGTCCAGAAACTTTTCGCCGGTATTACGCCTAAAAAAAAAGTTTCGAATATCATTCTATACATTTTTCAATCAAAGATTCAAAGACTGAAATTTTGGCAAAATCAATTTCCGTGAATACAGGGGAAAAATCCCTAAAAGCGAAAAATCCCTGATTCATGAATTTTTTCAACATTAAAAAAAAAATGGGATCAAAATTTATTTCAATGAGTTTTTTGTTTTTTTTTTCGTGATTAATCACCTTCCTTCCTTGACGGGGCTAGTGCTGCATGTAAATAATTTTTGCGATCTCAGTGAGATGGAAAAAAAGGCCCGAAATTGTGCTCGGAAATTTGAGTTTGCGAGAAGGGAAATATATGAGGCAATCCACGCCATTTTGCTCGGCCCTGACCCTGACCATTTTTTATTTTTTCCATTTTTTCTTATAAAATAGTATACTATGCAAGGAGTATTTTGACTAAATTTCAAATTTTTATCGCACGTATTTCAGAAGTTACAATTTTTCGAAAAATCTGGATTTCAGAAATTTCGGAAACGTTCTAACGCCGATATCTCTTAAATTAATCGATATATCGAAAAATGTTTGGAGATCGATTTTTTTCATATTAGTTCACACTCTCATAAAAAACCGGGAAAAATTTTTTAAATAATCGTTATCAATATTTTTTCAGCGTGTAAAGTGAAAATTATTTTTTTTAAAGATGATTGCCATTTTTTATTTGTTTCAAAAAATTCTCTAAAATAATACGATAAATTACGTGAATTTTAACGCTGGTCCCATCGTGGGCCCATTTTTCCTTCTATTTTTCAAAGAATAAATTCAATTTTTTTCACGAAAATTTTGAGTGTTTCGTATGAATTACTACAATAATTTTGATTACTAATAATACACGTAAGTAATAATTATTGTACTTATTTACAATTAGTAATTGTAGTGATAATTTTACAATTAGCAGCTCGATCTAATATGTTGAAGAATTATTTTTCCATTACTTTCCTATAGAAGAAACGTATGCAATATAGGAGAATATATGAATGAAACACTTGCATATTTTTTTTATCTTGGGAGTTATAGATATTTATTCTCTCACTCGTTCAAAAAGTTTACACAATCGACTGATCATATTTTGAAAAATCTCTCACTCTTAAGGCACCATTATTATCAGACAGTTATTTGGGTTTTGTTATTGAGGTTATGGTTTGGTTATGGTTATGGTTTTGGTTATGGTTATGGTTATGGTTTTCGACCGTTTATACCGGTCGCTTAGTTTTTGTGCTATACATTTTGATATCAGATCAGTCTCGATTGTGTAAACTTTTTAAATGAGTAAGAAAATGAATATCTATAACTCTCGCAAGATAAAAAATATGTAATTGTTTCATTCATATATTCTACAGTGATCGGCCAAAAAAAAATCTATCTATTTTTATTATCCAATTTTTTCAAAAAATTAATAATTAGCAAATAAATATTACTAATTTTTCTAATAAATAAGTAATTAGTTACAAAACATTTCTAATTTTTCAAAAAAAATTAGTAATTAACGATAAAACATTACTAATTTTTTCCAACAATTAGTAATTAGCGAGACAGATATTGCTAAATAATAAAAAAAAAATCAATAATTTATGGAGAAATGTTGTATTAATTTTGGAAAAAGTAATGAATAAATAAAAAATTACTCATGCATTTTTTAATAGGTATTCATTAAATATTTGTATTAATAATAACTTATGTGATATCGTATGACATTCGATACAATAAATACTAATGTGTAAAGGATTCGATAGATCTAGTTATTATAAAAAACACACAAGTACACACAAGTACGTAAATATACAGCATACTTTTCTACAAATTGCTGTTTTTTTAAAAATTAATTAGTAATACTGGGTAAATTTTTTTCGCTAATTACTAATTTTTTGGAAAAGTTATAAATATTTTGTTGCTAAATACTAATTTTTTAGAAAAATTAGAAATATTTTTCCGCTAATTATGAATTTGTATGAAAAATTAGTAATGATTGTTGACTAATTATTAATTTTTCGAAAAAATTATTAATAAAATCAATATCGTTGACGAAAAAATCGATACTGCCGATCACTGATATTCTCCTATAATGCATACATTTCTTCTATACGAAAGTAATGAAAAAATAATTCTTCAACATATTAGATCGGGCTGCTAATTGTAAAATTATCACTACAATTACTAATTGTAAATAAGTACAATATTTATTACTTACGTGTATTATTAGTAATCAAAATCATTTTAGTAATTCATACGAAACACTCAAAATTTTCGTGAAAAAAATTGAATTTATTCTTTAAAAAATAGAAGGAAAAATGGGCCCACGATGGGACTAGCGTTAAAATTCATATAATTCATCATATTATTTTAGAGAATTTTTTGAAAAAAATAAAAAATGGCTATCATCTTTAAAAAAAATAGTTTTCACTCTACACGCTGAAAAATTGTTGACAACGATGATTTAAAATTTGTTTCCCTTTTTTTTTTTTTTATAAAAGTGTGAACTAATATGAAAAAAATCGATCTCCAAACATTTTTCGATATATCGATTAATTTAAGAGATATCGGCGTTAGAACGGTTCCGAAATTTGTTAAATCCAGATTTTTCGAAAAAATGTAACTTCCGAAATACATGCGATAAAAATTTGAAAATTGGTCAGAATACTCCTTGCATTGTATACTATTTTATTTTGAAAAAATGAAAAAAATTAAAAATGGTCAGGGTCACGGCCGAGCGAAATGGCGTGGATTGCCTCATATATATGTGCTTTTTTCTTCGTTTACCTGACGACATTTTGCGATTGACTTGTTGGCGTGTTGCAGCTGCTGCTGCTGCTCGCTGAGGTACTGTGATGGGTCGACGATGGTATTGGCGCTTGACTCACGGACAAGCTGCTCGTGTGACTACTCGGAGGTGCCGAATTACTAGTGCTCGATGACGTCTTGTGACTCTTGCTTGACTTAGCTGTTGGTTGATAAATCGAATTATCATGATGCTGGCAAGGAGAGGGGGGAAGGAGGCAGAAGAAAGAGAGAGAGAGAGAGAGAGAAACAAGAGAACCATTCTCGCATGAGAATTTAAGGGGTTATGGGCAGTCAGGATTTTCGAAAAATCTATTTTTTTTTCAAATTTCATTCGGGTAATGTACATATATTCAAGTATATGGGGCGTTCCATCCCAAATCAGACAGTTTGAAAAACGTTTTTTTTTTTTTTATTTCATTAATTCTTTTATATTTTTTAGTACCCACCAAAAGACCCTTTCTGTTCCTGTTCCAAAAAACCGCTCTCTTTTTGGTATTTTGTTCATAACTTCTTTGATAATGGTCCAAATTTTTGTTTTTTCATGGCCTTTTCAGAAAAAAATACAACAAAAATATTCGACGTGTTTTGGAATGAGTTTTTTGAGTTTAAAACTTTAAATCGCGTTTTTAAAAGTGTCATTTTTGTTATTTTTAAAAAAATTTTGTTTCAAACATCTATCTATTCAACAATTTTTAAGACTAGTCCGACCATGGGATTTCCATAACTACTATTTTTTTTCGATTTTTGAAAATAATTTTTTTTTTTTAATAAATTATTATGAATACCAATTTTTCGTACTGTATAGTATTTTTTTCAAAATAAATGTGTGTCAATAAAACCCAAATAAACCCAAATAATTACTTCAGATGGATTTTCTAGTGATTTTTTGCGTGCACAAAGAAATTAGCGAATTTTATGAAAGATACGGAATTCCTATTAACAATTTTTATTCTGTTGATTTTTTTAGAGATTTTTAGAATTTGTCAGAGAAGCTAAACGCCGTTGCGCCCATTTCATTTCTTACGAAGAATTTGTCCTGAACTTCTAGGGATTTTTCAGCGCGATTTTATAGGGAAATTTGTTTACTCCGAAAAATTACGTATTTTTGTCGAGCAAGAAGATGAAATTAGGTTTAGGTTGAGAGCAGAGTTGGGCAGTACTTGAAAGTACTCGGTACTTGCAAGTACAAAGTACTTAAAAAGTACTTCAAGTATTGTACTTACATTTTACAAGTACTTCCTGTACTTGAAGTACTGCACTTGAAAATTTCAAGTACTTTTCTGTACTTGAAAATTTCAAGTACTTTTCTGTACTTGAAGTACTTTTTTCAAGTACAAGTATCAAGTACTTTTGAATGTGTCTTGCTGATGGTTGCATGTGCAAAGCCTTTGAATGTGGATCATTCCATGTCAAATCGACCAATATTTGGAATGGACCCCTTTCAATTTCGATGAAATTTGGTCAGAAGTTTTCTTTTATCATAAAACGAAGTTCTACCAAAGGAAAAAAATTTAAAAATTGTTGTGCAAAAGTTATCAAAAATTCAAAATTTCACAATTTTTCAAATCTTTCAAATTTATTTTTTAAATATCTCGGAAACTATTATACAACGGAAAATCGTTCTCAATTCGTCTTAAAGAGTATACTTGGGGCTATGAAAAAAAAAATATTCCGAATTTTTTTTTTTGAAAAATGATGAAGTGGGAGAGTTTTGAATTTTCAAAAATCGTAAAAATCCAAGGTGCCCATTAAAATTTTGATTCAATTTTTTTTTAAATAAAACCTTGTTCTAATTTTGAAAGATCCTAAAATTTTCAGAGAGGTGGTTTTTGTTTTTTCAAAAATATAAATTTTTTAATTTTTAAAATTCGTGTAAATCTACGATCAACATTAAGATTTTGGTTAAATTTTTGTTATACAATGCCTTGGATCGATCTTAAAAGATCCCGAAAGTTTCAGGATGGTGTTGTTGTGTTTCAAAAATTAAAAAATCCTGAAATTTCCAAGATGGTGTTTTTTTTTTGTTTTAAAAATATAATTTTCCGAATTTTGGTAAAAAAAAAATTTTCTTTTTACATAACTTTTTAATGAATTACAAAATTTGTCAATAACGAAAACTTCTGACGAAATTTCATCGAAATTGAAGGCGGTCGATTCGACATGGAATGATCCAAGTACCAGAATTTACGGGACCTACCCGAAAACTTGAAAAGTACTTGATACTTGGTACTTGATTTTTTCAAGTACTCGTAATGACGAGTACTTCAAGTACTTTGTCGAACTCTTGTTGAGAGATCAGTTTGGATACTTACACTTACTGGACTTGTGGGACGATAGGGACGGTGGATTAAGTAATGAGGCGGGATAAGGTGGCAAAAGACTCTCGGCACCAGGTGGAAAACCCGGTAGTCCAGCTGCTCCCTGTATCCTCGCGAGATAATCCTGTGCCGCAAGATGCGACGCCATTGACCACCATGCTGCACTCGCTGGATTTATACCTATAAACCAAATTGAAAAAACAAAATAAGAATACATAATTTTTATAACCTATATTTTATAATTTTGTTATATAATTTATAATTTTTTGAATCATCTAAATCTAAATTTTGAACATTTATAGAGAACTAATGAAAACTGGAGTAAATTTTCTAAATTCATTAGAATTCTCAATATTTCAAATGGCCTCTGAATGGAATAAACAAACTTGAAGCAATTTATCGATTTTCTTCCATTTTATTGAAAAATAAGGAAATAATAATAAGAAGAAAGCTAATTTTACACGTATTTTAGTCATACTTCAACGACGATAATAATAATAACATCAAATAAGTTAGTAAATAACTAGGTAAGTAAGTAAGTGCACTAGCGACGAAAAATTTCCGGACAAAACTTCAAAAAAGGTCTGGAACGTTTTTTTATGCCATTTCGCCGGAAGTCAGCGTAGACTAATTTAACAAGCGGCATTTTGAAGGGGAAGAATTCGGCTTCATTTCCTATTTTTTAAATTATTTTTACAATTTGTTTTTAGAGTAGGATTATATTTTGTAAACAGCTGTTTTTCACCTTTTTCCCCTCTTTTTTTTTCTAAACTTTGAGCCTTTTTTTTCCAAAGTTATTCTGTTTTATGTGAAAAATGCGGAAATTTGAAAAATCCCGTATAACTCGGAAACACAGAGGATTCATGAAAAAAGTTGCGTCTGTTTTTGTTGAGTGCAGAGAATTTTTTTCAGATTTTTGCTTCAACATTTTTTTTCTCATTTTCTGGGTCGGAGCTCGGATCATTAAATTATCATAACTCGAGAACTATGGGATTATTGATAAAATT
This sequence comes from Alloplasta piceator, assembly GCA_946863875.1. Classification (NCBI taxonomy): domain Eukaryota; kingdom Metazoa; phylum Arthropoda; class Insecta; order Hymenoptera; family Ichneumonidae; genus Alloplasta; species Alloplasta piceator. The sequence continues at coordinate 10,048,045 of OX333081.1, read as the reverse complement.
TCAAGAGGAGAAAATACTTAATTTTACCATTTTCAACGCATGGGATTTTTTTTTTCAATTTTTTTTCCCTGTTTTTTTTTCCAGCCTCAACATGAGAACACAAAATTTTGAAAAAAAAATCTGAAGAAAATTCCTTTGCACTCAACAAAAACAGACGCAACTTTTTGCTATCTTAATGTTTTTCATGAATTCTCTTTGTTTTCGTGTTATACGGGATTTTGAAAATTTCCCTTTTTTTCACAAAAAACAGAATAACTTTGGAAAAAAATCGCTCAAAGTGTTTAAAAAAAGGAAATTGAAGCTCAAACTATCCCCTTTATGAAAACGGTTGTTTTCAAAATCGAGTCCAAAGAGCGTATATTTTGAACATTTATAGACAACTTATAGAAACTGTTGTAATTTTTCTAATTTCATTAGAATTTTCAATATTTTAAATGGACTCTGAATGGAATAATCAAACTTGAAGCAGTTTATCGATTTTCTTCTATTTTATTGAAAAATAATTGATTTTACACTTATTTTAGTCATACTTGAATGACGATAATAATAATAACATCAAATAGGTAAGTAAATAACTAGGTAAGTAGGTAAGTACGTAAGTGAGTATCTGAGTGAATAAATGAGTAAGTAAATAAGTAATTAAGTTAGTAACTCAATAAGTAAGTAGGTGCGTAATTAAGTAATGAAGTAGATAAGTAGTTAACTAAGTAAGTATATCACTAAATAGACAAGGAGGTAATTAATGAGTCAAGTAAGCAAAGTAAGTAAGTGTGTAAATAAGTAATTAAGTTAGTAACTCAATAAATAGGCAAATAATTAAGAAATGAAGTAAATAACTTGTTAACTAGGTAAGTTAATAACAAAGTTGGCAAGTAGCTAATTAATGAGTTAAGTAAGCTAAGTAAGTGTGTAAATAAGTAATTAAGTTAGTAACTCAAATAGGCAAATAATGAAGAAATGAAGTAAATAACTTGTTAACTAGGTAAGTTAATAACAAAGTTGGAAAGTAGCTAATTAATGAATCAAGTAAGCCAAATAAGTAAGTAAGTGAATAACTAAGTAAGTAAACGACTAATTAAGTTAGTAACTCAATAAGTAAGCAAATAATCAAGTAATGAAGGAAATAAATCGATAACTAGGTGAGTTAATAACAAAGTAGGCGAGTAGGTAATTAATGAGTCCAAGTAAGCTAAGTAGGTAAGAAATGAGGTAATGAGATAAATGAGTCAAGTAAGCCAAATAAGTAAGTAAGTATATAACTAAGTAAGTAAGTGAATAACTGAGTAAGTAAATGAGTAATCAAGTTTGTAACTCAATAAATAGGCGAATAATTAAGTAATTAAGTATATAAGTCGATAACTAAGTGAGTTAATAACAAAGTAGGCAAGTAGGTAATTAATGAGTCCAAGTAAGCTAAGTAGATAAGTAATGAGGTAATGAGATAAATGAGTCAAGTAAGCCAAATAAGTAAGTAAGTGAATAACTAAGTAAGCAAACGACTAATTAAGTTAGCAACTCAATAAGAAGGCAAATAATTAAGTAATTAAGCATGTAAGTCGACAACTAAGTGAGTTAATAACAAAGTAGGCGAGTAGGTAGTTAATAAGTCCAAGTAAGCCAAGTAGGTAAGTAATGAGAGAATGAGATAAATGAGATAAATGAGTCAAGTAAGCCAAATAAGTAAGTGAATAACTAAGTAAATCAATGAGTAATTGAGTTAGTAACTCAATAAGTAGGCAAATAATTAAGTAATGAAGTCGATAACTAGGTGAGTTAATAACAGAGTAGGCAAGTAGGTAATTAATGAGTCCAACTAAGCTAAGTAGTTAAGTAATGAGGTAATGAGATAAATGAGTAAGTAAGCAAATAAATTTGAAAAAAATAATTACCCAGACTAGCGGCTTGACTCGCGGCGACGCTGAGGGTGCCAAGGCTACCATGGGTATATGGGGGAGGGGGCGGCGGTGCCGAGGACGGTGTGTGACCACCGAATCCCGGTCCCGTTCCGCCCCTACCCAATATCGCGTACGCCGACGGTAAGTGATGAGCGCCGAGGCCATAACCTCCCGGCATACCGCCGAATATCGAGGAAGCCGCGCTGTCGCCCCTCGGCCAATATGCTGAAACAACGAGAGATGACATTCAAAAAGTGACAAATTAATAATAATAATTAAAAATAATTTTTAAAAACTTAATAATTGATCTGTTATTATTTTATGGGAAAAAAATCTACATTGTACATAATTCACTTTTGAGAGCCATTGAATACTTCAACTCAACCCAAAATATTATTATTATTATTATTATTATTATTATTATTATTATTATTATTATTATTATTATTATTCCTCTATGTCGTCATAGAGTTGCCCTTTATTTATGATAAATACATAATAAAAAGAGACAAGGAAAATATTGGCGTTCAGTCGTGCGCGCAAAACGACGTCCGTCTACACATTGTATATATGGGGCATTCTCAGTCAACGAAGACAACCTTCGACCCTCACTCTGCCAAAAAAGAGTTTCGGTTTTTAAAATTATTTTCTCCCGGCAATTATTTTTTTAACGACAAGTAAACAACCGAAAATGTAAAAATTCGAAAAAATTCTCGAAAATTCAGAATTTAACGTCACAATTGATCAATTATGCACATTTTCCACATTGCTGTTACAGATTTAAAGAATTTTTTTTTATGGACGTCTAATTTCATGATTTATAATTTAATTTCGATATGAAAAGGCGAATCTCTTTTTTTTTAATTTCTGTTTAGGAATAACAAAAAAGGAAAAAATTTATAAAATAAATTGGGAATTGTTATTAAACAATTTTGGAAAAAATCTTCGGGAAAATCCGAGAGAGCGAGGGTCGAACGTTGGTCCGTTTGAGACGGAATTTCCCATACATAGTTATGTACATTATACCGTTGATTTCCGACGCGGCCGAGAACAGCAAACGCGCTTCGCGCGACCTTGGTCAAGGCCACGTTGGCATTGAGAGATTTCTCCTCCCCCGCATCGAGATTCTTTTTATATATCTATATACATAATATATACAATTTATACCGGACGTCGAACCTTGAACTTGAAACTAATTTTAAAAATAAACTCTTTCAATTTCTCTTGACTTAAAATCCCACATTCTTCCCTGATTTTTTTTTAAATTTTAATTTCTGCTCAATTCAATGACAATGTTTATTTCAAAAAAATGTTTACTATATCTTTCATTTAAATAACATAAAAATTATGTTTGATGGAATTTTGCGTGAGCGTAATATATTTAAAATAAAATAATGAAAAAAAAGTAGTTAAAAAATTAAATGTAATATTTCAGTATTTAAGGAAAATTCGATGAATTTTAATTTATTTTACTATTTTTTTTGTTCCTGAACAATTTATTTTTTTGTTTATATTTCTAAAAAAAAATTAATGAATAAAAATGTTTTTAATTGATTTAATTAATTGAATATTAATTGATTAAATAACATTCAAATTAATTACAAACTTAGTGTTTAAATAAATGAATAACAATAAATAATAATTTATGCGATAAAATAATTTAGTTACAATTAAGAATTATAATCTTGCTAAAATAAAAAATTTGATATACTTGTGCTCCTGATTGCCGAAGTACTTTAGAAAAGGGGTGAGAAATTGAGACGAGGGTGATCGCGCATGCATGACGACGACGATTAGGGGTGAGATAAAATGCTTCCGAGAAATCTGAGAGTGTGCCGAGAGTAAAGACTACCACAGGGATTGCGGTTTACGATTTACCCCATATATAGATACATACATACACTAGGGTGGGTCAAATAAAATGACTAATTTTTTTTTCCTCGACATAATGAAAAATGTATTATTTGGCATCTCAAAAAAACCCCCTGCAAGTATTAGCCCTTCATACTTAAATTAAGAGGTCCTTCATCGCAAATTTTTGTTTCCTGATTAACTAACGTAGGAAATTTTTTTTTTTAATTCGTAATTTTATTAGACTTTGACCGTTGAGGTAAGGAAAGTTTTTTTAGAACATTTTTGTAGAAAATTTGATATTCTACAAAAAAGCTCTCTTGTGTTTAAACGATAAAACTAACCGTTCGAAAAATAATAATAATAATAATCACTAATTATCACCGATTATTTTTTGAACGGTTAATAATAATAATAATAATAATAATAATAATAATAATAATAATAATAATAATAATAAAATTAGTCATTTTATTTGGCCCACCCCAATATACACACATATATGCATACACCGCCTTTAAATATGCATGGGCCATTCTGTTCAAAATGCCGACTTGATGCTCCTGACATTATTTATTCAACTCAAAGAGCCAATTTTTTTTAATCCTGCGAAAATTATAAAAATGAAATATCGAAACCTGGCACATGAAAAATAAAATGGAGTTCTATTTGAATCCAACACGACTACAGTTCTTGTGATGTATAGATTTGAATTTTTTTTTAATTTAAGAGGGAAAAAAATTTGTTTACTTTGTTTCTTTTTCAATTTCAGCATCATTTCAAATAGAACTAAAAATAAGAATGTTGACAAATGCAAGGATTATTATTTGAATTTTGAAAATTTCCAAAAACGCTGTATTTGCTAAATTTCAACTTAGAGTCGTCCCTTTTTGCGTTAAAATAATTTATTTAGAAAAAAAACTGCAAGAATCTCTATGAGAAGTGAATTTCGAAAAAAAAATCGTGTTTTCGTAAAATTTCCTGGTAATTATAGTGATTTTTTTTTCAATGCAAAATACACGCAAATAAAATGGCGTTGCTAAGTTGAGAGGGGCACTGAAAAAAAAGGGTTCGCAACCCTTATCGAGGTTTAATCGTTCGAACGTGCGTAAAGACTTCGGGGAAACTTCAAAGGGTCGGAAAAAAAAATCCAATGAGGGATAATTATACTTACTATATATATATATATATATATATATATATATATATATATATATATATATATATTCACCATGAGAGAAAAGGATACGAGAAAACGACGAAACGGTGCTGGAAAAATCGATCACTGGGTCAGAGGGTTAATGAACTCAAGATGTTTTTGATTTAATTTTCAAAAATATATTTTTGCAACCCGCGACGGAAAATCCGTTTATATTAGAAATAAAAATATATAAATAAATAATAAATGAATATAAAGAATGAATAAATAAAAAATAAATGTTGGTTGAAAATAATTTTCATTTTTAATGTGAAAGTTAGACCAATGAAAAAGGTGTTTCCAAAATTGAAACAAAATGATGATAACTTTTCTCCGATTTTGAAAGACATTTTTTTCACGAAAAACAAACAATTGTTTTTTTCAGTTGCGAGAAGTTATTTTTATACTTTTTTTTAAATTTCATGCTAATTTTTTTGTTTGTTGAAAAAATAAATCGTTGTTGAATAAAAAAATATGAAAAATATGACGGTCGAGTTGTCACGGAATGCCCCGTATATCCGCGCATAAGGTCATTAACCTTGACGACAAATCAAGTAATTTTTTTTCTTCTTTTAATTTAAAAAAAATCGAAATACTTCGAATATCCTAACAAAGATGGAAAATCTATTGATAAATTTTGATCTATGATTGATGATTTTTCTGAATTAAAAAAAAAAATCCTAAAATATTTATCTGTCATAATTAAACGATTTTAATAATTACAATCATTATTAATAAGTATTATTAAGTATAATAAATAATTGAAAAAAATTAATAAAACCGATGTTAGAATTGAATAACAAATACTTTGGAGTTGGAAAATTCAAATAAATTGAAACGAAGGCAGATCGCATCGATTTTAGGTCGATTGTGAATTGAATTTAATAAATCTCGTCATACGCGATTATTGTACGAATGGAATTTTCACTCGGTGACTAAAGTCCGGACGCACAGACAGAGACAGTCTATTTTCTTTCTGCGACGGAGAGGAGAGAGGAAAATAACTCGACGAATAAAGGGGGGGGGGGGGACCAACGGCAAGCGCGAGCCCCAAACACGTGCTAAAAGCGAGAGAGAGAGAGAGAGAGAAGAGAGAGGAAAAAAAGAAAAATATTACTAAGCCGAGAATAATATTCACCAGGCTCGAGAAAATCTGAAGAGTCAAATTATTTAATTTTCCCAAGCAAAAAATCAAAATTCCAAAAAAAAATGAGAATCGAGAGGCAAAATGATCCAGCAAATTTAAATAATAAAAAAAAATTGTCAATGAAGTCACGTTTTTAGTGAATTTTCAAATCTTTACCGAAACTAAGATCCAAGAAAATTTGATAAGGATATTTTTAATGACGAAATTTTGTGACCTTGAGTTAGATAAAAACTAATTACAAAGAAGCAGTGATCGGCAGTATCGATTCGTTCGTCAACGATATTGATTTTATTAATAATTTTTTCGAAAAATTAATAATTAGTCAACAATTATTACTAATTTTTCATACAAATTCGTAATTAGCGGAAAAATATTAGTAATTTTTCTAAAAAATTAGTAATTAGTAAGAAAATATTTCCAAATTTTTCCACAAAAATTAGTAATTAGTGACAAAATATTTCTAATGTTTCCGAAAAATTAGTAATTAGCGAAAAACAATTATCAAGTTTAACTAATTAATTTTATAAAAAACAGCAATTTGTAGAAAAGGTAGGTGTATATTTACGTACTTGTGTGTACTTGTGTGTTTTTTATAATAACTAGATCTATCGAACACTTTACACATTAGTATTTATTGTATCGAATGTCATACGATATCACATAAGTTATTATTAATACGAATATTTAATGAGTACCTATTAAAAAATGTATTAGTAATTTTTTATTTATTCATTACTTTTTCCAAAATTAATACATAGCATTTCTCCATAAATTATTGATTTTTTTGATTATTTAGCAATATCTTTCTCACTAATTACTAATTGTTGGAAAAAATTAGTAATGTTTTATCGTTAATTTAGATATATTTGTAACTAATTACTTATTTATTAGAAAAATTAGTAATATTTTGTCACTAATTATTAATTTTTTAGAAAAATTAGTAATATTTATTTGCTAATTATTAATTCTTTGAAAAAATTGGTTAATAAAAATAGATAGATTTTTTTTTGCCGATCACTGCAACGAAGTATTGAATATAAATTATTAAAAAATTTGAAATTTGAAAAGAGCGTCTCTGTCGTTGGATGAAAAAAAAAATTACATTCAAATTATTTCCAGCTAATTCAGTCGAATAAATTTTGAATTTCAATTGTTTCCAACTTGTTTGATTAAATAAATTTTATTTTTCGCCGTTGGATCAAAAGTTTTCTTGTCCCAAAATAATGAACTCAAAGACGAAAATGCCTCAAATCAAATTTGAGAGAGAGAGAGAGAGAGAGAGAGAGAGAGAGAGAGAGAGAGAGAGAGAGAGAGAGAGAGAGAGAGAGAGAGAGAGAGCGAGAGCGAGAGAGAGAGAGAGAGAGAGAGAGAGATAAAGCTGTCGCGTGGAACCTCGATTTTGGCAATTATCCAAATCGGTTTAATTTCGTTTACACGAGGAAGTGTCGTTCGTACGTCTCGCGACGAGTGCAAATGGCATTCGCATATCCACATAACAAGAAGGAGGAACGAGTCATCTTCGAGAAAGTTACTTTCACTAAAGGGAGGACATTTTTGTGGGAATCAATTTTGCGGTGGAGATAACGAAACCAAATAAACCTTGAATCCATATTTCTTCATAATTTCACATCAGATTAATCATTTATTAATGGTCTAATCAATGAAATTGAAACAAAAATTCCAAAATCATAAAAAATGCATTTATGGGCTTGAAATGGGTTTTGTTATATTTTTCAAAAAACAAACTAGATTTTTTTTTTGCAAAAGCGGAGACTCCAAGTTCACCTCACTTTATAGTAAAACCATTCCTTAATTCCTTTCCTCCTCACTTAAAGTAAAATAATTCCTTAATTCCTCACTTAAAGTAAAATCATTCCTTAATTCCTCACTTAAAGTCAAATCATTCCTTAAAGTGCTTACAGATTTCTTTTTACCCTATTGCTGCATCGACTTGGCTGTACAGACGGGGATTCCCTTCGGAGTGTAGGAAAAAAGGGTTTTATATCACTCAGTACAATAATGGACGCTTTTACGTCCGCAAGCGGACGTGAAAATGTCCATATTGCGCCACGTGATATAAAATATCGTACATCACTCGGCGTAAAAACATTTTCTGAAAATGTTTTTACGTCCTCGTGATGTAATGTACTATCGGTTGCAATCCTCTTTTTCGAGAGGAGAAAAAAAATGGATATCGGTAGCAACATAAATGCGTCTTCGCATAAACATATATAAACATGTTTTTGGTGGAGAGCACAAAATAGGAGAAAGAGAGAGAGTTCTGGATGGAGAGACACGCGGAGGGGAAACTGCCGCAGCAGTGGAAGAGATTATGGGCAAAAGAGAAGGAGGAGGAGAAGGAGGAGGAGGAGAAGGAGGAGGAGAAGGAGGAGGGCGATGGAATTGAGGTGGCAATCAATAAATATACAGAACCAGAGAGATAGGAAGAGAGAGAGAGAAGCTCTCGTCGACTGTCCGTCCGTCTGTCCCTATGAGTTACCATATATTTGGTTCCCTCTCGCTCTGGCGTACAACTCCCTGCTCCTCCTCCACCTCCGAATCGTCTACGACCAGGAAAACGTAGCTGGGGTTCCGTATACGCGACCCAACGGTGACCCGAGAGCCGGAAGCCCCCGCAGTGGAAATAGGCAGCAGATATAAAGGGAGAGAGAGAGAAAGAGGGAGAGAGAGAGAGAGAGAAAGAGAGATATGGGAAGAGGTCCGAGGAGGTTGTTTCTGGTTGGAGGATCGCGAGACCGGGAGGGATGCGAGGAATACGGGACGAGATGTGTGCAGAGAGAGGAAGAGAGAGGCGAAAGAGAGACGGAGGAAATGACTGCAAGCACGGAGAGATGGAAGAGAGGAGGAGGAGGAGAAGGAGGAGGAGGAGGAGGAGGAGGAGGAGGAGGAGGAGGAGGAGGATGAGGAGGAGAAGGAGGAGGAGGAGGAGGAGAGGAGAGAGGAGAAGGAGGAGGAGGAGGAGGAGGAGGAGGAGGAGGAGGAGGAGGAGGAGGAGGAGGAGGAGGAGGAGGAGGAGAGGAGAGAGGAGGAGGAGGAGGAGAGAGGAGGAGGAGGAGGAGAGGAGAGAGGAGGAGGAGGAGGAGGAGGAGGAGGAGAGAGGAGGAGGAGGAGGAGGAGAGGAATAGTACGTGAGGTTGGATTAAATTTGATTCGGAAAAGCCAGAAAGATAGAAGAGGTTCTACAAAGGGAGAGCTGGAGGGAAGTTAGGGAGAAAATCTGAAGTTTTTAACAAGAAGGAGGAGAAATAGTAGTTGCCAACAAAAAGATGTCCAAACATTCGGGAATGCTCTTTTGGACCTAAAACATTTCCTGCAAACTATTTAAAAATATGACCTCCATATATATATAAATGGGGCGTTCCATCCCAAATTGGACAGTTTGAAAAACTTTTTTTTTTATTTCCTCAATTTTTTTATATTTTTTAGTATCCATCAAAAGACCCTTCCTGTTAGGTCTTGAAATTTTTTTGATTGCCCGTTCGAAAGATATTAAATTAACAAAAAAAAACGCTCTTTTTTTGGTATTTTGGTCATAACTTCTTTAATAATGGTCCAAATTGAAAGTTTTTTTTTCAAATTTTTTATTTTGTTATGGCCTTTTCAGAAAAAAATACAACAAAAATATTCGACGAGTTTTTGAATGAGTTATTTGAGTTTTAAACTTTAGATCGCGTTTTTAAAAGTGAGTGTCATTCTTGATTTTTTTATAAATTTTTTGTTTTCAACATCTATCTATTCAACCATTTTTAAGACTAGTCCGATCGTGGGATTTCAATTGCTATTTTTTTTCGATTTTTGAAAATAAAATTTTTTTTTTCATAAATTATTATGAATACCAATTTTTGTTAATGTATAGTATTTTTCTAATCATATGTAAGATTTAAAAAAAAAAAAAACGTGAATAAATAAAAACTGTTGTTATTATTGTTCATAAACAGACTTAACGATCAATTATTAATTTTAAGAACCTGTTAACAATAAAAAAGTGTTAAAATAAATTCTAAATATTGAAAAAAATTCTATACAGTAACAAAAATTGGTATTCATAATAATTTATTAAAATAAAAAAATGTAAATTTTCAAAAATCGAAAAAAATAGTAGTTATGGAAATTCCACGATCGGACTAGTCTTAAAAATTGTTGAATAGATAGATGTTTCATGCAAAAAAAAAAAAAAATGACACTTTCAAAAACGCGATTTAAAGTTTGAAACTCAAAAAACTCATTCAAAAACTCGAATATTTTTGTTGTATTTTTTTTCTGAAAAGGCCATAAAAAACAAAAATTTTGAAAAAAGAACTTTCAATTTGGATCATTATCAAAGAATTTATGACCAAAATACCAAAAAAAGAGCGTTTTTTTTGTTCATTCAATATCTTTTGAACGGGTAATCAAAAAAATCTAAAAAATTTCCAAGAAGGGTCTTTTGATGGGTACTAAAAAAATATAAAAAAATTGAGGAAATAAAAAAAGTTTTTCTAACTGTCCGATTTGGGATGGAACGCCCCATATACATATATATGGGGTATTCCGTGTTAACTCAACCAACTAGATTTTGGGCCAGTCAGAATTCCTCAGGGAGTTAATCTGGTGAAAATTTAGATCTCGGGATCTTGGGATTGTACTTACATTGGTGATAACTTATGTAATTGGCCTTTGCATAAAAATTAATGATTTGTCTTCGAGAAAATGGAGATCCGTCGATGAATGACTTATCAAGTCCTCAGAATTTTTTGTATGTAATTGTGTACAGGATTACTCACCACCAAAAAGGGCGCTGGGATCCAAGAGAGGGTTGGCCTGGTCAGCCTGGAGTTTTTCGGAGGCGGAAGTGGCCTGTCCTCCCACCGCCGTTGCCGTAGTCTCGCCACCGCCACCGCCCCCTCCCCCTCCGCCCGACGCGGAGTTCTCCTTCTCCATGCCAGTCTCCTGGAAAGGTAACATTCATCATAAAATAAGAATCATTGACGGTAATTGAGATATTGGCATAACTCGATTTTTACGTCTCCTTCCATCCTGCCTCAAAGTGCCAAACTAAAATAGATAAATTAATATAATAATATTAATAAATATAATAATAAATAAACAAAAATTATAATTAACAAATAGATGCACGGAAAAAAATGATCAGTGACAATTCATGTGTAATATTTAAAAAATTACCGAATTCAATGCAGAATATACGGTTCAGAACTGTAATTCAGGCGTTTCACTGGGAATCCATTATAAATTAATGGATTTAATGTAGTTTCTACTTTTCAAATCATTATAAATGCTGATTAACACTGTAAAAAATGCAATGTTCAACGCAAAAAAATGACAAAGTAGAAATAACAAGCAGGGACGACGAAATCCACTGTGTTTGAACTGTAAAATTTACAATGGTCTCTGTAGAATGTTCAAAGTACATAATTAGAAATTGCAGTGTTCCCAGTGAAAAATCAAATGCGCGCCGCAAAATTTGCAACGTCAATTTCAATTTTTACAGTGTGACACTGTAACGGGACGACCTGCGGCGGGCCACGATCTCTGCGTTTTGCCCGAGATCCGCTAGATGGCGTCGGACGGCGCGCCCTCTCGCGTCAGCGAGAGAGCTACCGCGCACCTATAAGGTCCGATGTATTACCAACATCGGCGTCCTCAATTGACATACAATTGTTGGAACATCACCCACGTTCTGTGGTCGAGCAGTCCTATGGACTGAAGACTACATTTCCTTAACAGATCACCATTGCATTTCGGTGACGCTCGTGCTCTTTATAGATGCGAGGTTAAACTAGATTCGCTTCATTAATTGATCTCACGATTAATTAGTCAAGTACAAGCCCTCGTAGCTATGAGCCGGAGCGAGGATAAATAACGGTTTATTGCAATATTTGAATAAATTGGAATTTATTCAAATATCGAAACGTTTCACTACACTATAATTTATTTTAGAAATTGCAGTATTTTCAGTGAAAAATAAAAAACGTACCGCAAAATATACTACGTTCTTTTCAATTTTTACAATGTACACTGTAATTTTTTCACGGGCCCTGGATAATTTTTACAATGTGAAATGTGTAAAAAGTTCACCGGATACAACAAAAATATAACGTTTCACGTAGTGTACATTTTACCGTTTCACACTGTAAAAATTCGTCCGATGGGCATGTACCATGTCATATGTGACATCTGTACATTGTATTAAAGAAATATGCAAATTTCACTGTTTGCCCTTCCAGGAGGCGCAGTTGATGGGGAAAACTGTAAAAATTAATGGGAATCTCAGTAGTTCTCACTGATCATTTTTTTCCGTGTGAATTTATTTTTTCATCGAATTTTTTTGTTTTTTAAACCTGCTGATATTAAATAATAATTAATAGTGCTAATTATTTCCTTATGGTGTTAAAATTTGCATCGTTTGTTTACAATGAGGTTAATTATTTTTTATTCGATTCATTTTTTCTCGAGTTTCCAAATTGAAGAATTGTTTAATTATATTTTGCACTGTTCATCGATGATGTTGAAGTTTGCATCATTTTGAATGCAAAGGTATTTTATTTTATGTTGAGGGTAGTTTATTTTAAGTAAAATTCTCTCTTTCTAAAAAATGTTCACAGTGAAAAATTGTTTGAACACACTTTGCGGTATTTATTAAGAACTTTGGGTCAATGTCCAAGCAAAACGTAAATTTCACTAAAAATAAATTTAAGAAAATTATTTTCATCATTATAATTGTCAATAATCATTCTTCATCATTTTTAAAAATACAAATCATCGTGATATCTCGATTTGTCATGAAAAATACATTTTCAAACGTTTTTTTGAGCTTTCGAAATTTTCAATCCATGATTTAGAAGGAATAAAATCTCCTTAAAATTTTATTGAAAGTATTTGAGATATTTAATTGATTAAATAAATTAACTAATTACATATCTAATTAATAAATTCAACTACAAATTTTATTAATTCATTATCACAAATACAATCAAATAAAATACAAAAAGTTTAGTAATGGAATATTGTTTTTTAAAAAAAACCTCTCCTATTCAAGACGAATGCAACAAGATGAGAAGCAAACGGAGATAAATTAAGATTCTCAATTTTCCAAATGACAATTTTCAACGGCGAACAGATGGTTGAATATCAAAGTCGGTTTATTCGCCAATTTAATTGCCAGCGCGTTTACATCGCGACGTTTAACGACTGCAAAACTGACAAAACAGGTGCGTGCAAAAAAAAAAATAGTAAAAGCCTTTGTTTTTCGAGTCGAAAATTGGTTATCGTTATGAGAGTCGATATTGAGAATTTATTTCACGCAGGTGACTCCACAGTTGGATATTACAAATTTACGTGGGCTTTTTTCAACTTTCTTTTCCGCGCCAACGAGTGTGTAAATATGAAGAAAAAAAAATTGCACAAAAATTGCATAAATGTTAAAAAAAAAATATGTATATTTTTTTTTATTATGTGAACACATAACGGAATATTCTAAGGACGAGGGCAGTAAAACGCAAAATGTGACTTTTCATCCGTGTAAATAAAGATCCCCCCTCCTCTTTTTCGTTTCCCCGCCGACGCTTCAATCAGCTGACTGACGGAGCACAAAAATTCCCTCTCCCATTCCTCCTTCTCCTCTCTCTCTCTCTCTCTCTCTCTCTCTCTCTCTCTCTCTCTCTCTCCCTCCCTCCCTCCCACCCCTCTCCCCCCCCCCCTCTCTTTCTTATCCAGCTGTATAAATATACATCGTTGAAACGTTAAGTAAGGTTAGGCCTGGCAGAGTCATTTCGTACTGTTATTATTACAGGCGATGCACAATCTTGACGGCCAAATGATTTTTGGTTTTGGAAAAATTTCCTGCCACAACTTTTCCTGCCTTAAAAGAATATTCAAATTTTTTATGCATCCTTATTCAATTTTATGCATTAAATTATTACATTTTTTATGCCTCCTTGATTTAGTTACGAAATTTATTCTTCAAACCCAATAATAAAAAAAAAAAAAAAATCGTTCCTTGAACTAAAAATTTGTCATTTATCGTCATCGGAGTCAGTTTAATTAAATCGTACAAACTAATTCACACTTGAATATGGATCTTCATTCTGGATGGTCTTTCTCGATAATTGTGGATTCAACTTTTTTCAAATTCTAAATTCTAAAATCGATATAAGTAACTGCATGAAAATTTGAGTCTGTCTGAAAGCTCCTCTGTTGAGGAAAAATATGATTTTCGTTGCTCGTTTGCATTTTGATGGATAGTTCTATTTTTTTATCTATGAAATTTATTGTTCAAATGCAATGGGGGAAAAAAATTTTTCTTCACCACAAAATTTGAATTCAATTTTATTGTAGTCAATGTTTGAAGATTATAGAAATTAATTTTTTTCTGCTGCAAGCTCCAATAGAACGTCATTTTTTTTTTTATAGATAACCGTCGATTTTATTTCATTATTTTTTTTTTGACCTCTCAATTTTTTAATATCTACACTATATTGAAAGCAACGTAAACAAAGCGCAGTTTATTGATAAATATTTTTTTTATTTGTTTAAAAAATTGTTCTTAACAAAATGTTAATATTTTAATAACGAGCTTCCTAATCGTCGTGAAATTTTTACACGACTTCTTAAATACTTCATAAAAAAACATAGCAAATTTTCAGAATTTTCTCATCATTTCTCATTTTAACCCTTAAGGAGGTTGAAATAATGATGATGGAATTCTGAAAATTTAATATGTTTTTACATGAAGTATTCAGGAGGTCGTGTAAAAATTTTACGACGATTGAGAAGCTATTTATTTGAACAATTAACATTAAAAGATTTCATAGCGACTCAACATCGAAGGAGAAAATAAAGAGAATGGAAAGAGAATAACAGAAGTAATGGAAAAACGATGAAGTGAGAGAGAAGCATTCGTTGGTCGATGGACGAATGGAAGGAGAAAAGAAGCGGAAGGTTGGCCATGCAGAGAGAGAGAGAGAGAGAGAGAGAGAGAGAGAGAGAAAGAGAGAGCGAGAGAGCGAGAGAGAGAGAAAGGGAGAGAGAGAGAGAGAGAGAGAGAGAGAGAGAGAGAGAGAGAAGGATGAGGGAAGATGGAGGAGCAATCAATACAGAACGAGCGGAGCAAAACCATCGCCTGGGTATTTTCTGACCAGCATGAATATCTTTCTCTCCTTTTCTCTCAATCCTTGTCACCTGAATTGAACCACCGGAATTGCCTTCCACATCGGACCACTCGCATGATCTTCCGAATTAGACCCCTCTAATAATTCCTCAAATTGAACCATCAATAAAATATCAACAAAAAAAAAAAACAGTCGGAATAAAATACTACTTCGCGGATAATGGACACTTTAAGGGGTCGTTGACAGGGATCACATGTGCCAAAATCGAGGCTCTTTTTCTTTTGTTTAATCAGTTAAATAAATACTAAATTTTTGTATCGTTGGCACAATATTCCGCCATTTTATTAATTGTAAATCCTGTAATTTTTACTTACACTTAGTAACGTGACCTTAGCTCATAGTGAATTATGGCACTGCGAAGCCTCATCACAACTGCAACAGAAAAAAATGAATTTTCAATCAGATTTTTTACGATAAAGTGTACACGTTAAATTTGTTTAAACAATTAATTATAAAATTCGCACTAACTACTGATAATGGAATAAATTTATTCCCAAAATTAATTTTTGGGAAAAAAATGATCAGTGACAATTGATGTGTAATGTTTAAAAAAATTACTGAATTCAATGCAGAATATACGGTTCAGAACTGTAATTCAGGCGTTTTACTGGGAATCCATTATAAATTAATGGATTTAATGTAGTTTCTACTTTTCAAACCATTATAAATGCTGATTTACACTGTGAAAAATGCAATGTTCACCGCAAAAAAAATTGACAAAGTAGAAATAACAAGCAGAAACGATGAAATCCACTGTGTTCGAACTGTAAAATTTACAATGGTCTCTGTAGGATGTTCAAAGCACATAATTAGAAATTGCAGTGTTCCCAGTGAAAAATCAAATGGGCGCCGCAAAATATGCAACGTCAATTTCAATTTTTACAGTGTGAAACTGTAACGGGACGACCTGCGGCGTGCCACGATCTCTGCGTTTCGCCCGAGATCCGCTAGATGGCGTCGGGCGGCGCGCGCTCTCGCGCCAGCGAGAGAGCCACCGAGCACCTATAAGGTCCGATGTATCACCAACATCGGCGCGCTCAATTGACATACAATTGTTGGAACGTCACCCGCGTTCTGTGGTCGAGCAGTCCTATGGACTGAAGACTACATTTTCTTAACAGATCACCGTTGCATTTCGGTGACGCTCGTGCTCTTTTTGGGTGCGAGGTTAAACTAGAGTCGCTTCACTAATTGATCTCACGATTAATCAGTCAAGTACAAGCCCTCGTAGCTATGAGCCTGAGCGAGGTTAAATAACGGTTTATTGCAATATTTGAATAAATTGGAATTTATTCAAATATCGAAACGTTTCACTACACTATAATTTATTTTAGAAATTGCCAGTGTTTTCAGTGAAAAATAAAAAACGTACCGCAAAATATACCACGTTCTTTTCAATTTTTACAATGTACACTGTAATTTTTTCACGGGCCCTGGATAATTTTTACAATGTGAAATGTGTAAAAAGTTCACCGGATACAACGGAAATATAACGTTTCACGAAGTGAACATTTTACTGTTCCATACTGTAAAAATTCGTCCGATGGGCATGTACCATGTCATATGTGACATCTGTATATTGTATTAAAGAAATATGCAAATTTCACTGTTTGCCCTTCCAGGAGGCGCTGTTAATGAGGAAAACTGTAAAAATTAATGGGAATCTCAGCAGTTCTCACTGATCATTTTTTTCTGTGTATTGATCAAGAAAATAACAACAAAAAACTAGGAAAATATGAAATAAAATAGAAAATTGAAGAATTCCGTACAGGACACTTGAAAATAAAGAGAATTGAATTCTGGCGATTGATAATGAATCATCGTCGTAATTACGTTGTTATTATTGATTATTTTATTATTCATACGTGCAATTTGAGCGTTTTCACTGCAATACGATGGGAGAAAGTTCGGGAATGTATTTTTTCACACGCGGGCTTTGCAGAGCGAGAAAGAAAATCCTCCAAGTTTCGGATTAACAAGCCTGGGCGACCTTCGAACGTGCGTTATATATATATATATATATATATATTTTTTTACGGATATATCTGGGTCGACCAGATTCAGTGCGATCGAGTTTCGTTCGTCGCAATCTTTTCTCTGCTCATTCTCTCACAGACTTCAATTGATATATATACTAGGGTGATTTTTTTTTTTTTACTTTTTTTTTCTTTTACTCCCCACCCGAAATTTTGTTGCATATGTCTGAAAGAAAATTCCCTGAAAGTTACAGCCCTCAATATTAATATTAAGTACTTTCCCTTCGCGTGATAAGTTTTTTCATCTAAAATACACGTAAATGAAAAGCTTTTTTCTTCGATTTTTACAACTCCGCGGTTTTTTACGCCATCGCATTGATTTTGGTCGCAATTTACGCAGGATTGAACGATCTTTGAAAGTGTCTTCAACAGCGTAAGTGTAACTTACACTGGTGAGATGGTACGAGGTCACTTAAGTTGATTTTTACCTACAATTCTCGTTTTTTCGCTGTTATCTCCGAAATGATCAACTTTAACGAAAAAATGTAAAGAAACATTTTTCTGAAAATTTAATTTCCTACAAAAAAGGTCCTTCAGACCTTACTGCTAAAATCAATATTTTTTGAGATATCGAACCTTAACTTATTTGTGATATGAAAATTTTTATGGATTATCGTACCAAAAGTTTCAAATTGTTGATATTCCATATCATATAACCACTGGTGATATGATACGTGATACGGTGATATGATATGGAACAATTTAAAACTTTTGGTTCGATTAACTATACAAATTTTATACCATAAATAAGTTAAGGTTCAATATCTCAAGAAATGTTGATTTTAGCAGTTAGGTCTAGAGGACCTTTTTTGTAGGAAATTAAATTTCCAACAAATTATCCATTCACGATTTTTCGGTTAAGTCAATCATTTCGGAGATAACAGCAAAAAATCGAGAACTTTGGGTAAAAATCAACTTTAGGGACCCGTAACATCGCACCAGTGTAAGTTACACTTACGTTGTCCTGGACACTTTTAAAGATCGTTCGATTCTACGTAAATTGCGACCAAAATCAATGTGATAACATAAAAAACCGCGAAGTGGTAAAATTTTGACGAAAAAAGTTTTTCATTTACGTGTATTTTAGATGGAAAAACTTATCACGCGAAGGAAAAGTACTTAATATTAATATCAAGGGCTGTAACTTTCAGGGAATTTTCTTTCAAACATATGCAACAAAATTTCAGGTGGGAAGTGAAATAAATAAAAAAAAGTCGAAAAAAATCACCCTAATATATACATATGTATACGCAGTTGGGATATAAAGCAGCCACGTTGCAAGAGATTTGCAATTAATCGATGACTCTAACGATCCTCGTCGATTCGTCATTCTCGTCAGGTGGATAACAACGATGACGTACATTACCAGAATGAGCTTCCCACATCGCCATCGCGATTGACTCGTTTTCACGTGTGAAAAAGACAAATCCCCGAGGCAAAAAAAAATCGATTAAAAAAAAAGTACCTGAACGTGGAAAAAGAAATCTACAAAAATCGATGTAAATTCCTCAGTTATCAACATCGACTACTCCTCACGACAAAGTCCAACGATAATTTTGTTTCGTTTGTTTCGAAGTCAATGAAAATTGAAGGAGTATTCTGGTCTGGAATTTCGAAAAAATATTTTTCTTTTGCATTTTCTTATTTTTTGGTATTTCTTGTATTTTGTTTTTCACCCCCAACTTTACCAGCCTATAACTTATTTAATTTTCATTTTTTCTTCTCGGAATTATTTTTATTTATTGTCAAAAAATATGTTGTACAAAAAAAAAATTTTTTTCGAGCTCTCGACAAAATGCTCAAGATATTAGACCAGAATACCGCCGTAAAAGGGGATCGCCAGAGGGCAGAAAATAAATATATCCCAATCAAATAAATTAAAAATTAATATTAATGAATATTAATTAATTAATACACTGAGAAAAAAAATTATTGAATTTGGGAACATGAATTTATTTATTAAATGAAAGTATTAATTCGATTATTTATTTGTTGAACCAAGAAAATCACTCTTCATTTAAAAATAGTATCGTACGAAATTTTATTGTACGAGTGCGCAAAGTGCCAGCTTGAGCACGCGCAGCGTGCGCAAAGTGGCACTTTGCGCACGGAGTGCAATAAAATATTTTCACGGATCTATCACTCCATTATATTAAACTCTTATTTAATAGTAACAATTAAATGCATGATAGATTTGATTAAATTTGTATTCATTGGATTAATTACATTGATCGCATCATAAACATGAGATAATTTGGATGTAAAAACGAATTCAATACGAAATTATTTTGTTCGAAAAAATTATTTTCTTGCAATAAAGTCATTATTATTTTACTTCAAAAAATATTTTTATTTAAATAGATTTTATTGAATTTGTATTCATCAGATTAATTACATTTATCGCATCATAAACGTTAGATTATTTGAATCTAAAAAACGACTTCGATACGAAATTATTATTTTTTGAAGAAAATTCTTTATGGCATCATAAACATGGGATTATTTGGATCTGAAAAATCACTCCAATACGAAATTATTTTTTTCGAACAAAATTATTTCTTTCACTGAGAAAAAAAAATTGTTGAATGAACTAAATCTTTAGTCGCATACGCACGACTAAATATTTAGTTGTACAAACCCAAGTTTTTTGCCTGAATCATATTTTGGTATACTGAAGCGCAGAATTATTCAAGAAACTAATTATTTAGTTGGACCAAATAAATATTTAGTCGTGCGTATGCAACTAAAGATTTAGTTCATTCAACAATTTTTTTTCTCAGTGTTGCAATAAATTCATCATTATTTTACTTCTAAAAATATTTCTTAGTATTTTCAATATTTATTAGATATAAAATTGATTGTGATTATTTTTAAAAAAGCTGTAGCAAAATAAATAACACATTATTTTATTCCAATAGAACATTTATTTGGAATGATTACATTTTTATTTCCTTCAAGCAAAGAACTATCATTTTTATAGTATACTTTAATAGTATACATAAATTGTTAAAAATTAAAAAACTGGTTTTTTAAATGTTTTCTTATATTCGAATCTTCATAACGCCTAAC
The DNA here is from genome assembly GCA_946863875.1 of Alloplasta piceator. Lineage (NCBI taxonomy): Eukaryota > Metazoa > Arthropoda > Insecta > Hymenoptera > Ichneumonidae > Alloplasta > Alloplasta piceator. The sequence continues at coordinate 10,027,661 of OX333081.1, read as the reverse complement.
TTTTTTCAAGTGCATAATAGTAGTCGTTAGCGTAATAGGTAGCGCGTTAGGTAGTTAGGTAGGATAGGTATGATGGTAGGTAGGGTCAAGGGTTCGAATCCCGGTCGGACAGAGAAATTAGATCGGAGAATTGGCGCGGATTTGTCTTTTTTTCTATTATCTCTTTTTGGGGTCACTAAACTATGCATATTAAATTATTTGGCAAGGGCTATATATTTATTATAAAATGTTTAGCAACAATTAATAAACACGCATTTGATTGAATCAATCATTTTTCCTGTCGATTGGACTAATTAATTTGTTGATTCAACAAATTTTCTTTCTCAGTGCTTCCTGTATTAAAAGACACGTATGTTTCGAATGATAAAATGTATTCTTGATTCAAACAACATATTACATATAATTGATAACATATTTTTAGATTCAAGTAAATTCGTTTATTGAAACAGAAATTTATGGAATTGACTGAAAAAAATGAACCAAGTAAATATATAAGGGAACCAATCTAATATGTTTTGGCAAATAATGAAAAAAATGATTTTTTGCCTTCAAAACTTTATTTCCGGTTTTAGTAATTTTTTTCTCTTAGTGTATCAATAAATAAAAAATAAATAAAATTCCAAACTAACCTCAATGAATTTGCGGCTTTACCTCACACAATTCTTTAATTAGTGAAAAAAAATCAATCACCAATCGATCTTGATGAGATTTCGGAGAATTGATCCTCATTTGAGAAAATCTTTGTAAAGATGTTTAAAAGCTCTTTTTTTTTCTTAACTCTCTCGCAATGTATTTGGGAATTTGCGCATGGGGACGAGAGAGAGGGGGGCATAGAGGGAAGGAAAGAGGGAGGGGGGAATGTAATGGGGAACGAGGTCGCGAGTTTATCCCTTCTCGCAAGTTCCAAAAGCCTCTCCAGAGTCGAGTGTGTACGACTGAGAGTTGTGGGTGAGTAAGGGACACAAAAACGTCGGCACGGTGAAGAACGAAGTAAAGGAAGTGTGTGGGCAGTGCATGAAGTGAGAAGGACGGAGATAGAGAAGAGGGAGAGAGAGAGAGAGAGAGAGAGAGAGAGAGAGAGAGAGAGAGAGAGAGAGAGAGAGAGAGAGAGAGAGAGAGTACGTGTAATATCGAAGGCATGCACGGATGCGGATCGTGGCTTTGGGGGGGGGGAGGTAGAGGAGGGGGGGGCGAAGAAAGAGGGGGAAGGGTAAAGTCGAGATCAGAACCAGCAATGGAGGCACAAATCGAGAGAGAGAGAGAGAGAGAGAGAAGGAAGAGCACGTTGTAGACATATGTATGGGGCATTCCTTGTCAAGGGGTTTTAAAAAAATCTTCATGCGTCTGGCATTGTCGCGAATTACAAACTGATGAAATAAAAAAATTAATCGGGGAATGGAAAAAAGCGATCGGGAGTAACTTTTTGGCGTGTTTACTCTGATGAGGAAAAATTGGGATAAACGCGCTGAATTTCGAGATTCGCCCAATCGAGACGGAAGGCCCCATACACATGGCTATTCTTTTTATTCCGTCTCTCGATCCATCTCCCTCTTTTCGCATATATACGGTACAGGCCCTCCGAGAGCCAACAGCGAATCTGGAGTTTTCCCTCACAGAGCGACTGATCGATAGCGCTGCTTGTGTTACGAGAACTCTGTTTCCCTCGCTCTGAGCTTTAAACTGCCTGCGAGGGTTTACCGTTTCTCGCGAGTGTCTATATAACATTTCGTGTACATCAGAGGCAAAGTGACTCCGTGTGCCTCGCTGCATGGAAATGGCATGGGCTCGACGAAGCTCGAATCGCAACGATTTGCACAACGGTAATGGCTAAAGTCCCGGAGAATCTTGATCCGCTCGGATCCCGGTGTAATCGACATCTCAGAAAAGATCTATTCGCACGGAGGAGCCAAAAGCCCGGGTGAGCTATATCCACGGAGTGGTCAAGAGCCCGGGTGAGCTATAATCACGGAGCAGCTGAAACACCGGAGAACATATATATCTACGAAGTAGCTGAAAACCCGCGTGAGCTATATTCACGGAGTGGCTAAAATCCTGGAAGAGCTGTTTTCGCGGAGTAGCTAAAAACGCGGATGAGCTATATTCACGGAGTGGCTAAAAACGCGGATGAGCTATATTCACGGAGTGGCTAAAATCCTGGAAGAGCTGTTTTCACGGAGTAGCTAGAAACGCGGATGAGCTATATATTCACGGAGTGGCTACGATCCCGGAAATGTTATATTCACGGAGTAGCTGACCACCCGGAGGAAATATATTCGGATAGTCAAAAACTCGCGCGAGCTATATTCACGGCGTGGCTAAAATCCTAGAAGAGCTGTATTCACGGAGTAGCTAAATACACGCATGAGCTATTTTCACGGAGTGGCTAAAATCCTGGAAGAGCTGTTTTCACGGAGTAGCTAGAAACGCGGATGAGCTATATATTCACGGAGTGGCTACGATCCCGGAAATGTTATATTCACGGAGTAGCTGACCACCCGGAGGAAATATATTTGGATAGTCAAAAACTCGCGCGAGCTACATTCACGGCGTGGCTAAAATCCTAAAAGAGCTGTATTCACGGAGTAGCTAAATACACGGATGGGCTATTTTCACGGAGTGGCTACGATGCCGGAAAAGTAATATTCACGGTGTAGCTGAACACCCGGAGGAGATGTATTCATGGAATAGCTACACTCCCGGCTAGGCTATAATCACGGAGTGGCTAGACTCACGGAAGGGCTATATCCACGGAGTAGCTGAAAACACGGTGGAAGACATTCAAGAAGTAGACAGAAACCCGGATGAGCTGTATTCACGGAGTAGCTGAAAATCTGGACGAGCTATATTCACGGAGGGTCTAGAATCCCGGGATAGAGACTCTACACGATCTTGGAAGCATTTCGATGGATCGAGAGGAATGGATCAAACGTTCGAGAAGATCAATCGCATATTGTAGGGCGAAAAATAGGGGAGAAACATTGTAATTATCGATTACAATGTTCAACAAAGAGTGGCTCGTAATAATTAATTAAACGATAGTTATCTGCGATAAATGGGAGGGCAGAAAAAAAAGAAAAAATTACGGAGAGATAAATTTTGCAGGGCCAATGATCTATAATTATCATAAACTTAGACATTGTATAGCACTTACGTGAGTACTTGTATATGGGAAATTCTATGTCGAATCGACAAAAGTCTGGGATTTAATTAAGAATTTTTTTCTCATCGATGCAAGCTAAGTGAATAATTAATTTTTGTTTTTTATATTTTCCTCTCTATGATAATTTCCTGATTATTTTTAAAAACATTGCCAATAACGGACAATAAATAATTTAATTGAACGACTAAAGGGACTTTCAATTTTTTTATAATTTTTTTTTTTTTAATTTCAATAGAAAAAAAAAAGAAAAATTTGAAGTATTCAATTTTGATCTGAAATTTTTGGTTTACGTGTATTCTGAAAATAAATCGCATTGAAACGCCCATTGGAAACGCGCCGTTTCTCTATCGTGGATTCGCGCAGCGACCTCGTAAATAAATAATTCGAAATGAGAACCCTCTTCGTCACCGATAAAATGCGATCGATGCTTATCTGAGAGCGTGTTCGCTGTGAACTGACATATATATATATGTATATATATTAGGGTGATTTTTTTTCGACTTATTTTTTTTCTTTCACTCCTCACCCGAAATTTTTTTGTTTTTGTCTGAAAGAAAATTCCCTGAAAGTTGAAGCCCTTAATATTAATATTGAGTACTTTCCCTTCGCGTGATAAATTTTTTCATCTAAAATACACGAATGAAAAACTTTTTTCGTCAAAATTTTACCACTCCGAGATTTTTTATGCTATCACATTGATTTTGGTCGCAATTTACGTAGAATCGAACGATCTTCAAGAGTGTCCAGGACAATGTAAGTGTAACTTACACTGGTGCGATGGTACGGGTCCCTAAAGTTGATTTTTACCCAAAATTCTCGATTTTTTGCTGTTACCTCCGAAATGATGAACTTAACCGAAAAATCGTAGAAGGAAATTTTGTTGGAAATTTAATTTTCTACAAAAAAGGTCTTCTAAACCTAACTGCTAAAATTAATATTTCTTGAGATATTGAACCTCAACTTGTTTATGGTATAAAATTTGTATAGTTTTTCGAACCAAAAGTTTCAATTTGTTGATATTTTGTATCATATCACGATATCACATATCATATCACGAGTGGTGATATGATATGGAATATCAACAATTTGAAACTTTTGGTTCGGTGATCCATAAAAATTTTCATGTCACAAATAAGTTAAGGTTCGATATCTCAAGAAATATTGATTTTAGCAATTAGGTCTAAATGACCTTTTTTGTAGGAAATTAAATTTCCAGAAAAATTTTCCTCTGCATTTTTTCGGTAAAGTTAATCATTTCGGAGATAACAGCGAAAAAACGAAAAGTGTAGGTAGAAATCAACTTTAGGGACCTCGTATCATCTCACCGGTGTAAGTTACACTTTCAAAGATCGTTCAATTCTGCGTAAATTGCGACCAAAACCAATGCGATGGCATAAAAAACCGCGGAGTGGTAACATTTTGAAGAAAAAAGTTTTTGATTTACGTGTATTTTACAGGGAAAAACTTATCACGCGAAGGGAAAGTAATTAATATTAATATTAAGGGCTGTAATTTTCAAGGAATTTTCTTTCAGGCATATGCAACAAATTTTCGGGTGGCGAGTGAAAGAAATAAAAAAAAGTCGGAAAAAAATCACCCTAATATATATGTTTGTGTATGATGGGCCAAACCCTCGGGAAATATGCGTGAAAAAAAAATTGACTGTCGACGAATCAAATTCGCAAAAATTCATCGAAATTATGCATGCTCGATTGAAAAAATAAAAAATTCACTTGACAGAGGAATGAATAATGAGATTGAAAGGTTGAAATTCCCATTTAATTCTGTCGATTTTTAATTTTTCAATTTTCAATCAATTATTAATTTTCCAATTCCACCATTGAAGCGATTTAAAAATCTACGTTGAAACATTTTGAAAAAAAAAACTTTTAGCGTTGAAGAAAAAATGAGTACAAAAAAAATTAAATAAATCTTAGAGATTAATTAACAGGTATTATGAAGACAATTAATTAAAAATTGAAAGTTTAAAAAATTAAGGGGATAATAATGTTCTTGGAAGAAGATTCATTGCGAGAGAAATTATTTATTTACTTAAAATGAATTCATTGAAAAAGATATTTAAAGTTCAAATAAAAATGAAACAAAATAAAAATAAATTTAGGAAAAATGAATTTTTAAAATCGAATGAAAATGAATTTTTAAAATCGAATAAAAAATAATTTTTTAAATCGGATAATAATTAATTTTTAAAATAGAATAAAAATGAAATTAAACTGAAATAAATTTATCCAAAATGAATACATTTTTTATTCATTAGGCAGATATTCAAAAAAATCGGGAAAATTTATTTTCATCGAATAAATCTTTTTTCCGGACGCCGAGAGTGTCGATCTTGATTTTATCGTTAAACAAAACGTCGACCGAGAGAAAACGACTCTGATCGAACGACGTTGAAACGTGTAATTTTCGCGCTCTGTTCGCGGATCGATTCGAACGCACTTTGAGCCGCTTGCACGCGATATTCGTCAGGAATACAGGTAAAAAAAAATACTATATTCGATGCAGCTACAAAGCTACTGAGAAAAAAAAATTCCCAAAAAAATAAACCAAAAATAATTAAATTCCCATGTCAAATCGTAAATCTGATTTTTCCCTATTAATTCCCAAATAAAATCCAAAATAAAAAATTCCAACAATGATTGTGATTATAAATGCTTATTGCAAAAGAAATAAAAAATATTTCGAACAATAAACTATTTTTTGAAAAATTGGAGGGGAGATTAGATTTTTGGGACTTGAGATTAGATTTAGATCTATTTTTTTCAAATAAATTTTTTTTTATCTCAAGACTGAACGTGGACTCTTTTTTTTTAAATAACAAAATATTTCTAAAAAATTGCGAGGGTAACTTTGAAATTTAAGTAGTACATTAAAAAAAAATAATAATTGGGATTTATCCTACTTATTGCAAAAAAAATAAAAAATATTACAATAAAATATTTTTTAAAAATTGGAAGGGGGTAGCTTTGCAATTTATTATTATTATTATTAAAATAATTTTTTATAATTATTATTTAAATAAATACCCTCGATGATTGTGATTTCATGTACTTATAGCGAAACAAAAAGCTGCATTATAAATTGGGATTAAATATGTAGATATTGGACTGCGAAATTATTTTCGCGTTCGGTTTTTTTTTTCTTCCTCGATGCTTTTATTCCTCTTCCCTTCCTCATCGACCCTTCTAGTCTCGTTGCCCCGCGTCCTTAATCGCGAACAACCTCTCCCAGATGAAAGGAGGATCGAGGACGAGAGAGACAGAGAGAAAGAGAGAAAGAGAGGGACAGAGAACGAGGAAATTGCTCGACTGGATTCCCCGGAGCCCGAAACTTGGCTCAGCCTCAAAAGAATCGATTTCTCTCTCTCTCTCTCTCTCTCTCTCTCTCTCTCTCTCTCTCTCTCTCTCTCTCTCTCTCTCTCTCTCTCTCTCTCTCAACCTCTATATACATCCCCTATATGCATTCTATATACGCGCAATCCTCCACCATGTTTACTAGAAAATATACTAAATTCCTCTGCCCGCTAAATTAATACAAGGAAAAATAAAATGCTGCGGTTCCTTTAAGGGCTTACATACACTTGTAATTTTCAAAAAATCGTTTTTTTTTGTATTTTCTGAATATACATATATTGGAGCATACATACTCAAAATTTTATGTCAATCTGACGAATATTTTCGAAGTTATAGACACATTTATGAAGGCGCGTTAGGGAGGCGCGTCTCACAGTTTGAAACTTTAAACGCGTTTTTCTCAAAACGATGTTTTCAAAATCGGTGATCAAGATTTCTCGAAAACGGCTGAACCGATCAGTCTCAAATTTTAACACAACCTTTTTAACTAGATTTTTTAGTAATTAATCGAAGATTTTTTTTCTCCGATAAATATTTTCCATTTTATAAACAATTTAAGGCTTAAATTTTCGTTCAAAATCGAGTCTTTTATTTTGAGAAGTCGCCATTTTGTCAAAAATTATTTTTTCGCTAATTCCTTCGATTGAATACTAGATAATGTATTATATTAACGAAATTTATTTGGTTTTTTCATTTCAGATAATCCGGTCCAGAGATATCGTGATCACCGCAAAATTGGTTTTTTTTGCGGAGCTCTAGGAGATCGGCGATAGCAACATTCGCGATGATTATTTTTACAAATAAAAAATATGTTAATATATTATAAGGTTATTATAATATGTACACCAATTTTCAAATTAATAAATTGAATAGTCTGCGCGAAAAAAATTCTTGAAAATCCGTCTTTTTAAAGCCTTCTAACTGTATGTAACCCGTTAAACTGAGATTAGTAGATGGTGAAGGATTTAATGAAGATTTTTTTTTTTCATAACCGATCATCAAGTCATGAGGGATGAAAATTGATGGCCCTTTTAGAAAAGCCTCAATAATATTCCTAGAAATTTAGGAAATTGATAATATTGATAATTGATGATTATTTGATTTTTATTAAATATTATATATTTTTATTGTATATTATATATGAGGCATTCCACGTCACGTCGGCCACCCTATTTTTCGAAATCACCAAAAATCGCATACAAATTTTTATAAAGTAGTTCCAACTGTCGAGAAAATTCGTGATTTTTTTCAGATTTTTATATTACACGTTTTAGCTGGAAAAAAATACGAAACATTTTCTTGTTCCATTTTGTAACTCGAAAATTATTCATCGTACGAAAACAAAAGTACTACATGAAATTTAGGATATTCAACGTACTTTTCATTGAAATTTTTTACGAACTCCTCCAAAAGCTCTGTATGCCATTTTCGGAGCAAATAATGTTTAGATATTTTTTTTTCTCAGAATTGACATCTTCGAGTTGTCCGTAGTTCAAACAGTTTTTTACTTGATATATTTACAGACTATTAAAAAATTGGCTCAGTGGAGCATCAACAGGGTTGAGACTATCCATAGATATTTTCTGAAGCCCGCATTTATTTTTTATTTTTTGTACTTTTTCAATTTTTTAAACTTTTTTCATTTTTATTTTTTTAAATATCTTTTTGTACATTTTAATAAACTCTATCAATGGATCCATGGACACCGATAGAGTCTATTCAAATTCAAGTCAAAGGCTACTCACGTCTCTCGATTGCAAAAAAGAATTAATTTACCCTCTTTTGATACACCGACGTTTATGGCCAATGAATACTATTTTAGTTCGATCTGGGCATGATTTTTGGGAATGAAGCAACGATACTGCTTTGTTCCTAGAATCGTCTTCGCAGTATCAAAACGAGATTATTTTATTATTTTTCCCTGTCTACGATTAATAATGATAAAATATCAATATCTACGCTATTTCGTTAAATCACTCTATAACGATAGATTGTATCGATAAAAATGCATTTGAAATAATGGATTCTCCACTACGCCAATTTTTTTATAGTCTGTAAATATATCAAGTAAAAAACAGTTTGAACTACAGACGAATCGAAGATGTCAATTCTGAGAAAAAAAAATCAAAACATTATTTGCTCCGAAAATGGCATATAGAGCTTTCGGAGAAGTTTGTAAAAAATTTAAGTGAAAAGCACGTTGAAAATACTAAATTTTATGTTGAACTTTTTTTTTCGTACGATGAATAATTTTAGAGTTACAAAATGGGACAAACAAATTTTTTGTATTTTTTTCCGGCTAAAAAATGTAATTTAAAAATCTGAAAAAAATCACAAATTTTCTTGACAGTTCGAACTACTTTCTAAAAAATTGTATGCGATTTTTGGCGATTTCAAAAAAAGAGATGGCTGACTTGACGTGGAATGCCTCATATATATATTTGTAAATGAGCTTTTTGAAAAAGTTATTTTTAAATAAACAAATATCAAGTTGGTTTAAATTTTTCAAAATGTCCAGAAAATTTATTATCATTTTAATAACATTCTTTAACTAAATAACAATTGGGAGAAGGTTTAAAATTCGATGGGAATTAATCTTTCCAATCTCCAGAAATGAATTAATCGGAAATAATTAATAATTGTATTTCGAGGTGTAATGATCTATTTTGTAGGATTTGAAAAAAATTAATGCACCAGAAAAATTAAATTGCGAGAGTTTTTTTTCAAATGAGATTAGTAGAAGATGAAGAATTTAATGAACATTTTTTTCTTTCATAACCTCAAATCATAAGGGTTGAAAATTAACGGCAATCAACAATTAATTAATTAATTAATTAAAATAGGATTCCTGGAGATCTGCGAAATTGGTAATTTTTTTTTTTTTTTGAACACTCATTTTCAACTCAATAAAAGTTACCTCGTTTTGGATTTTGAATATCAAAATGTGGAGAAAATTGATTATAATTTTAGTAACTTTTTTTTTTAAGTGCATAATAAATAACGAGAGCTTGGTTTTAGGATTCAATGGAAATTGATCCCTCCCCCGATCGTTGAAAAAAAATTAATTATATTTCAAGGTGTCGAGAGTAACAATTATCCATTTCGCGGTATTTAAAAAATTGAAGAAAAAATTAAGTGGGCATAAAATGGATCGTGCAAAGCCTAGCAAGGTAGAGGTAACGAGTGTATTCTCTCTCTGTATAAAGTTGCGAATATTAGTATTGCTGGCAAAACTCTCGTGAAACGATATTACGAGGCTGTTAATAACTCCGGCATAGTCGTTAAAGCTATAGGGGAGACCGGGGACAAAAGTAACAGGGTACAGTTGTAACATAGCGAATATCTCCCAAACTATAGCAGGTACCACCGTGTCCCGCAGGCACATAATGCATCTTGCAGTTCCACACATTTGGTTACTAGACTAGGAGACATCCGCACTAAACAGACTTGACCAGAGAGGTGTATTGGTATTGTCAGGCCCAAAGTAAACTTTTCTGGCTTTCGATAAACACGAATATCTCGATTACTGTGCTACATATAGTCATTATTTTTGTTTTCATAAGCTTCCTTGGACATTTTTGTGTCAATTTTCGCGGTTTTTAAAGTCTCCAGCTTGAGAAAATTAATCAAATTCTAACTTTGAAGTAGAAAAAACCATCTGGGGACAATTGTAACAATTTTGCCGGGGACGGTTGTAACAGTTTGTCGGCTGTCAGTTGTCATGACCCGTGTAGAAATGTGATAGGGCAACCATTAGTTGATTCTTGCCTCTGATCCGCCCTGCCTGATCCGATTTTCCTGGCAGGGCCCTGACATGGAACTTAACGACCTGGTCCCTAGTTATAACATTGAAATAATCACTTATTACCAGTGCCCTGCATGATCAGAATATGAACAGTTTCCGACGATGTTATTTTTACACTTTTAAGCAAAACATATTTTTGTTTTATTACCCTGGCAGAGCTCTGATGTGAAAACTATTGGATTGCCCTGAGTATTTATTAAAATAAAATTATTTGTATATCGGCTTTCAGTAGTATAATAATAATAATAATAATAATAATAATAATAATAATAATAATAATAATAATAATAATAATAATAATAAATAACAATAATAGTAATAACAATAATAATAAATTAACAATCATTGCCTCCTTTATTATTACTATTATTATTATTATTATTATTATTATTATTATTTAATTATTATTTACATTATCGCTTTAATCCCGCGAGAATAACAAGCAATTGTGCGCCTGTCACAAGTTCGTTACGTAGGCAGAGGATTATTATTTTATTATCACCACGAACCGCATCGCGTTAGTTCCGAGACTTGGCGCGAGATGTCGCAGGCAGCAACCGTTGAACTCCCATACGGATAATGTGTTCAGTATGCTTATATAGACGGGTGCGAGCACGGATGTTAGCAGAAGTCGGTGTCGAAAGAATCCATACAAGGAGTTCCTGCCATCTTATGTAATTGTACTTATTTATTTAATTCTCGTAGAGAATTTCCGTTCACTCGGAACCTAATATCCTCTTCGAGGATTGCCAAAAGAAAAGTGTACCCTAAGAAAGGGTTGCCTCGAAATAAATAATAAGATGCCTACATTGAAAAAGGAGTACCTCGTAAAAACGAATTGTTCCAAAAGCGCTTCGGTGTATGATCGTGAACGTGATCAGGGCCTTTAAGGGCATGATTCTAAAAATCTTAGGGGCCTGATCAGGATCTGCTAGGGCCGGATTATATCGTCATAGGGGCCTGATCATGACCACCGGATCCGAAAATGGCCAGCCAGGTGTTACATGGCATAACAGGGCCTGTTAGGATGAGCGGATCATTTCCCTACATTAGTTAGGGAGGGCAAGTCAGGGGCAGAAGTTTTTCCCTACCAAAATTTCTACACGGGGATAATTTCACGTCTAAACATTGAATCTAACGTCAAACGGACCTTATTTTCAAGTTTCTGTGTGCAAAAATGCCTCTGCAAAGCGTAAGAATCACGCAACGAGCCTGTGCCGACATGTCAACGTACGAAGAAGCGTATGAAAAGATAAAAAATGGAAAATCTTTACAGGCAACCACGGCACGTATCTTTGGGTTATATGTCATGTTTCTTTGACAAGTTTGGTGTGTCTGAGACTCTATTCAATCATTTTATGATTTTTATCAATTCGATACGACTATTTCCATGTGTTAAGATTTTATCATTGTGACCGTAATATATATCCCGGTGATAATGTTTGATGTTGTAATAATATTATATGATATTGATCACAATGAAAGATATAATTTTGTGTTAAAGTCTTATGTTACAACTAGCCCCATCGACCGTTACAACTGTCCCCATCGACTGTTACAACTGCCCCTGGGTAGGGGACGGTTGTAACAATTTCTTACACTTTTTATAAAGGCCTATAATTTTTTTTCAATTCTAGTTATAGACTTCAACATAGAACCATTTTGTAGACCATTAAATGCTCTATGCAGGGGTATACGTGTCATTTACGTAAGCATTATACTTTGGGCCCAGGAAAAGCCAAAATACAGATTGTTACAACTGTCCCCGGTCTCCCCTACCGTCATTTTAGTCAAATCTCTCTCTCTCCCTCTTTACTTTACTTCGGTCAAACCGAAGTAAAGTGTTTGTATAAATGAGAGCACTTTTAAAAACGCTCAAAAAAAAAATGGAAAAAGGACAAAAATGGACTTAAAAAATTTGCAAAAATCGATGGTAGAAATTTAAAAATCTGCCAAAAATTGAGAAATGATCGGAATCGAATGAACCAAGCGGCGTTTTGAAGCGTCAACGATCGCAAAGAGAATAAGTTCAAGTTCAGCTCGAAATCTCTCGTAGAAAAAAAATTACAGTCATTTTAGTGAACCAATTAAATTTTGGCCAAAATGCGAAAAAATAAAATTTAATTTACTTTTCAATCTTATATCGATTTACTTTGCCCCTCTGAACTCGAATCTACCAATAATTTTCTCAAAAAATCAAAATTCTTATAAATTTGTATCAAAAAATTTTTGCTCGATTCTGGCCCCATTTTCAAAAACCTCAAAATAGCGAAATTTCAAGTGCTCGTAACTTTACTTCAGATTGGCAGATTCCAAAATTTCAGGTAGAACCTGAAAAGTTTTTAAAAAAGCCTGTTTACAAAAAGGCATATGAAAAAGAACACGGTGCATTGAAAGTGATTCCGCGCGGGACAAATTTGTCCCCTATTCTAATCGGCACCTCTAACGAGCTCTGAAATAGTGACAATAGTGACCAAATTTCGAAAATAGTGAGAAAGGTGACACGATTTCGTAATAGTGACCAATAGTGACAATAGTGACCCTAAAGTATTGTTCGAGTTATAAAAATCGATTTTTCCAAAATCCTAGACCGACCTCAATCAGGTTGCCCCACATTTCCCACTAAATACATCCAAAAAACAAATAAAAATACAAATACAGAAAATAAGAAAATTGAGCCGCATTAAATCGGTAAAAAAATTTTAAACATTTAAAAAATCCATTAATTTTAGCTAGGATCTAGTTAAATCAGCTAGATCGTTTTTCTGGGTTCAGACAGGTACACCCAGAAAAAAGATCTAGTACATTTAACTAAATCCTAGTCAAGCTAAATAAATTTTTTTATTTGTAGGCCGGCCTAATACAAAGCTATTCGTGTCAACGAATTTTTTTTTTTTTAATGACCTACAAGGAAAATATATTGCGATCTAATAAATTTTTATTTAATATTAATAAATATTATTTCAAACCGAACAAATATGTATGAAAATGAAATAATTTTTTTTTAAATATTTACACAATATATATTTTTAAACATTTTAATCTTTGAATGTACAGCTACACATATGAAGTCTACAATTTCGTAAAGCTTCGTCTTTTCTTTGACAGAAGGGAAAAGAAAAAAGACCCTTTTTTATGCACTGAGAGAAAAAATTACTAGAACCAATGAAATAAAGTTTTGAAGGCAAAAAATTATTTTTTTCATTATTTTCCAAAACATATTAGATTGGTTCCCTTATATATTTACTTGGTTCATTTTTTTCAGTCAATTCCATAAATTTCTGTTTCAATAAACGAATTTACTTGAATTTAACAATATGTTATCAATTATGTGTAATATGTTGTTTGAATCAAGAACACATTTTATCATTCAAAATATGCGTGTCTTTTAATACAGGAAGCACTGAGAAAAAAAATTTGTTGAATGAACAAATTAATTAGTCCAATCAACAGGAAAAATGATTGATTCAATCAAATGCGTGTTTATTAGTTGTTGCTAAACATTTTATAAAAAATATATAGCCCTTGCCAAATAATTTAATATACAGTTTAATGACCCCAAAAAGAGATAAATAAAAAAAAGACAAATCTGCGCCAATTCTCCGATCTAATTTCTCTGTCCGACCGAGATTCGTACCCTCGACCCTACCTACCATCATACCTATCCTACCTATCTACCTGACACGCTACCTATTACGCTATCGACTTCTACTATGCACTTGAAAAAAGTTAGGAATTATGAAGATTCAAATATAAGAAAACATTTTGAAAACCAGTTTTTCAAGTTTCAAAAACTTATGTATACTATAATGGTACATTACATCACGAGGACGTAAAAACATTTTTTGACGAGTGATGTACGATATTTTATATCACGAGGTGCAATATGGACGTTTTTACGTCCGCTTGCGGACGTAAAAGCGTCCATTATTGCACTGAGTGATATAAAGTATACTATAGAAATGATAGTTCTTTGCTTGAAGGAAATAAAAATTTCATCATTCCAAATAAATATTCTATTGGAATAAAATAATGTGTTATTTATTTTACTACATCTTCTTTTCAAATAATCACAATCAATTTCATATCCAATAAATATTGAAAATACTACAGAAATATGTTTAGAAGTAAAATAATGATGAATTTATTGCAAAGAATTGATTTTGTTCGAAAAAAATAATTTAAAATTGATGTCGTTTTTCAGAGTTAAATAATCTCATGTTTATGATGCAATAAATCTAATTAATCCAATGAATGCAAATTTATTAAAATCTATTTAAATAAAGATATTTTTAAAAGTAAAATAATGATGAATTTATTGCAAAGTAATAATTTTGTTCGAAAAAAATAATTTCGTATTGAAGTCATTTTTTAGATCCAAATAATCTCATGTTTATGGTACCATAAATAATTTTATTCAAAAAAAAAAAATTTCGTATTGAATTCGTTTTTTAGATTCAAATAATCATCATTTTAGATTCAAATAATCTAATGTTTATGATGCGATAAATTTAATTAATCTAATGAATACAAATTCAATCAAATCTATTTAAATAAAAATATTTTTTGAAGTAAAATAATAATGACTTTATTGCAAGAAAATAATTTTTTCGAAAAAAATAATTTTGTATTGCATTCGTTTTTTAGATTCAAATAATCTCATGTTTATGATGCGATCAATGTAATTAATCCAATGAATACAAATTTAATCAAATCTATCATGCATTTAATTGTTACTATTAAATAAGAGTTTAAGATAATGGAGCAATAAATAGATTCGTGAAAACATTTTTTCAAATGAAGAGTGATTTTCTTGGTTCAACAAATAAATAATCGAATTAATACTTTCATTTAATAAATAAATTCATGTTCTCAATTTCAGTAATTTTTTCTCTCAGTGTGGGAATCCTTTTCGGGGATTCGACCATATTGCGTTTTTCCGCAATGTTCAATAAATTTGATATCCATACTGAAAAATAAGGATATCAAACATAGACGAGCTTGGAAAGGATATAGGCGTCGAGAGGCAGGTTCGCATGTGCGAGAGGTCGCCACCTGGCGGATTTTTGGGGTACTGGCAGATCTGCAGATACGATCGGATGAGATTACGGGTGAATAGGTATTTAGTAACAACGAATAGAATTTTTCTTCAACGCCTGTTTCTCGATGACAGGGAATTCAAATAAATAAATAAATAAATATATAGTGGAAGTAAATATCGCCCAAAATTTGATGGAATGAAAATTTTCTTTATAGTAACTAAAAAATAATCAAATAAACGATTATAGTAACTACGACTAGATCTTTTTTCTGGGTGCACAAGCTCGAAGGGAACGAGCAAAATCTTCTCATCTCCCTCTCCGAGAACGTTCAGAGTCCACTGTGAGGAATGCTCGTTTTCCTTTCAGGTCTCTTCGCGTATGTGCCCTCTTCTGACTTGAGAGGAAGAAGGATAAGAGAATAAGAAAGAAAGAGAGAAAAGATACAGCGAGAACCTGCGATCTGCCCTGTCTTTTCTGTGGCCAGCAGGAGACATTCCAGCAAGGTCGAGTACGTCTTGGCGAAGCTCTCCTCTTCTTTGCCCTTTATTTTTTATTACTCTTTCTCCTCCTTTCTTCTCGCGTGTCCATGTGTCTTGTTTCATATTTTCTCTCTCTCTCTCTCTCCCTCTCTCTCTCTCTCTTCCCTTTCCTTCTTCCCGTTCGATTCGTATGAGGGGCGAGTCAGGATCTCTCTTAAGGGGCTCCCGCGGACGAAGAACAAGACAAAGAACGAAGAGAGAAAGAGAGAGAAAGAGAGAGAGAGAGAGAGAGAAAAAGAAGCCTTTCGATCGTTCGTGATGGGCGAGACTCTTCGTGGATGCGCGAGCAGCGAGAAAAAAATTCTTCGCAACTGTCGGCTCACTCCTTACAAAGGGAAGGGTTGAGGGAAAGGAAGGGCTAGTGTCGATGGCTTTCATTTTACTCGTGTGCTTCGTTCGCGTTGATTCAAGTTTTTTTCGTTCATAAATTCGTGATAGAGAGCAAAAGAAAGCCAAAACCATTTTGGAAATCAATTTTCATTCTTCAGTGCACTTGAATCCACTTTTAGCACTTCGAACCTCTGTTGAGTCTCCAAAATGAATTTAAACTGTACCAGAATTAATTGTAACGGAATTTTTTTTTTTTTATATTTTAGAAAAAAGTTAACCACAATGGGATCAAAATGGTCCTCGGATCATTAACCCCCATAAATTTTGCTTTGGTTACATATTGAAGTCTAATGTCTAGTGTTTGTCTCCAATGTATTTTTTACAATAAAATAAAATAAAAACAAGTTAAGTCATTTAAATTGAATACCAGTTACTCGGGGATCATTTTGCCCCATGTGGGATCATTTTACCCCGTGAGGGATCATTTTACCCCACGAGGAATCATTTTGCCCCACGGGGGATCATTTTGCCCCATGGGGATCATTTTGCCCTACGAGGGATCATTTTACCCTATAAGGGATCATTTTGCCTCATATGGGGGATCGTTTTGCCCATGCACGTGTTCAAAATGATCCTTATGTAGAATTTAAAAGAAATATCTTTTAAAAAGAGAAAAAATCTCGTTTTTAACGAGAATAGTTAAGGTTAAGTTGACCAAAGTACCGGGAGAATATCTCTCGCGTATATTTCTACATGGATGACGGAAAGTGAGAAAGATGGAGAGAAAGAGCGAAGTGAGAGATACCAAGAGAGAGGAGAGTGCAGAAAGAGAGAGAGAGAGAGACGCTCGCAGCGCTCGATATTTCAGGCGGTCGCGAGCGGTCATATATACATTGATAGACGCTACCGCGAGGGGGCGGCAGTGGTGGGGGGGGGGGGGTAGGGTTGGGTGGGAGGTGTAAGCCGAAGAGGGCGCGGGGGAGGGGGGGGGGGGTCGCGGGGTTTGGGGGAACATTCGAGCTCGTCGGTCACAACCGCCAGGAGCATGAAAGAGAGAAAAAGAAAAAGGGAGTGAGGAAGAGAGCGAGAAAAGCAGGAACGTTACGAGAGACTCGCTCGTTTCTCGTCGTCTTTTCTGCTTGCCGACCAAGCAGAGCTATATCATCTCCTTTCTCGACATATATGAGGATGGCAACGTTTAGTACAGTCTGTAAATTTTTTTGGAAATCCTCAAATATTGACTACGTTTTTTCCGGAAAATCCCTTTTTTTAGGCTAAAACGTTAAGTAATTTTTTTAGCCTAAAAATAGTTATGCGCCAATATATAACGGTTAGTTATGTTTTGACACCATAAGGTTAAAAAAATTACAAGCCACTGAATAATTAACCAACTAAAAGTACCTACAATAAGATAATAATTTAAAAAAATCAATTTGATTTTAACATTTTTTTTTAGCCTAAAAAAGGTTATGCGCCATATCACAACTAGTTATGATGTTTTGACACCATAAGGAGGCTTAAAAAAATACGAGCCGATAGATGGAGACATTGAGTAATTAACCTACTAAAAGTATCTACAATAACATAATTATAATTTACAAAAAAAAATGATTTTAATATTTTTTTTCAATGTCGAGTAGGTAAAAGACACTAAAAGTCCCGAAAGGATTTGTTATTTTGGAGCTGAGAAAAAAAATCACTAAAATTGAAATTTTTAGGGTAAGACCTAAAAGGTAATAAGGTAACCCTTATGAAGAGACTTCGATATCCTTCTGTCCGTCATTTATCTCTTCAACTACAAAAGGCGATTTGAATTTTGACACACTTGTGGAATTCTTTTACCCTTATTTATTCAAGGTCAAATAATTTCAGAATATTTTCATTTTCATACAAAGTAGGTTTCCAAAATAAAGAATCAAAATTTCAATGTCACGTGACTGGGTCAAGTGAGGTATCGTATAAAAGGGCTCTGTTTACACATTCCAAAGCTATTATTAAGACAAATTCGCGCTTTAATTCCAAAATGATTTTAAAAAAAAATTCCGGCAATAAACTTCAAATAAAATTTGCCAAAAAAGCTCAGACCAAAATTTCATACCTGCAATTTGTCCCAAGAATATTTCATCATATAAATACGACATTTAAATGTCAAAACAAAAATTTCCCTGTGGGAATATCTTTTCGAACGAAATTTCAAAAAAAAAATGGGAAATTCAAGTAAATCAAAATTGACAATGGAAAGTCAATTTTTTTACTATGAATTGTAGAACGATGTACGATGGAAGCGTAAAGAGAGGAATAAAAGAAAAAGTGACCAAGAGAGTGAGAAATGGGGGAAGAGAGAGGGGGGGGAGGGAGGGAGAGGGGAAGAGAAAACCCAAACGGATCCGAGTGAGGAGATCGAGGATAGCAATTGCCCGAGGCAACGCACCTATTATTGAGAAGGCGTAGACCGACCGATGATGTCATCGTTCACGACTGAAAGAGAAAGAGAGAGAGAGGGGGGGGGGGGGGAGAGGTGCGCAGTGCAGAGCGATTGTCCGACAGACAGACATATAAAATGTTTGTCAGCGAAGATGTGCAAATCATACATATTTTACATAATGTATAAATTTTATATATTTCATAAACTTTAGAAAAAATTTCAATTTTTAGGTATAGGACTGTCGAGGAACAAAAGAGCCCAAATCGTGCATTTTCAAGGCGTGAAACAGCATCGACCATAACAGTTTGATTAATTAGCAGCCGATAGCAAATACATGGGTAATTGATAATGGTGACCAGGTGCGCGGATGAGGATAAAGGATAAACAAAATGAAAGTCTGCATGACGGACAGATGAGCATATATATAGATATAAAGCTACAATAATCTCTATGTGGTGCAAATATATATATCAAGCCCCGCAACTTGGCCAATTCTCAACCGATCGCATTCCAACTAGTCCCATTCCAAAGGTAACAAAATTTGCTTCAACTTCCTTTTTGGAATTTTCAAATCGGTCGAAATTTCGCCAAAATAGAGAAAAAACACTCTCTGTCCCATTTCGAGCGGTGATTAGGACAGAGTGTATTTTTCTCCATTTTGGCGAAATTCCGACCGATTTTTAAAATTCAAAAAAAGGAAGTTGGAGCGAATTTTGTAAGCTTTGGAATGGGACTAGCTGCAACGAGATCGGTTGAGAATTGGCAGAGAACGAGGACTGAGAAGAATCGTAGAAATCTTTGATTCTCCCAAATATATATATATTAAGCCCCGCAACTTGGCCAATTCTCAACCGATCGCATTCCAACTAGTCCCATTCCAAAGGTAACAAAATTTGCTTCAACTTCCTTTTTGGAATTTTCAAATCGGTCGAAATTTCGCCAAAATAGAGAAAAAACACTCTCTGTTCCATTTCGAGCGGTGATTAGGACCGAGTGTATTTTTCTCCATTTTGGCGAAATTCCGACCGATTTTCAAAATTCAAAAAAAGGAAGTTGAAGCGTATTTTGTAAGCTTTGGAATGGGACAGCTGCAATGAGATCGGTTGAGAATTGGCAGAGTACGAGGACTGAGAAGAATCGTAGAAATCTTTGATTCTGCCAAATATATATATCAATTAAGCCCCGCAAATCGGCCAATTGTCAACCGATTGCATTCCAACTAGTCCCATTCCAAAGGTAACGAAATTTGCTTCAACTTCCTTTTTGGAATTTTCAAATCGTTCGAAATTTCGCCAAAATAGAGAAAAAACACTCTCTGTCCCATTTCGAGCGGTGATTGGGACAGAGTGCAGTTTTTCTCTATTTTGGCGAAATTTCGAGCGATTTTGAAAATTCAAAAAAGGAAGTTGGAGTAAATTTTGTAAGCTTTGGAATGGGACTAGTTGTAATGTGATCGGTTGAGAATTGGCCGAGTACGAGAAGTAAGAAGAATATTAGAAATCTTCGATTCTGTCAGATTGTTTTTTTCAGGAAAACGATGGACAAATCTTGATGAGTGCGAAGCAGGAAGAATACATATGGTTTTTTTTAAATGATTTGACCGCCCTAATGTGTGTATTTTGATGAAGGGAGCAGGACAGAGAGAGGACGACACACAAAGCGCAAATTCGTTGATATCGTGTTCGCTATATAATATATAGACTCTAGCTCGAGCCAATAGTATCCATGGCGACAACGATCGCTGAGCCACCGAGAATTTCTGTCCTTCTTCCTTTCTCTTTCCCTCTCTCTTTCTCTCTCTCTCTCTCTCTCTCTCTCTCTCTCTCTCTCTCTCTCTCTTTCTCTCTGGGGTTTTGTCCCACATCGACGAACCAAAGAGCCCGAGGAATTGAAAGAGAGAGAAAGAGAAAATCGTTGTTATGTGTCACATATATTTATGTATGTCCTCGTAACGTAACTTGCAGCCTCGATCTCGGATAGCGACGATTTTTCTGCATCTAATATGTATATATATGTATATATATATTAATGAAGGTATAATGCGCTATTATCGTCACCCAGGTCTGTATGTGAGAAAAACTTCGATATTTATTAATTTATTATTATTATTTTTAATTATTTTATACTTTTAACCACTTTGGGTCTTTTCGCCCTTTTCTTCCCTTTTCTTAATTATTTATTTTTAAATAATATTCCAGATGGTTTAACCAGCCTATCTCAGAGTGGTTCAAACTATCTGGAAGTTTTGACAATTTTCTATTTACTTTTTCTCTCCATTTTAAATATTGATTGTGAATTGATTGAATTGATTGAAATTGATTCAAAAGACAATGGGATGAGGTTGCATTTTTTGATTTTTAGATTTTTTAATTTTATTGCGACAAGGACTTTTTTTCTTTGAGTTGATGAAACGATAGACACAAAGTTTCACGCACAATCGCTTCACGTAGGAATGAAATGGCTTTTAAAAATGGCTCCTCGCGCACTCGTCATCGTCGTTGTCGTCGTAATTGCGAGAATAATTAGAGAGGGAGAGTCTTGAGCAATCATGACCAGACCCAGAACGTTCTATTGAGTTGGACGATGATTATATCATACGACAAAAAGTCATGCGGTGTTGGATACAAAAAATGGAAAGAAAAGAGAAAAAGAAAATGGCCGTAGGTCTTGAATATCGATGATTGAGGATTTCCGATCATCTGGAATCTCCAATAATCTGAAGAATCATCTTTAGAGTCGAGGGAATTGATTCTGAAAGGGGTGTAGAAGTTATGCCAGGAACTTGATCAGAAACCTGATTCAGAATCAGGTTTCAAAACGCAAAACCATGACCTCACACACTGAAAATCATGCTGAATAATTTCCAAGACTCCGGAGGATCCCTTTTGTAGTCACAGGAGTCTTGGAGTCAAAGGAGTCCTTTAAAAACTTGTCAAAAAGTGATTTAGGACCCAGGACCAGAATTACAAACATTAAAAATTATGCCTACCCATTCAGGATATGATGATCGACCACTTAACAACGGATTGTCTTCCCTCAAAGTCGACTTCCCAAGAATTCACACAATGTTTGCTAGACTTAAAGAAAATGGTCCTGAGAGTAGTCAAGCAAAAACTACCTATTCTTCAATCTCCAAGACTCCAGAGGATCTTTCTTGGAGTCAAAGGCATTGGTCCTGGAACAGGTCAAGGAAGCATCCCAGTAACTTAATTGCTCAGAGGCTTGTCAGAAACTGACTTAGGGCTCAGGATCACAATTACAATTATTAAAAAGGTCAGTAGATAACCAAAGAACTTGTAATTCCTTTGAATCCTTAAGAATCCATACGATACGACTTAAAGGAAGTGGTCTTGAAACTAGTCAAGAAAACTACTGCCTATTCCTTAAATCTGCAAGACTCCAGAAGATCTTGGAGTTTGACTCCAAGAAAGGTCTTCCAAGAAAGATCTTCCGGAGTTTGACTCCCAGAAAGGTCTTCCAAGAAAGATCTTCCGGAGTTTGACTCCAAGAAAGGTCTTCCAAGAAAGATCTTCTGGCGTTTGACTCCCAGAAAGGTATTTCCAAGAAAGATCTTCTGGAGTTTGACTCCAAGAAAGGTCTTCCAAGAAAGATCTTCTGGCGTTTGACTCCCAGAAAGCTATTTCCAAGAAAGATCTTCCGGAGTTTGATTTCAAGAAAGGTCTTCCAAGAAAGATCTTCTGGAGTTTGACTCCAAGAAAGATCTTCTGGAATTTGACTCCCAGAAAGGTATTTCAAGAAAGATCTTCTGGAGTTTGACTCCAAGAAAGGTCTTCCAAGAAAGATCTTCTGGAGTTTGACTCCAAAAAAGATCTTCCGGAGTTTGACTCCCAGAAAGGTCTTCCAAGAAAGAACTTCTGGAGTTTGACTCCAAGAAAGGTTTTCCAAGAAAGATCTTCTGGAGTTTGACTCCCAGAAAGGTCTTCCATGAAAGATCTTCTGGAGTTTGACTCCAAGAAAGGTCTTCCAAGAAAGATCTTCCGGAGTTTGACTCCCAGAAAGGTCTTCCAAGAAAGATCTTCCGGAGTTTGACTCCCAGAAAGGTCTTCCATGAAAGATCTTCTGAAGTTTGACTTCAAGAAAGGTCTTCCAAGAAAGATCTTCTGGAGTTTGACTCTCAGAAGGGTCTTCCAAGAAAGATCTTCCGGAGTTTGAATCCCAGAAAGGTCTTCCAAGAAAGATCTTCCGGAGTTTGACTCCCAGAAAGGTCTTTCAAGAAAGATCTTCCGGAGTTTGACTCCCAGAAAGTTCTTCCAAGAGAGATCTTCTGGAGTTTGACTCCCAGAAAGGTCTTCCAAGAAAGATCTTCCGGGGTTTGACTCCCAGAAAGATCTTCCAAGAAAGATCTTCTGGAGTTTGACTCCAAGAAAGGTCTTCCAAGAAAGATATTCTGGAGTTTGACTCCAAGAAAGGTCTTCCAAGAAAGATCTTCCGGAGTTTGACTCCCAGAAAGGTCTTCCAAGCAAGATCTTCTGGAGTTTGACTCCCAGAAAGGTCTTCCAAGCAAGATCTTCTGGAGTTTGACTCCAAGAAAGGTCTTCCAAGCAAGATCTTCTGGAGTTTGACTCCAAGAAAGGTCTTCGAAGAAAGATCTTCCGGAGTTTGACTCCAAGAAAGATTTCTGGTCCTAGAACTGATCAAGAAAGTGCTCCAGGAACTTCCCCAGAAGTTCATCTAGATTTATCTACGATCTAGGACCACTATTCCAAAAACCAAGAGTTTAACCAAACCATTCTCAAACATAATCCACTACCTACTTGTTTGTTTGTCATTCAAAATTCACCAAAAAGCAGAAGCAACCGGATATCCTTCGAATTTCCAGGACTGGATCCTTCTTACGAGTGCCCAGGGACTAGGCACCTCGGTAGGAGCGATTCCGTAATTGATAAACCCACATTTGAGTGTCCATGTGCACCCTCGAGTATCAAACTGGATATACGAGGGTGTATTATAACCAAAAGGTTAAGCTGTACATCGAGGCTTTCTCGTGCGCGTTCAAACCGAGATCAATAAAGCACTCCTTTATGGACTACGCGCTGCAAGCTTTTGCCCAACCTTATCCCCTTGCACCCTCTTTCACTGCTGCGTCGCCTCTTTTTCTCGGCAAGAACCTTTCCATCCTTTTTCAACTCACGTGAAAATATCTACGTACAAGGTGCTCTAACGTTCCGTTTGTTTCCAACCTTTTCCCTTTGCCTCTTTGGCTCATCAACCCCTATCGTTCCCTCTCCCTCTCTCTCTCTCTCTCTTCGCCACCCCATTTTTCCACCTAGTCAACCCTTATACACGTGACTCCCCTCTCACTCCCTCTCTTCTGCCATCGTGTGACGACAATTCACACACGCGCGCACATTCGTCACACAAAATTCTCCGATGTGTGTGCCTTTTCATCCCCTGAAAACACCCCCTTCGCTGACCAAACCATTACGGTTCTCGTCGATGTGAAACCGACCCCTAACAATCAGCATCAGCCAAGCGAGAGGATAACCCTCGAATGTTCGTTGGGTATTTATTGGCGTTTGGTCAAAATCCATTCATAATAACGTATGAACATGTAAATATAAACCTTCCATAATAGATAACCAATCATTTGGAGTCAAAATGATCATTTATCTTTGATCTATTTTTTTATTTTCATTTATTTCTATTTATTGTTATTTATTTATATTTAACCCTCCGCCTGTACACTTAGATTTTGGGACGCCACCTGTACTCTGGGTCGTTAAAGTCCTGCTAATGTTTTTTCTAAAAAAACGTCAAGAAAATCTGAAAAAATTCTGAATTACCTTTGTAACATTTTTTCCCATGATCCAATCATTTATTTAACCATCTACAATGAACACATTTTTTTTACAATTTTTCTAATTCCAAAGATATTCGATTTGAAAATTTGGCTTCTGCCTTAAAAGACCCAGTGTACAGACAGAGGGTTATTTATTTTGTTTTATTCATTTATTACTTATTTTTGTTTTCCAGAAATTTGTTTTTCAACTTTTCCACGATTGACAAAATCCCAGTGTACAATTTTTCTAATTCCAAAGATATTCGATATGAAAATTTGGCTTGTGCCTTAAAAGACCCAGTGTACAGACAGAGGGTTAATTAGTTATTTTGTTTTTTCATTTATTATTTATTTTGGTTTTCCAGACATTTTTTTTTCAACTTTTCCACGATTGACAAAACCTTGGATTTTTCTTTGTCAAGTTTGAGGTTAACTATTATGGTAAAAAAAAATTAAAAAATCCTCGTCGACAGAGAAAAATCCAAATTTTCGAAAAAAAATTATCGTGGAATTGAGGTAGTTTTTACCACGTGAATGCACGTTTTATGGACGAATAATTATTATTTAAGGTCCCAATAATTATTGCAAAGGTCACTGACCTGAAAATTGCAAAGAATGGGAATCGCAAAAAAAAAAATTGGTTAAAAATTCAAAATTCTAGAATATTAAGAATCCTCTTTATTTATAGCCCATACATTTTTTCATCCCTCGTAGAAAATTTTCCAAGGGTTGAATTATGGGAAATACGACACCCTTCGAGAGTTGAAATTTTGGCGAGGAGATATAAATTCACTTTCGATCAATGATAACGTGATTTTTTTGTTCACTGATGAACAAAAATAGTCGATGCGAACGAGATTAAATTGTGAAAACATTTTTTCATGACGAAGCTTTTTTTTTCAAGGAAATTCACGATTCAAGGGTCAAGCATTGAAGTCGTTTACTCTTTTTTTGCAAATTGAATTTTATTAAATTTAATTACTTGCAATTTGAAGACAACCGAGAGGAAATGAGTAGTTTTTTCAAGTGTTTTTAAATATTTATCGACATTTTTGGTCACGATCAAGATTTATGTTTTTAATTAATGTTTTTTCAATTAATCGACTGATAATTTGTTACTTCGGTTTTTTCGTGCTTTTGACAATTTTTTGAAGGACGGAATGAAAAATAAAAAAAGTTATGATCGAGGGTGAGAAATTCGTTTTGAACTTTTTTTTTTCATTCTTGATACACTCGGTGGAACAATCGTCACGCGTTCACGTCAATTAAACGTCGATTTTGCGCCAGAAAAATCGCCTCTCCCTCGACGGATGAATACCTAGCACTGTTTTTTTATCACCTTTTTTTTTGTCGTTTCGCGCTATTCAACTCCATCCCTCAAGCTCGTAAATAAACAAAAAAAAAAAATTAAAAAAACTATTGTCGGAGAGTTTATTTGTCGAGCTGAGAGGATGTGTAATTCATGAATGAGAATCGATGGAAAGTTTATGCGCACACGCGTAAAATTGTATGCTTTATAGCCGGATATATTTTCCTGACTGTGGATTAAATCAATCGAATTGGATAGCATCGAATGTAGACATCGATATTTACGATTTACATGGGTTAAAAATTATTGTTTATTGATTTTAAATATTTTTGAATGTGACTTTTCTACGATTCAAATTGTTCTTCAATCACGAAATTGTTTATCCAAAATTTTAATTCTGTTTATGAGAAATTTGTGTATTGAGAAATTTTTTACAACATGGTGGATTTAAAAGGATGCCTGGAATTTTTGTGCATTAAAAAAAATGTTTTTTACTCTCCAGGAATTATTTATTTACACCCAGAAAAAAGATCTAGTCGTAGATACTATAATCGTTTATTTGATTATTTTTTAGTTACTTTAAAGAACATTTTCTTTCTCTCCAATTTTGGGAAATATTTACTTGCACTATATTTATTTATTTATTTGAATTCCCTGTCATCGAGAAACAGGCGTCGAAGAAAAATTCTATTCGTTGTTACTAAATACCTATTCACCCGTAATCTCATCCGAGCGTATCTGCAGATCTGTCAGTACCCCAAAAATCCGCCAGGTGGCGACCTCTCGCACATGCGAACCTGCCGCTCGAGGCCTATATCCTTTCCAAGCTCTTCTATGTTTGATATCCTTATTTTTCAGTATGGATGTTTAATACATTGAACATTGCGGCAAAACGCAAGATGGTCGAATCCAGGAGAAGGATTCCCATAAAAACGGTTTTTTTCTTTTCCCTTCTGTTAAAGAAAAGACGAAGTTTTTAAAAAAATATATATGTGTAAATATTTTTAAAAAAATTATTTCATTTCAATACATATTTATTCAGTTTGAAATAATATTTATTAATATTAAATAAAAATTTATTAGATCGCAACATATTTTCCTAGAAGGTCATTAAAAAAAAAAAAAATTCGTTGACATGAATAGAGTTGTATTAGGCCGGCCTAAAACTAAAAAAATTCATTTGGCTTGACTAGGATTTAGTTAAATGTTTAGTTTAACATTTTTTTTTGTTCAGAGTATATATTTTGAAAAAACGAAGTAAAATTTTGACTTGAAATTTTGAACATTGACTTAGTTACAGCGACTTTAAACGCGTTTTTTTCAAAATGTCTTTTTTTTTTATCTTGTCCCAACGATTACTCGAAAACTTTTGAACCGATTTTCAATTTAAAAAATAATAATATTTGTAATCGCTGTACGTAGTTGATTTCGAAAATTTTGATAATTACTATTTTTTAAATCTGCGGGAATAGAAAAAAAGGCCTGGAGAATGAAAAAAAATTCAATTCTTCGTTTTGAAAATAATTTTTGAAAAAAAGTGTACGCATAATAACAGCTAAATTCGTATAGATATTGATTTTTCTGTATTTTATATTCCATTATATAATAATAATAATAATAATAATAATAATAATAATAATAAAATATGCTGTATTTTAGGAATCAAAGGAACTGCATAAATTTTTCGATTACGTTTCTCATTGCGATTTTTATATATTTCCCCTAAAAAAATTAGCCTCATTGCTATAAACTAATTACGTCCTGTATGAAGAGAGATTTTTTTTCAATTTGACTTTAACAATTTTTTCAAACGTTCAAGATGAATTTCTTTTTTGCAAAAATTGTAATTTTGTTTTTAACCGAAGTGCACAATTTATTAAATTTATTAAACATTAATATTAATTATTATCAATACAAATATTAATATTTATCAATGTATTTAAAAAAATGTTGTACCTTAAAGTTCATTGTTTGAAAATTAAAAAATTGAGAAGCAACAAAATTGGCCCTTTTGTGGGGAAGAATAAAAGGTTTTAGGGATTTGGCATGAAAATTGAATTTTAATTAATGATTGATTAGTTATTTGGTATGAAATACATGCAATCGAGGAATCAAGTATTTTTATCCTACAACCTCCTCATATAAAAATTAAAAATACACATATATGGAAGCAATTGGGATAATAATATACGTATCGCGAATTATCGATTTATGTATGTAATACATGTTCGTGGGTGGACCTGTTTTTACATAAATAAGTATGTATACTTATTCACAAATATATGTAAATATATGTTTGCTCATGAAGTAGAAATTTTTCCACACATTTGTAATGTAATATATACATACATCAATATATTAGGGTGATACGTTTTCAACTTATACGTATATATATATTTTTTAAATAAACAAATACAAATATTTGTTAAACATATTTTTAGAATCCTCAGAGGAAGCCCTGTCAAATGACACCCCACACGATATATTAATTAACCATTTTTTTGCACCCCACCGACCCCGATTTTAATAAAAAATAATTTTTTTAATTGTTGACTGGCAATATATGTCACGTTATAGAAACAAATCCATGGTTTTTGACAAAAACTCTCTTGTGAGAATCGAAGAAACACGAGAGCGATTGTACAAGGGCTGCATTTTTTTCTCCTTAAGGTACGGAACCCTAAAAATTTTGCAAAAAGCAGAATGAAAGAAAACAAAAATCTCTAGGAACACCCCTAATGTTGAAATAAAATATCCAAACTTTTAATAAGGGAAACAAAGAGAAAAATAAAAGCTGAATAATTGAGCACCTTAATATATATACACATATATGTAATAGCAGAATATGTATGTTTGTAGATAATATAAACGTTGAATGTACCGTGAGACACGCGATGGGGTCAATGGGTCGTGTTTGACCTCATCCTTCATCTATGGAATCGCCCATATATTATACAATATTAGAGCGGTGTCATATCAACTTTTCTTTTTCAATTTCTAGCTTTCAATTTTATTTTCAAAATATATTTTTTTTTCGATGAAAAAAAAATCCTCAAATTTTTTTCTTTGCGAGAAATGATTCCAATAATTTATTTAAAAAATATGCAAAAAGCAAATTTGAGCGAATTCGTTGTCGGGGGAAAATTTCCGATGGAACAAGACCGTAAAAGTTCGTCAACAACGAAAAAAACAGCGAATAAGGTTTTAAAAAATTGCGATTTTTTGTTGCAAGTTGATTAACGTTGTTGTTAATTTTGTTTAAACGACTTGTCGATTAATACAGAGGCGGCGAAAAACGTAGGGCAGAATCAAAGAGACTCGATGCATCGGATACCAGCTAAAAATCTCGGATTCTCATTGGGGTCGCGAAGAGAAGAGGGAGAAAGGGGAGAGAGGGAGGAACTCGCTCGATAAACGAGACACTTCGAGCCCCTGCTAAACAACCCACCCCAAGTTTCTTTCTTTCTTCTCTCGCTTGGTTGCACCACCCATTTTCGGACCAACAACCCCCCTCCTCCTATCCTCAACCCTATAAATAATATATCATATATCATATATCATATATCATATATCATATATCATATATCATATATCATATATCATATATCATATATCATATATCATATATCATATAACATATATCATATGTCGTATATCATATATCATATATCGTATATCGTATATCATATGCCGTATATCATATATAGTGATACCCCACCCCAAGTTTCTTTCTTTCTTCTCTCGCTTGGTTGCACCACCCATTTTCGGACCAACAACCCCCCTCCTCCTATCCTCAACCCTATAAATAATATATCATATATCATATATCATATATCATATATCATATATCATATATCATATATCATATATCATATAACATATATCATATGTCGTATATCATATATCATATATCGTATATCGTATATCATATGTCGTATATCATATATAGTGATACGAATATAATTGAAAATACATTTTAAAAAACAATAAAAACAAAATAAAACTCGGTAAACATGACTTGCATGACAAAAAACGATCTTTGAAAAAAAAAAAGAAAATTATTGAAAAAATTCGCAATTCGAAGAAAATAAAGGTTACTGATTGGAGTGCAATTGAAGCGAATATAAAAATGGAAACAAAATTAGAACGATGAAAATTAATTTTTTTTTTTAATAATGGCTATAGTATATTTTTTTTTAAATAAAAGTAACACAATGATGCGAGTTGGATTTTAAAAAAAATCTTGCGTTACCGTAATAACGTTTGCGTTGCAAGAATCAAGCGCTGTGAATCATCGCGCAGCTCCCCCTCCTCCCCCCCCCCCGCTCCTTCCTCCTGTCCCGTGCGACTCAACGTGAATCATGTGTTTCCCTTCTCGCGTGTTTAACGTGGAAACGAGACCGAGAAAGATATGCCTATTGATCCTCATCACGATTATATCTACATATATATGTATATTAGAGTGATTTTTTTTCGACTTATTTTTTTTTTCTCACTCCTCACCTGAAATTTTGTTGGATATGTCCGAAAAGAAATTCCCTGAAAGTTACGGCCCTTAATATTAATATTAAGTACTTTCCCTTCGCGTGATAAGATTTTCCATCTAAAATAGACGTCAATAAATTTTTTTTTTCGAAATTCTGTAACTAAGCGGCTTTTTATGCTAACACATTGTTTTTAGTCGCCATTCACGCAAAATTAAGCGATCTTCAAAAGTGTCCTGAATAGCGTAAGTGTAACTTACACTGGTGAGATGGTACGGGTCAATAAAGTTTATTTTTACCCAAAATTCTCTTTTTTTTTGTTGTTATCTTCGAAATGATTAACTTTACCGAAAAAATGTAATGGAAATTTTTTTTGGAATTAAATTTCCTAAAAAATAGGCCTTTTGGGCCTAATTGCTAAAGTTAATATTTCTTGAGATATTGAACCTTAACTTATTTGTGATATAAAATTTTTGTGGCTTATCAAACCGAACGTTTTAAATTATTGATATCTCAATATCTCAAGAAATATTAATTTTAGCAATTAGGTCTAGACGACCTTTTTTGTAGGAAATTAAATTTCCAACAAAATTTTCCTTTACATTTTTTCGGTAAAGTTAATCATTTCTGAGATAACAGCGAAAAAACGAGAATTTTGGGTAAAAAAGTTTGGGTAAAAAAATCTTTTCACATTATGGGAAAGTACTTGTTATTAATATTAAGGGCTGTAACTTTCAGAGAATTTATTTTCAGACATATCCAACAAAATTTCGGGTGAGGAGTGAGAAAGAAAAAACGTGTTGACAAAAAAAATGGCCCAAAAATATATACATAACAATAAACATATATATTAGAAATATATGAATAGTATAAGTAATATGAATATAAATAATTATATAAATATATATAAATATATTCACATAAAAAGGGGACCAAAAGTCTAAAAAATAAAATTTGCACCACTTTCACAATTTAGGGCCCAAATGACAAATTTTCATGCATCATCAATTGGTGAAGCAAGAGATTTTCTCAATTTTTTTTGCCTACATCATGGAAATTCGATTTTTTCAAAATTCTTTAGAAATCCGAAATATCAAAAATTTCGTTCAAAATTCCCACCTAAAAGTTTACGGAGTTCGAGTGAAAATAGCAGAAATGCCGGATTAAAGAGAAAAATGCTCGGAACATCAGCGTTCGACGTGAAAATTCGTGGATTTCAAAGCTGACGCAGCGAAATATCGCAAAAATGTAACCCCAAAACGAGAGGATTCATCGTGATATCGCGATGAAAATCATGGCGTGCTCGTATTTCATCGATTTCGGTGTATCTGAAAAATGTTTTTTTTTTTTTTAATTTATTTTTTCGTCGGATTCACGACATATCATTTGTCGTTTGTTTGCCCCATCGCAAGGCTTGTGCCTGATGGTTGCAAAGCATCGCAAGAGCCCGACTCCTCTCTCCCGGCGAAGTATTGAACGAACGAACGAACGACGAAGACAGTGAGAAACAGAGAAACACACACAAATATATATATGCATATATATGTGTGGATTTATATAGAGGTAGACAGATCCGAGCTCTTTCCCATTCCAGCATGGACATCCAAAGGAGTATCCAGTGAAACGCGAGAGAGAGAGAGAGAGAGAGAGAGAGAGAGAGAGAGAGAGAGAGAGGGAGACACGTACATGTGCTATATATGCTTCTATAGCGTGGAAACCTTTGGCGCAAAAGGGAGAGAAATGCTGGTTGGTGCGAGAGCATCCAACACAGGAGCATTCGAAGTGAGAAAGCGAGAAAGATGATGAGGAGGATGAGGAAAAAAGAATGAAGACAGGGAATAGCGGTGAAGGCAGCAAAACGAAGCGGTCCAACGAGGGAAAGAGAGGAGAGGGAGAGGAGCGAGAGAGGAGAGAGAGAGAGAGAGAGAGAGAGAGAGAGGAGAGAGAGAGAGAGAGAGAGAGAGAGAGAGGGAGAGAGAGAGAGAGAGAGAGAGAGAGAGAGAGAGAGAGAGAGAGAGAGAGACGTGTCGACTATATATATCGACTATATTTTCTCTTCTCTCTCTTTCTCTCTCTGGATTTCGCCGTTTCAGCATCCAGAAAGCCAGAGTAGGCGGATCGGAGAAATATACAGGAAACTGTCGGGCGTTTTCAAGTTCGCGCATGGAAACGCGAGAAATGATTTTTCTCGAGCTTCCTGAAATGCAAACTGTGAATGGCTCGACGAAATTTGTAAAAACAACAACAATGAAGAAAAAAAGAACTCGGTATTTTTTTTTAGCCTTAAATGGTAACGGGGGTCATTCGTGTCTCGCCCAAACCGTCTTTCCTCGCTAGCTTGGAGAGAAGTTTGGGGGACTCAACTATACCGTAAATAGTTGTACACTAGTAGACTATAAGTTTCCCAAGTGCCGATGGTTTGGTCCGTAAACAGCTGTTGCGAGAACCGGATGAGAAGACCCTTCGGTCATCAGTGACCCACCCCTACCATTCGCGTTGACTGAAAGTGCAAGGTAAGAAAAATGGTTTTTTCCAAATTCTGATGTTTTTTTTTATCATGATTCGATGTTTTTTTTTATTATGAATCGATGAATAAAACTTACCTGAGAGTTTTTTTATTATAAATTTTAATGGAAATTTGCATTTCTGATTTTTTGTTCTCCAAATTTTTATGGTTGTCGACTGTAAATTGATCGAGAGTTAACCAAAAGTTTTTCAACGTGAATTTGGATAGAAATTTCAATAAAAAACTTAAACATTCTTTTTATTCGTACAAAATCTCAATATTTTTTTCCCTCAAAGTACCGTTTTTAAGCTTTAATTTCCCGTTTGAAATTTAAAAAAATATTAATTACATCCAAAGTTATGATTTTTTTAACAAAACGGTGCATTGTTCACGTTTTCCTTTGTTTATGTGATTATATTGTTTAAACAAATGATCAAATCAACAATATAGTGATTGGTCCTCATTCCAGGATAGTTGATGAGATTTCATGAATTTTGCGGAATTTTTTAGAACACTTTGGAGCACTTTTTAAAGCACCGTTTATCATTTAAGGGTTAAACTCTCATTCTCGCTTAATAATTGCTTTCGACTGCGATAAAGATTATTTTATTTGCCAATAATGCTCGGAAAATAAATAGAGGAATCCCACCCTGAGACCGATATATGGATTATTTTCTCGAGTTCAAATTATTGAAATTATTAAAATTATCGAAATAAATTACTTTGAATTTGCATTGTTTGAATGCGACGAAAATGGTTTATCTTTTTTCTGAATTCATTTTTTCGAAAAAGTTTTAAAAAAAATACGCTTAAGTGTATTTTGGGATCCCAAATGCACGATTAAAGCGTAATTATCAATAAAAATGAAAATTGAAATGATTAAAATTATCGAAATAAATTATTTTGAATTTGGATTGTTTGAATGCGACGAAAATGGTTTATTTTTTTCTAAATTCATTTTTTCGAAAAAGTTTTCAAAAAAAATACGCTAAAATGTATTTTGGGATCCCAAATGCACAATTAAAGCGTAATTATCAATAAAAATGAAAATTGAAATTATTAAAATTATCGAAATAAATTATTTTGAATTTGCATTGTTTGAATGCGACGAAAATAGTTTATTCTTTTATTAATTCATTTTTTCGAAAAAGTTTTCCAAAAAAAAACGCTAAAATGTATTTTGTGATCCCAAATGCACAAATAAAGCGTAATTATCAATAAAAATGAATTAAAAACAAAAATTATTTTTCTATTATTGCAACGATGCGAAATTCAATGTCATAAAAATAATGATTATTTTTGAAAAATTCTTTCTCTCATTTGTAATTATCGCTGTTTTTCGAAAATGTGGTAACTTGCATGAGTATTTCATAAAATGAAAGGAATAATCTGTGTGTGTCTTGGAAGTAATTTCCACCCTGATATAGACTCACGAACGGAGAGAGAGAGAGAGAGAGAGAGAGAGAGAGAGAGAGAGAGAAAGAAGAGCGAGAATTTCCACCCGCCGTGCAAACCTACTCGCCAAACGATTTTTATCTCCCTCTCTCTCTCTCTCTCTCTCTCTTTATCTCTCATTCGTTGAGGGGAAGCTGGGGCAAAATGGAATAGCCCGAGAATCGATCGAAGGGTCGTCAAAGTTTCGTAACATGAAATTTAACGTGGACAAACTCGTTCTTATCGTTCTCAGGTCTATAATAAAAATTCGTAAACAACGAGAGTCAAGAATCCTTGTCATTAGCGTCGACGAGTCGTTGGCCGTCACGCGCCAGTCCGTCCTGCCTCGTAGTTTCGTATTTCCCCTTTTGTGCCCTCCCCCCCTCCCCCACCCCCTCTCCGCCAGCCGCTCGGTCGCTTTGCTATCCTTTTTCTCTGTCTCATCCGAGAGCGCTGTGCATCGTCAACGCGCCGCGGCACGAGCCTCAGACCAGCGACGCCCGTGTACTCAACTCGCATCTATACTCATATTATATTTTATATATGAGGCATTCCACGTCAAATCGGTCAAAAAAAAAAAAAAAATCGTAACTATTTTTGGTCAAAATTAAAAAAAAAATCTTAATTATTTTTGGTTAAAATTAAAAAAAAAATCGTAACTATTTTTGGCCCATTATCGAAATATGGCGACAATATCAGTTTTGGGCCCTAGTTTCTGTGAAAAAAATTTATTAATTTTAAAAAGGCACCACGTTAAGTTTTCCCTGAGTTTAATGATGCTCGGGCAACCCCTAAAAAATGAAATAAAAATTTCTAAAAATTTGAGGTCATATTTTGGGCCAAACGAAAGCCACGATTCATTGGACATCAAAATCCGAGGGGGTCAGGCCGATGACCGCGTGATTCGACGTGGAATGCCCCATATACATGTATATGTGTATGCATATACATATATTTTTCTCTCCATCCAATCGACCAACTATAACGCGTCATTCCTTCCCTCTCTCTCTCTCTCTCTCTCTCTCTCTCTCTCTCTCTCTCTCTCTCTCTCTCTCTCTCTCTCTCTCTCTCCCTCCCTCCCTCTCTCTATCACACTTGTGCACTGACGTTTCGTGTATTTCTCGCGGAGAGTCGCTCTCGCACGGCAACAGAGGCGTTCTCACTCGGACCGTCCGCGTCGCGCAAACCTCGACTAACGTTTCATGCGAGAAACTGGGTCCAAGGATTCACGCGAGCGCGAGCAAGGAACGCTTTTATCTCTTGTGCCTCAACCAAGGGGAAAAATAAAATGTAATAACACCAGGGAGAATAATTATCCTGAAGAGCGTGAAACTGTTTCTTTCATGCAGAAAGAGAAGAGAGAGAGAGAGAGAGAGAGAGAGAGAGAGAGAGAGAGGAGTAAAATATAATCCTCGAAAATTTTGCCATTAAGCGAGGATGAATGGAGAGGCGGATGAGAAAAAAATGGCGTCGAAGAAAAACTATAGCGCTGATTGTGAGATTTAACTCTATATGGGTCATTCCATGTCGAATCGACCAAGCGTGTGAATCGACCCCTTTCAATTTCGATGAAATTTGGTCAGAAGTTTTTTTTTATCATAAAACGAAGTTTTACGAAGTTGAAAAAAAATTAAATATTTTCTTTCAAAAGTTATGCAAAATTCAAAGCCTTACCATTTTTTCAATTTTTCAGGATTATTTTTTAAATAGCTCGAAAACTATTATAGTCACGAAAAAAACGTTCTGGGTTCGTCTTAAAGAGTCTACTTGGGTCTACGAAAAAAAAATATTCCGAAAAAAAAATGTTGAAAAATGACCTATTTGGAGAATTTTGAATTTTAAAAAATCGTGAAAATCCACGATGGGAATTAAATTTTTGGTTCAATTGTTTCAAAGTTCAGTAGAAGGTATTACATAAAAAAGATTGAACCAAAAATATAATGTCGATCGTGGATTTTCACGATTTTAAAAAACTCTCCAAATTCATCATTTTTCAACATTTTTATTCGGAATATTTTTTTTTTTTTTCGTAGCCTCAAGTATATTCTTCAAGACGAACCCAGAACGATTTTTTCGTAACTATAATAGTTATTAAGATAGTTAAAAAATAAACTTGAAAAATTAAAAAAATGGTGAAATTTTGGATAGCTTGAAAAAAAATTATTTTTTTCCTTTACAGTACAACTTCGTTTTATGATAAAAGGAAACTTCTGACCAAATTTCATTGAGATTCAAAGGGGTTGATTCTATCAATCGGTCGATATGACACGGAATGACCCATATGCATATACACATGTATATATTAATATAAATAATTTATCAATTTATATTTATAAAAAATATGAATAATTTATATAAATATACATACATATATACATTTATATATATGGGGAATACACGCATTGTAGCAAACCGTACTATACCCAAACGCTACTATAAAGGGCTATAGTTTCGTTTTTACTATACACACACATACAATACATATATATATATTTCATAGTGTGGCAAACTATAGTAAAGTGTAGTACAAACAGCTGTGAGTAGACCATGAATGAACCGATAGTAAAATCCGTGTATCCCCTCCACTCTTCATGGCCAAGAATGAAACCTTTCTTTGTTTCGCTCTCCCCTCCCCTCCCCCTCCCCTCCTCCTCCTCCTCCTTGCAGAGCACCTCAATTTTTTCTCAATTTGACCGGTTTATGACGTTCAAAATATGTCCTGGAACAATTGGAGAGCATCGATCGATGCCTGATGGAAGCGTGGAGATAAAAATTAATAAATTTAGGAGTGCAAACGCAGTCTCGCTCTTTGGAGACTTCGCTCCACTCTCATTTATGACCGGATTGAATCCACGGAGACTCTCGCGTGCTCAGTCCTCTCTCTCTCTCTCTCTCTTTCTCTCTCTAAAAATGCTACGGTAACGTGCGCCTCCTCCTCCTCCTCCTCCTCCTCCTCCTCCTCCTTCTCCTCCTCTTCGTCCTCTTGGTCGTTCTTCGGAGCGATCGTTCGCTCCTCGCTCGGCGTCGGCGTCATTTTCTCGTTGCTGCTTCTGACTGCTTGCGTGTAAAGCTCTCCTCCTCCTTCTTCCTCTCCCCCTCATCCTCCTTCTCCACCTTCTACTCCATCCTTTTGCGCCATTCTCGTTATTCTCTTTTCACCGGCTTCTCTCGCGCTCCTCCCGGGTTTCTCTCTCTCTCTCTCCCTCCCTCCTTCTCTCTCTCTCTCCCTCCCTCCCTCCCTCTCTGCGCCTCACCGCCCCGCGCACCTACCTCGGCTCCTCGTTCACTCCCGTCGTTTCTCGACGAGTACGAGTTTCCTCCTCTCCTCCCCTGTTCCCCTCTTCCATCGCTCCTTCCCCTCCCCTCAACGCCAACGCTCCTTGCCGCCCTCCCACTCGCTCCTTCTCTCTCTCTCTCTCTCTCGCTCTCTCTCTCTCTCTCTCTCTCTCTCTCTCTCTCTCTCTCTCTCTCCCTCCCTCCCGCCCTTTCGTCTTCCTTGCCATCTCCTGCGGCACTCCACCCCGCGGTCCAATCGCAAACTGTTGTGCCGTACAGATTACAGAACGAAGACCCGAGTGAGAAGCAGAGAGAGAGAGAGAGAGAGAGAGAGAGAGAGAGAGAGTATCTCGTATGCGCGCGCGAGATGGCGCGCGGGAGGGAAGAGGAGGAAAGCGAAAAGGAGAGTAAGAGAAAGATGGAGAATCCTCGCTTTATCTCACCACGTCGCTCCATATAGTATATGTGATTCTCTCTCTCTCTCTCTCTCTCTCTCTCTCTCTCTCTCTCTCCCTCTCCCTCCCTTTCTCTCTCTCTCACACTCTTTCTCTCTGTCTCTCTTCTTAACTCTTTGTCAGGCTCTTTCGCTGCTCCTTTGACCAACCATCATATATAAGGTGCACATTGGAGTCAATTCGACAGCCCCTTCGATTTTGGAATGCTCCGCAGGAAGCGTCCACCAAAAAAACGATCTTCATTTTTTTGTGTGCTAGTGTCCCATTTTCCCCCATCTTGTTTTATTGGCTCAGATAATGCATTAACTATTCAAAAATGATATTCACAGGCTATTTTGAGGGGGATCAGATTATAAACGATTTCTATGCATCTAGAAAAAATATCTAGTACATTTAACTAAATCCTAGTCAAGCCAAATAATTTTTTTTAGTTGTAGGCCTAATAGAACTCTATTCATGTCAACGAATTTTTTCAAGACCTACTAGGAAAATATATTGCAATCTAATAAATTTTTATTTAATATCAATAAAATATTATTTCAAACTGAACAAATATGTATTTGAATGGAATAATTTTTTTTTAAATATTTACACAATATACATTTTTAAACATTTCAATCTTTGAATGTAAAGCTACACATATGAAGTCTACAATTTCGTAAAGCTTCGCCTTTTCCTTAACAGAAGGGAAAATAAAAAATACCCTTTATATCACTCAGTACAATAATGGACGATTTTACGTCCGCAAGCGGACCTGAAAACGTCCATTATTGTACTGAGTGATATAAAAATAGTACATCGTTATGTACTATTTTTATGGGAATCCTTTTCGGGGATTCGACCATCTTGCGTTTTGCCGCAATGTTCAATGTATTAGATATCCATACTGAAAAATAAGGATATCAAACATAGACAAGCTTGGAAAGGATATAGGCGTCGAGAGGCAGGTTCGCATGTGCGAGAGGTAGCCACCTGGCGGATTTTTGGGGTACTGACAAATCTGCAGATATGATGTAAATTTCGCCCAAAATTGGATGGAAAGAAAATTTTCTTTAAAGTAACTAAAAAATAATCAAATGACTGATAAATAATTACCAATTAAAACGTCCATTTTTTGCCAAAAAGGAAGATAAAAATTGAAATTTACGCCAATTTGTGAATTCTCAAAAAACAAAGGAAGTAACATTTTGGGTATTTTCAAAGGAAAGCTTAGGTAGATTGAAAAAAAAGTGTAGGGAAACTTGTGTTTAAATTACCCACTTCAACGACGCCATTTTGTATCTCAGATATATGTTTCGACACCTTAATACATATAAATCAAATCTCAAAATTTTATTTTGATGGTAAAATTGACCTGGAATACCCCATATAAATATATGCCATGATTCTCCATCTTGAACTATTCGAATCCGCCGTAACATTCCTCGCGTCTCTCTTCTCTTTTTTCCCTCCAGGTTTTTTAACCCTCCAGCAAAATGGGGTAGTTTCACAAGTTTCTCCATTGCGGGACGATTGTGACGAAGGAAAATGCCGAGCAAGTCGATTGCACGCAAGAATGTTAAATTTTTTTACAGAAAATAACCTTAAAATGTGGAAAAGCTGAAGAATTGGTATTCCCATAACTTTCAAGGTCAACATTGAATGATCCAATAATTTTGAATCACTTGAAATGACGTCAAAGTTCACATCGTTGGAAATTTTCAATTTTAAGGTTATTTAGCTTATTTTGAAGTTATTACAAATCTGATCAATTTTATAGGTTATTTGGGTCATTAATTTATTTATTATTCTATTGGTTAGTTAGGTTAGTTTAATAAACTGCAGGTTATAAGTTTAAAAAAAGTTTTGAGTGTCGGGAGAATTTTTGTAAACAAAAGTAACGGTGCAAATTAGACCGGAAGCTCATATTACAAAGATAGTGAATCGTTGAGAGAAAGAGACAGAAATTGTACCTCGGAACACAGTTTGGAGTTCAAGGTCAAGAGTTCTCTCAAGATCAAGATTAATTATATTATGCTTCGCAATAAATAATAATAATAATTAATAAATTATATTATTAATAATAATATAATTAATAATAATTAATTAATATTACATTGTATTATTATATTTATTATTATTATTATTATTATTATTATTATTATTATTATTATGGGGGGGGGGGGAAGAGAAGAAAAATTAAATGAATGAAAACTTGAAAAAATTGAAAGGAAGAATTAATTTTCAAGATTATTTACTGGCCTACGAAATTTCCAATAAATTAGAAATTCAAGTATCCCCTAATAATGGACAATTTTAATAATTACAATAAATTCAATAATAATTGCAATAATTGAACGTTTTATTTTTCAAAGAGAAATTGTATTTTAAGAAAAGAGAAGAAAAAATACTTTTAACCACACCATGAAGTCTTGCATCGTGTTCATCGAAATTCCGGTTTTATTCTCGTCGTACGTATGACGAGAGAAAGAGAGAGAGAGAGAGAGAGAGAGAGAGAGAGAGAGAGAGAGAGAGAGAAAGACGGACGGTTTGTGTGTCGTGCGCACGATTACATGCCCGGACTTTCGAGGATTGGTATATGTGTGCAATCGTACAATTCGTACAAAAGGCAAAATTAAGGTGAGGGGCGAGCGAGGGAGAGAAGGAGAGGGGGGGAGCAAAGGGGTAACATAACCTATACGAGTGAAACGGGCGTATACTGTATACATATATATATATATATATACATACACGTTTATGCTCAGTTGGGCTCTTGCCATGAGCAATGGAGGAAGAGAGAGAGAGAGAGAGAGAGAGAGAGAGAGAGAGAGAGAGAGAGAGAGAGAGAGAGAGAGAGAGAGAGAGAGAAGAGTAACGAGGGAGGCGCAACGCGACGTTGGGTATATCGTTGCGTTTTGCCCGGACCGGCGCGGCCGATCGATGCGAACGCGAAGAGCTTCCGGTCTCACTCGCGTAATGTCGCCCTCTCTTTCTCCATCTCTATCTCTCTCTCTTGCTTTCCGTATAAACCGAGAGAACTGGATACGACCCAGACGACTAACTCCCGAGCTGAATTTATCAGTATCTAGGCATATATCTATGTGTACGGATGTGACAATTTTCGAAAGTACGTGCAAATCTTAACCCCCAATAATAATAATAATAATAATAATAATAATAATAATAATAATAATTCAATCATAATTATATAATATTCCATAATAATAATAATAGAAATAATAATAATAATGAAAACCACTACAATATTATAGGTGTAATGGAATTGTTGTTCTTGTTATTATTATTATTATTATTGTTATTGTTATTAATTTTTTAAGATTATCACCCCAATAATAATGATAATAATTAACGAAAACTTCAATATGAATATAATTCAATTTTTATTATTATTACTGTTGTTGTTATTATTACAACATTCATTTTTCTTGATCTTATTCATTTTTCAGATCATTACCCCAATAATAATGATAATGAATGCTGTTTTTTCACGATTTATAGCATTGCTACAGCTTATGGAATTAGCAGACCTGTATAAAATAATTATAATTTAATAATATTGAATAATAACAGCAACATTATTATTATAATTATAATTATTATTATTATTATTATTATTACTACTATTGAGATTAAAATAAAAAAAATTAATAATGTCAACAATAATTGTTGTTTTTTGACAGTTGACAAACTTTCAAGAATTTTTGATAATTTATGTTTATGTAATTTATGATAATTTATGTAACGTTAATTTTTCATTAGAGAAATATTTCTCAAATATTCTAAATATCCTTAAAATTTCTATTCGTTTTTTGATTTGCTGATTCTAGAGTAAATCGATGTAAATATTGATTAAATAAATTCAAAATTAAAATTAAACAGAATCGATGATTTTCGGACGCTTTTTTTATAAAGGCCAAGGTCACGAAAGGTCAAACCATTGAGGTCTAGTCTGTTCATTATGAAATCTGGTCAGAATATATATATATATATATATATATATTAGACTGATTCAAAAAAAGCGACTATTTTTCGTTTTTCGAAGAAACGCATTAAATACTTTCGGGAAGGTGAAAAAAGATGCCTGTTGGAATTGGAGCTCTTAATAAATATATTTAGAGGTCCCTCTTCGCATATGTTTATTTCCCATTTAAATAACACGGGAAAAGAAAATTTAAAACTTTGACATTTTATATCTCAGTTTCAAGTCAATGCACCAAAATAAACGACACATATTCTTGTAGAGAATTGAACGCTCGACAAAAAAGATCTCTTATGATTTTTCGATATACTCACTCCTTCAAAAGTTATTCACGTTCTAATATATATGTATATTACACTGTAAATATACGTGAACTTATGTTGGTAATTTCTTTAAAAAATAAGAAATTTATGTTAATGCAATTTAAACTTTTGTTTCAGGAAAGATTTTACGATATTTAGTAATGAGTTTCAACATTTTGCCGGAAACTAAAACAAAAAGTGAAATTTACTCTATTTTTAAATTCAACCTTGAATAACTTTTGAAGGAGTGAGTTTATCGAAAAATCATAAGAGATCTTTTTTGTAGAGCGTTCAATTCCCTACAAGAATATGTATCGTTCATTTTTGTGCATTGACTTCAAGCCGACATATAAAATGTCAAAGTTTGAAACTTTTTTTTCCCGTGTTATTTGATGGGAAATAAAAATATGCGATGAGGGACCTCTAAATATTTTTATTAAGAGCTCTAATTTTAACAGGCATCTTTTTTCACCTTCCCGAAAGTATTTAATGCGTTTCTTCGAAAAAAAAAATAGTCGCTTTTTTTGAATCAGTCTAATATATATATATATATATATTTCCGCCTCTCACAGCGTTTGATTTGGAAATGTAAAAAGAAAAACTTATTTTCGCTGGAATGATGCAAACCTCCGCGTTATTTGCAACTCGAGTTTGTCCTGCACATCGTGCAAAATATGAGAATCGTTGTAACGCACTCCGTACATTGTCACGTACGCGGAAGAAAAAATAAAAAAATAAAATTGTAATACGAAGCCGGATTTTTTCGTTGAGCTCACAATTCGCGATAATAAATATTTGTCGTGTCTCTTGACTTCCTCGCTTTCTCTCTCTCTCTCTCTCCTCTCTCTCTCTCTCTCTCTCTCTCTCTCTCTCTCACTCTCTCTCTCTCTCACTCTCACTCTCTGTCCGCTTTCCAAGATAAACATGAAATAATGCTTTTAAGAGGACGTCAAAAATACAAATATTCGTGTAAGCGATTTTTTATAATAAAACAATCGCGCTTTAAATTCATTTGAAAAAATATTTGTTTCAAGTTTTTCCTTGCTTTTCATCATGAATAAATTTTTTTCGACAACCTTTCAACGTGATTTGCAATCAGCTGTGAATTTCCCATTGAAATATGGTTTGAAAACGATAAATTGACAATGGGAGAATTGTCATATTTATTATTTATTATTTATTTATTTATTTATTTATTTATTATTATTAAATTAAGGATCTATTATTGAATTAAATAAATCTTTCCTTTGGATGTAACAAAAACTTGAAAAACGTTTCAGCGATTCGTTACTTTAAAAAGAAATTCTCAAGGTCGATAAATAAATAAAAAATTATTTAAAAAATATAATAATTGAAAAGCATTGAAAAAATTATTCAACATTCGCGTTAAAGATAATTATGGTTCAAATGAAGAAAAAGGACATTCTAAGAATCGACGGTTTGAGTCGAAACGCCCCATAAGTTTTTTTTTAATCTGTCCCCTAGCGTTAAAATTGCACGAAAAAAAAATCACGAGGATCAATCTCGCTCGCGG
This sequence comes from Alloplasta piceator, assembly GCA_946863875.1. Classification (NCBI taxonomy): domain Eukaryota; kingdom Metazoa; phylum Arthropoda; class Insecta; order Hymenoptera; family Ichneumonidae; genus Alloplasta; species Alloplasta piceator. The sequence continues at coordinate 9,983,907 of OX333081.1, read as the reverse complement.
CAATATATATATACATATTTTCATGTACACATATATTTCTCATGGCGATAAGAACTTTGCCCGCGTCGAGTTTTCGCGAAAAAAAAGGTTTTCCGCTAATTAGTATCTCCGTTTAATGCGATCGTTTGCGATGACGACGAGGATTGACGAGCTCGGACTATCATTAGCATAATGAAGAGTTTTATGTACGTTTTATACATAATCTATGTATATACATATATATATCTCTCTCTATATTATATAAATATTTCGCCGCCGCCGCCGCCACCGTGTACAAGAATCCACAACCCAAACCTCCAAACCCAAACCTCAAAACCCAAACCTCCAAAGCCAAACCTCCAAAGCCAAACCTCCAAACCCAAACCTCCAAACCCAAACCTCCAAACCCAAACCTCCGAACCCAAATCTCCAAACCCAAACCTTCAAACCCAATCCTCCAAACCCAAACCTCCAAACCCAAACCTTCAAACCCAAACCTCCAAACCAAACCTCCAAACCTAAACCTCCAAACCCCAACCCCGAACTTTAACGACGCGAGGGCGCGTAGCGCCCGAGCCGCGCGAACCCTAGTATATATATATACACACACACATATCTATGTGTATAAACAGAATATAAACACATCGATTCACATATGGATATAAAAATTAAAAATATCTCGCGATCTCTGCCTCCATTATAGAAAATCATACAACCTCTCATAAGTTAATTCCGGATTCCTTGACCTCTCAAAAATTAAGGAATTCCTCATAAGTTAAGGTACTACTCATAAGTTAAGGAACTCCTCATAAGTTAAGGAAACTGTCATGAGTTAAAGAACCTCTCATTAATTAAGGAACTCCTTTCAATTTAAGTAGCTTCTCATAAATTCAGGAACGCCTCATAAGTTGTGGAATTTTTCATAAGTTAAGGAATTCCTCATAAGTTAAGATACTCCTCAAAAGTTAAGGAACTCCTCATAAGTTAGGGAAATCCTCATGAGTTATGGAACTCCCCATAAATTAAGGAACTTCTCATAAGTTAAAGAAACTGTCATTAGTTCAAGAACCTCTCATTAATTGCGGAGCTCCTTTCAACTTAAGTAGCTCGTCATCAATTCAGGAACGCCTCATAAGTTAAGGAATTTTTCATAAGTTAAGGAATTCCTCATAAGTTAAGGAATTCCTCATAAATTAAGATACTCCTCAAAAGTTAAGGAACTCCTCATGAGTTATGGAACGCCGCATACGTTATGGAACTCTTCATAAGTTAAAGAACTTCTCATAAGTTAAGGAATTTTTCATAAGTTAACGAATTCTTCATAAGTTATGGAACTCCTCATAAATTATGGAACGTCTCATAAGTTATGAAACTCATCATAAATTATGGAACGCCTCATAACTTAAGGAATTTTTCATAAGCTAAGGAATTCATCATAAGTTAAGAAATTCTTCATAAATCAAGATACTCCTCAAAAGTTAAGGAATTCCTCATAAGTTAGAGAAATCGCCATGAGTTATGACACTCCGCATGTCTTATGGAGCTCCTCATAAGTTAAGGAATTTCTCATAAGTTAAGGAATTTTTCATAACTTAAGGAACTCCTCATAAGTTAGGGAAATCCTCATGAGTTATGGACCTCCGCATAAGTTAAGGAACTTCTCATAAATTAAGGAAACTTTCAGTAGTTAAAGAACCTCTCATTAATTAAAGAACTCCTTTGAACTTAAGTAGCTCCTCATCAATTCAGGAACGCCTCATAAGTTATGAAACCCATCATAAATTAAGGAACGCCTCATAAGTTAAGGAATTTTTCATAAGCGAAGGAACTCCTCACAAGTTAAGGAATTCCTCATAAATTAAGATACTCCTCAAAAGTTAAGGAACTCCTCATAAGTGAGGGAAATCCTCATGAATTATGAAACTCCGCATAAGTTATGGAACTCCTCATAAGTTATGGAACTTCTCATAAGTTATGAAACTCCTCATAAATTATGGAACGCCTCATAAGTTAAGGAACCCCTCATAAGTTAAGGGATTCCGCATAGTCGAGGAACCTCTCATAAGTTAAAAACCCTCTCATAAGTTAAGAAACGCTTCATAACTTAAGTCAAGAGTCTCCGGCTCTCATAATTCCAGGAAACTCTCATAAATTAAGGTCAAGGCTTCGGACCTCTCATAAATTATATCCAGGGACCCTGACCTCTCATAAGTTATATCCAGGGGCTCTGACCTCTCATAAGTTAAGTCTAGAGGCCCTCACATGTACAATCAATAAAAGTGCAATCAGTATTTGCGATTTAAAAAATAATTTCATATCTACCAAATTACTTGTAAAAAATTTCATTGTCAATTTATACAATTCATTCAAATAAATTCCATGCGACACAAAAATGTTATCAATTAGTGGGTTTAAAAAAAATCTTCTTAAACATTTTTCAATTCATCCGATAATAGTAATAAATATTATTGTTATTATTATTATTATTATTATTATTATTATTATTATTATTATTATTATATAATATTATTTCTATTAATATAATATGATAATATTATTATAATATAATAATAATTCAATAATAATAATAATAATAATAATAAAATCCGACAATAATTCATAAAAAAAATTGTCTGTAATAACGAATAATCGATGAATATAAAAACGTACCTCGTATTCTTGATGCTCCGCCCAGATTATATCGTCCAAGTCTCGATCACCTCCTGTTTGTTTTTCCCTCTCTCTCTCTCTCTCTCTGCTTTCCTCGCTCTATCGCCTTCAACTTTGTTTTAATGTTTATACTTGTATTTATATTTTTTTTTTCTTCAAATGAAATTTCATTCGATTTTCGAACTTCACTCGGTTCATTCACCGCATTTCACCGCGAATTATTATCGCATTTACACCGATATGCATTTACATTTATATACATATTACACATGCATATACATATGTATATATACATATATATGTTCTCGATGAATATTTTAATCCTCACGAGTCCCTCGTTATCATGGTAACGATTTATGCTTTTCCCATTTAATTGCATTCACAGCTTTTCAAAATCACGATTATTAATTTATCATTATTATTATTATTATTATTATTATTATTATTATTATTATTTTCACATTGAGTATTCCCGCACTTGTGACGAATTCCTCTTTTCGCACCTCGTTTACACCTGCAAGGGGAAAAAAAAGAGAAAAAAAAATTGAATTAAAAAAATTGAAAATTTTTGGAAAAGTAAAATGTTTGGTTTGGAAAAAAAAATGCATTCCTCTCGCGGCCAAAAATTATGAATTATTTTTATACGATACAAAAAATTCTTGGACAATCATTTTCGCGCTCTCAATGTTCTCTCTCTCTCTCTCTCTCATTCGTATATGATTTTTTGCATCATATATATATATATCTATATATGTGTATGTGCGACGCTTCTCGTTACTTCGGAGAACGCGCCAAGTTTTCTCCTTGCTGCGTTCATATTGTATGTATATATATATTTGCCGGTAAATGTACTTGTCTCGGGACGCTGCCGCGTCTCTTGATATGCGTGTATCGTTCGACAACGAGATACACGAAGCACAGGGTTCCAAGTGGGCATCCCAGCGTTGGTTTCTGTCTCTGCCTACCGGCAAGAAAACGTGTAGAAGCGAGTAGCAGCAGCAGCAGCAGCGGCGGCGGCGGCAATAAGCGTCGTCGTCGTTGGCGTTGCCATCGCGGTCGTCCGCGTGAATTTATACTCGCCTATCTCTCTCTCTCTCTCTCTCTCTGGGATAGTTGCTATATATATATATATATATATGTTATACGTGGCATGTATATGTCTCTCTCTCTCGGTCTCACGAATACGCTACTCGGCCCGTAGGATCGATACGCACGTCGACGATTATTTCGGGAGCACGCCAGCACGTCCCGAAAGAGAAAGAAAGAGAGAGAGAGAGGGAGAGAGAGAGAGAGCGCGCGCGAGAGAGAGAGAGGGAGGGGGAGAGAAAGAAAGAGAGAGCGAGCGAGAGAGAGAGAGAGGGACAGAGTGATCTTTCTCTCTTTCTCTGTGGACGTATATGGGGCACTCCACGTCAAATGACGCGGTCATCGATCTGACCCCCTCGGATCATGATTTCCAATGAATTGTGGGTTTCGTTTGGTCCAAAATGTGGACTCAAATTTTTAGAAATTTTGATTTCATTTTTTAGGCCTCGCCCGAGCTAAAAAAATCATTAAATTGAAGGAAAACATAAAGAGGGGCCTTTTTCAAATTAATGAAATTTTTTCACAGACAATAGGACCCAAAACAGATATTTTCGACGTAGTTCGATAATGGGCCAAAAATAATTAATATTTAATTAAATTTTTCAATCGTATTTGAACCATCCGTTTTATTTCAGGTCGTCGTAATAAATTTTCGAAAAATGTTGTCGTTCAACTCTCAGAACAAGAAAATCAAGTCTCACTAGAAAAATATTTTTGTTATTCTCACTGCAAGAAACAATTGGACATAAAAATCCGAGGGGGTCAGGCCGATTACCGATTTGACGTGGAATGCCCCTTGTATAACGTGCAGGAAGAGCAGCGGACTAGAGAGAGAGAGAGAGACTACGAACGTACACGGAGTTTTTATGCCATCGTGGGGTAATGAGGGTCAGCGTTTGAATCGACTTTTTTTGACGTTCCCGATGCGGCGACGGATTTTTTAAATACGGAGATGGACAATGGAGGACAAATGTGGGTCGAGATTTTGCAAAAAGCGATTTGTTTTTCGGTTTTTCAAGAAATATTTTTCTTTTGCTGACATCCGGAGGAGCGAGAATGGCGATTCTCGAGATTGACAGAGACAGAATATTCGCACGTCGATACGGTACATTTGGCGAATGGAATAACTGAGCTTCGGTGGAGGGGGATCAATGAAGGTCAACGATTAAATTTTGCACTTTCTGTTCGCTCGAGATGACGCGACGATTTATTCGAGATCGAAGATAGACAAAGGAGGACGATGGGGCTCCGGAGTGTGCAAGATACTTTTTTTTATCTTAAAAAAAAAATCTACTTACAGTGTCCAATGAAAATAATTGTGCTAGTTGATGGAGGAAAATAGAGGGAATCGTTCAAGCACGGTATTTCTGCAATAGCGGGGGAATAAGGGTCAATGATAAAATTGTCTTTTTTTTTCAAATAATACGCTCGATAATGAGGAACGTCGGACCAAGGAAGTTTTTTTTTATTCAAGACTTTCACGAACAGCGACGAAGACCCTTCGTTCGGTCCGATACTTTCACTGCATAAATTTACTCTAATTCATTCGGGCTAACGAGTGTAAATGTGTTTTTTTTTCTTTTCTAATTTCAGAGAGGGGATAATGAGAGTCAAAGATAGAGACCGTAAGCGCATCTACCGTGAATACGAGGTATCTAGGCAACAGTGGGGGTAATGAGGGTCAGCGTTTAAACTCCTTTCCTCGTTGAGCCGCACAGTGATTTCTGTCCGTAGCCAAAAAAAAAGCAACTTCAACACTTCAAACGGTGAAACTACACTTCAATGGTAAAATTACACTCCAAAACGAGGAGGTAATCTTCGTGCATCGATAAAATACATTCTACGGCGCATATGGGGCAATATAGCACTGCGGGAGGGGTAATGAGGGTCAGGCATAAAAACCTTCATTTCCGATGAACAATGGCGATTCATACGAGTTGGCCGATCCACGAGTGAACTTTCGGCGACGAAGTACCGCAAAATCGAGATTTTCACGGTAAATTAACGAATTTTCATGCGGGATCGTCGCTTTATCTGTCCGAGATAATGTTTCTTTCTTCATTTGTACCGTTACAGCGTATTTCGCAGAGAGATTAAATGCGCATGGTGGCAACCAGACAGAGGATAGAAGTAGAGAGCGACAGAGAGAGAGAGAGAGAGAGAGAGAAAAAGGTGGAGTGAGAGAAAAAGAAAGAAGAGTTGCGTCGCGAGGAACGACAACGACGCTTCGAGCGTTCCCTCTTGCGGCGGCGTCAGCAGCAAAAATTTTCTCTCTCTCTCTCTCCCTCTCTCTCGTTTGCTCGGCTATCGAAACACGCCAGCCGAGCGAAGCGAAGCACACACACACATATTCGAGAGTGAGAGAGAGAGAGAGAGTGAGAGAGAGAGAGAGAGAGAGAGAGAGAGAGCGCGCGCGAGCGAGAGAGAGAGAGAGAAGCGAGATGCGAGAAAACGAAGCCAAGCGAATGTATATAGTTTTTCGTTGTATATACATTTGTATGTATATATATATCGGCCTCGGTTGGGCGTTACACATCACCACTATAACAGTCGAGGATCGATATCTATCGAGGTGGAGAGAGAAAGAGAGAGAGAGAGAGAGAGAGAGAGAGAGAGAGAGAGAGAGAGAGAGAGAGACCCCCGAGTAGCGAACAAGCACAGCAGCAGCTTAAAAGCTACGGCGAATAAAACGCGCGAGAAGCGTCGGCGTTTTGTGCCTCACTACGGATCCCTGTCCTCGAAAAACTCCATCGTACGAAACGAGTTTTACGAACGCACGAGAATGATG